>JARGXX010000090.1:0-496617 GCA_030374765.1 Agarophyton chilense | reverse complement strand
TACCCACAAACACATCACTAAGGGCACTGCGATGGATCACCAGACCTAGGAACACATACCGTGAGTGATCATCGAGGAATGTACATGCATATTGAAACTTGTCCGGAAAAGACTTTTCCAGAGGACCTACAATATCCGAGTGCACAATGTCACCAACCGCGGATGCATGTTCAAAGTGACCTGGGAACGGAAGCTATGAGCCTTGCCAAGTCGACATGCTCGGCATACCTCCTCCATGTCACACAAGTGCGGCACTCCATCTGCGTACTTGTGTACATGTTGCAGATCACGTTGGTTGATGTGAGCCAGTCGTCTCGGTGCCACAGTTGAGTCTCCGTAGACTTAGTCGAAAGCGCAAGTTCCACACCAGCATGCCCTAAAGGTTGAGGCAGTGTGTACATGCGAGATACCTTGTCACGATCACCAATGCCCACCTCAAAACCATTTGACTCTAGCGTCAAACGTACACTATGACGACCGAAGAGCGACTCAATACCTTTGTCGGCAAACACCCGGTTGAAAAACCAAGTTGTATCCCAGAGCGGGGGTCAGTAGGGCATCACTCAGACGTATGTTCGCATTGTCAAAGGAATGATCACCTCTCCGCCGTTGTTTAGATACAACAGATGTGTTATCGGCAAGCATCACTGTCCTTTCGTCGCAAGGTTCAAGTGAACCGGGCACGAACGCACAAACAGAATGGAAGCAATGTACTGTCGCACCGCTGTCTGCGTAGGTACTCAGGTCATTCGGCGGAACTATAGTGGTCCTTTCCACAGTTGCACCAGCAATTTCGATTTTTCCAGACTTTCCAGAAGACTTGCTCGAGGCGCTTCTACCACTACTGCCACCCATTCGCTTGGGTTGTGGCGACAGTTTATCGAGGATACTCTGCGGCAAGTGGTTGTCCGGGTTGTCCGGATTCATAAAGCAACGATCTTGGTGTGTGTCCATCGCGATCACAGAAGTCGCAATGATGTCCATTGCTCGATCCAGAAACGATCAAATGATGACGATCTCAAGGGCCGCAGCAAGTGCACGAGCAGTAGACTCAATGTCGGAGTGACCATCAGACTCCTCATCTTCGTTGTTTGCACTACTGCGGGTACGATTAGTCGATTCAGAATGTCGACCAGATTTTTTCCTGCCCTTCTTCTTGCGACGTGAACTACGTCCAGACGGCTTGCAGACACCTGTTTCGCGTTGTATTCATCTATGAGGGTCGTGGCCCACGTAGTCCCATGTAAGCTCAGCGATATCCTTGGTTCGAAGAGCTGCAGCAGTAGACTCCAGTGTGCAATTGGGATCAATAGAAGCAAGTAACATGGGAGCTTTGTGCGACTCCGGTACTGCCGCATCCTTCCCCATGCGCTCTAACTGAGCAAATAACGCCGTGTACTGGTCCACATAGCCTGACATATTCTGACCATTGTATCCCATACGGAATAGTTGAGTTTGCACAGCAATTCTGGATACAGTACGATTGGACGCATACCGTGCATCAAGTAATGCGAGCATGCGCGCCGGGTCGTCGTCGACATCCATGACCACACGAAGTGGCGCATCACCCAAGGCGCATATTATGATTCCACATGCCTTCTCGCGCTTGGCGACAACTCGAGCGCTATCAATAGCGGTATCCGATGTTGCTTCAGTAGTTGCTGAATATCCAGAATCGGATTCCACAACGTTCCACACACCTTTAACACGGCATGCAGCACGAAGGCGATGGCGCCATAGGGCATAATCATCACCACGCCCTTCCATGAAAACGAGGGATTTTCATCCCGGTAGTACTTTCGGATTCCATTTCCGTGTCCGACATATTTCAGTCTGTTATCCACGAAGCAGATAGAACGGAACCAAACGAAATTAATTAGTAGAGGGGAAGCAGAGTGAGGGACTCAATGCCTTGGGAAGTTTAAGAAAAGGGCCACGAGCAGTGATGAATTCGTGGCCGAGCTTGCCCGAACGGAGTATCCCAACTCAAACGTTCGACAGCGAGGACGACAGCGGAGACTTTTGACGTAGCCTGCAACGCTCACACGAGACGCGTCTCGTACGCGATCACAAGCGGAGCTCGGGTGCTCCCACGCTTGGAGTATACTCACGGGCAGTGGCAGAAGGCGTACCCGGAACAGACAAACTTCTCGACTTCGGGTTGAAACTTCTTGATTGAACCTACCGAGACTTGCTCGAGGTAGGCGGGCGCACTGGCGGGAGAAACTACCTCCGCTACCCTAAAGGATGATCCCCTGGACCCTGGTTACTCTCTCCAGGTGAGGTACGCTTTGATTACCTACCGAACTCTGCGCACTTTCAGAGTCCGGCGCTTTTAGTAGTCCCTACGAGGCGTCCCAAGGAGGGGTGTCGTCAAGATACACTTCCCCCAGTTGACCCAAGCTAGCCTCTTGCGGGAAAAGTAGCGCGGTCGTGCGGTGTAGTACGGTTGCTCCTACACTTCCAAGCCCAATTCATCGACCTCCGTACTCTACGGACGGAGAGCAGGATTTGGCAGACTTCCCGGTCTCGTGCCAAGGGGGTACTACACAAACGCGATATGTTTTCGCCACCAAGGAGGAAGTCCGCAGGGTACACGCCTGTCGCAAAACAAAATAACTTCTTGAATCCAGATGAGCGTTAGTCGTTAGATCGCGCATGCGCGCACCTGTCGCAGTAGGGAATCTTCTTGAATCCAAATAAATGTTAGTAGAGCGTGACGTCTGCGAAGAGTCGACGCTCTGGGCCCATATACTCTCACAACGTGAGCGCAGGTTAGGTAAAGGAAAAGGAAGAAGAGGGGGAAAAGACGAGAAGAAGAGAAAAATAAAAGAAGAGAAACAAAGGAAGGTAGTCAGCCTTGACAATTTACTTCGATCGTTGGCGACCGTCATTGAAAACTATATCTACCTCGCACGCAGTACCGCCGCCGGTGCTGACCGTCGGCGGGTCACCCACGTCTCACACCTTGCCACTGTGCGACGAGGAGTTGCGCGCCAAAACAATTTCAAACATGAAGCATATCAACTAAAAACTCAAAAAAAATCATCCAAAGTGGTGCGCCAGTGCCAACCACCCCGCGCAGCCCAGATTCGGCTGTTAACGGCCAAACCCCGTATCCAGCCCACATTCGCACATTCTTGTTGAGGTTTGGTCGACTGTGCCCCCAAGCCCTTTGGAGTGTTGGAAATAGTGGAAAACAAAAGGTGGATTTAAGCATGGGCACTTTTGGGCACCCTCCGCGGAAAAACGCATATGCGCCTCATCTCAATCTCAACGTGGAAACGGCCATCTGATTGGCTACTGCAAATGCCCTCATGCAACGTGTATGGACAAGTGGTCTGGTTGTAATGGGGCGTGTTGGGGCTTCGGCCCAAGTGGAGCGATTTGATTGGACGAGAGCGCTGAATGAGCACGGGCTATGCAGTTGGAGAGAATGTGCGAATGTGGGCTGGATACGGGGTTTGGCCGTAACAGCCGAATCTGGGCTGCGCGGGGTGGTTGGCACTGGCGCACCACTTTGGATGATTTTTTCAGTTTTTATTTGATATGCTTCATGTTTGAAATTGTTTTGGCGCGCAACTCCTCGTCGCACAGTGGCAAGGTGTGAGACGTGGGTGACCCCTGCCGACGGTCAGCACCGGCGGCGGAACTGCGTGCGAGGTAGATATAGTTTTCAATGACGGTCGCCAACGATCGAAGTAAATTGTCAAGGCTGACTACCTTCCTTTGTTTCTCTTCTTTTATTTTTCTCTTCTTCTCGTCTTTTCCCCCTCTTCTTCCTTTTCCTTTACCTAACCTGCGCTCACGTTGTGAGGTTATGGGCCCAGAGCGTCGACTCTTCGCAGACGTCACGCTCTACTAACATTTATTTGGATTCAAGAAGATTCCCTACTGCGACAGGTGCGCGATCTACGACTAACGCTCATCTGGATTCAAGAAGTTATTTTGTTTTTGCGACAGGCGTGTACCCTGCGGACTTCCTCCTTGGTGGCGAAAACATATCGCGTTTGTTAGTACCCCCTTGGCACGAGACCGGGAAGTCTGCCAAATCCTGCTCTCCGTCCGTAGAGTACGGAGGTCGATGAATTGGGCTTGGAAGTGTAGGAGCAACCGTACTACACCGCACGACCGCGCTACTTTCCCGCAAGAGGCTAGCTTGGGTCAACTGGGGGAAGTGTATCTTGACGACACCCCTCCTTGGGACGCCTCGTAGGGACTAAAAAGCGCCGGACTCTGAAGTGCGCAGAGTTCGGTAGGTAATCAAAGCGTACCTCACCTGGAGAGAGTAACCAGGGTCCAGGGGATCATCCTTTAGGGTAGCGGAGGTAGTTTCTCCCGCCAGTGCGCCCGCCTACCTCGAGCAAGTCTCGGTAGGTTCAATCAAGAAGTTTCAACCCGAAGTCGAGAAGTTTGTCTGTTCCGGGTACGCCTTCTGCCACTGCCCGTGAGTATACTCCAAGCGTGGGAGCACCCGAGCTCCGCTTGTGATCGCGTACGAGACGCGTCTCGGTGAGCGTTGCAGGCTACGTCAAAAGTCTCCGCTGTCGTCCTCGCTGTCGAACGTTTGAGTTGGGATACTCCGTTCGGGCAAGCTCGGCCACGAATTCATCACTGCTCGTGGCCCTTTTTCTTAAACTTCCAAAGGCATTGAGTCCCTCACTCTGCTTCCCTCTACTAATTAATTTCGTTTGGTTCCGTTCTATCTGCTTCGTGGATAACAGACTGAAATATGTCGGACACGGAAATGGAATCCGAAAGTACTACCGGGATGAAAATCCCTCGTTTTCATGGAAGGCGTGGTGATGATTATGCCCTATGGCGCCATCGCCTTCGTGCTGCATGCCGTGTTAAAGGTGTGTGGAACGTTGTGGAATCCGATTCTGGATATTCAGCAACTACTGAAGCAACATCGGATACCGCTATTGATAGCGCTCGAGTTGTCGCCAAGCGCGAGAAGGCATGTGGAATCATAATATGCGCCTTGGGTGATGCGCCACTTCGTGTGGTCATGGATGTCGACGACGACCCGGCGCGCATGCTCGCATTGCTTGATGCACGGTATGCGTCCAATCGTACTGTATCCAGAATTGCTGTGCAGACTCAACTATTCCGTATGGGATACAATGGTCAGAATATGTCAGGCTATGTGGACCAGTACACGGCGTTATTTGCTCAGTTAGAGCGCATGGGGAAGGATGCGGCAGTACCGGAGTCGCACAAAGCTCCCATGTTACTTGCTTCTATTGATCCCAATTGCACACTGGAGTCTACTGCTGCAGCTCTTCGAACCAAGGATATCGCTGAGCTTACATGGGACTACGTGGCCACGACCCTCATAGATGAATACAACGCGAAACAGGTGTCTGCAAGGCCGTCTGGACGTAGTTCACGTCGCAAGAAGAAGGGCAGGAAAAAATCTGGTCGACATTCTGAATCGACGAATCGTACCCGCAGTAGTGCAAACAACGAAGATGAGGAGTCTGATGGTCACTCCGACATTGAGTCTACTGCTCGTGCACTTGCTGCCGCCTTGAGATCGTCATCATTTGATCGTTCTGGATCGAGCAATGGACATCATTGCGACTTCTGTGATCGCGATGGACACACACAAGATCGTTGCTTTATGAATCCGGACAACCCGGACAACCACTTGCCGCAGAGTATCCTCGATAAACTGTCGCCACAACCCAAGCGAATGGGTGGCAGTAGTGGTAGAAGCGCCTCGAGCAAGTCTTCTGGAAAGTCTGGAAAAATCGAAATTGCTGGTGCAACTGTGGAAAGGACCACTATAGTTCCGCCGAATGACCTGAGTACCTACGCAGACAGCGGTGCGACAGTACATTGCTTCCATTCTGTTTGTGCGTTCGTGCCCGGTTCACTTGAACCTTGCGACGAAAGGACAGTGATGCTTGCCGATAACACATCTGTTGTATCTAAACAACGCGGAGAGGTGATCATTCCTTTGGACAATGCGAACATACGTCTGAGTGATGCCCTACTGACCCCCGCTCTGGGATACAACTTGGTTTCAACCGGGTGTTTGGCCGACAAAGGTATTGAGTCGCTCTTCGGTCGTCATAGTGTACGTTTGACGCTAGAGTCAAATGGTTTTGAGGTGGGCATTGGTGATCGTGACAAGGTATCTCGCATGTACACACTGCCTCAACCTTTAGAGCATGCTGGTGTGGAACTTGCGCTTTCGACTAAGTCTACGGAGACTCAACTGTGGCACCGACGACTGGCTCACATCAACCAACGTGATCTGCAACATGTACACAAGTACGCAGATGGAGTGCCGCACTTGTGTGACATGGAGGAGGTATGCCGAGCATGTCGACTTGGCAAGGCTCATAAGCTTCCGTTCCCAGGTCACTTTGAACATGCATCCGCGGTTGGTGACATTGTGCACTCGGATATTGTAGGTCCTCTGGAAAAGTCTTTTCCGGACAAGTTTCAATATGCATGTACATTCCTCGATGATCACTCACGGTATGTGTTCCTAGGTCTGGTGATCCATCGCAGTGCCCTTAGTGATGTGTTTGTGGGTATTGCGGCAAAGTTTAAGCAGCTTGGAGGAGTGCATATCAAAAGTTTGCACTCGGACGGTGCAGAAGAATATATTGCCCTGCAAGAGAACTTGGCAGCAGAACATGGCCTCACTTCTTTCTCTGCTCCATACACCCCCGAACACAACGCTATAGCTGAGCGCATCAATCGTACCATGGTGGAAGCTGCTCGATCGTTGCTGATCCAAGCCGATCTACCAGAATGTTTGTGGCCATATGCGCTGAAACATGTTATCTTTGTGCGTAATCGAGTGCAACATTCTACTGTTAACAACAGTCCCTACTTTCTGGTAACTGGAAATAAACCTTTGTTGAAGCACGTGCGTGTGTTTGGATGCACTGCATTCGTGCTAAGGACTCCGCGTGGACCCAAGTTCGAGTCTCGTGCACTTGAGGGAGTGTACTTGGAGACTCTTGAGCATGGTGTGTACAAGGTACTCGTCGTTGATAATGACGGTACTCCGCGTATTATTGAGTCACGACATGTTACTTTTGATGAATCCAAGTTCCCTGGCGCATCATCTCTTGCCAACTACATGGATGATGAAAGTGCGTCAGATGCTGACTATAGCTCTGATATGGGATTATGTGATAGCATTGATGACGAATCGGATACCTTCTCCGTCGATAATGTTGAGGAGGAGGTGGTTCATGACGGATCCTCGCACCTGATTCCAGCACTCAGGCAGTCGGAGTCAGACTCCGGCAGCAATGAAGACGATGCACAGGATTCCGAAAGTGATGACGAAAGTGCTGCTGATGACCTTGATACATCTGCCAACGCTGATACGGAACCACGCTACCCGCGGCGCACGCGCCGTCAACCTCTGAGGTGGTTCATGGCAGGGTCTGCTCACTGTACATCGCAAGTCAAAGTCACTACTAGTGATGAGCCCTCACTCAAGGAGGCAATGTCCGCCAGTGCGGAGGAGCGTACCATGTGGCAAGCAGCCGTCGATGAAGAGTTTTCATCATTGGAGTCGAAGCAAACTTGGAAACCTGATGACTCTCCTGCTTCACAACCACTACCAACTCACGTCATACTGAAGGTAAAGCGCAATGCTGATGGGTCAGTTGAACGTTTTAAGGCTCGTGTTGTAGCCGGTGGAAACCACCAAACATATGGTCAGGACTACATGGAGACTTATGCACCAGTTGTTTCGTTCTCTTTGGTTCGCATATTCTTGTATCTGACGTTATGCTTGCGCATGTATGTGGTACAGGTGGATGTGAAGACTGCGTTTCTCAATGGCGAACTTGAGGAAGATGTGTGGATCATGTCACCTCGAGGTATACCTGGCGTGACTTCACGATGCTTCAAATTGCTCAAGGCTATCTATGGACTGAAGCAAGCGCACTTGGCATGGCACAACAAACTATGCGAGGATATGAAAAGCATATGTTTTGAAGAGTTACCGAGTGCACCTTGCGTGTTTCGCCGCCAAAACGAGAGCAATGAGGATGCGTTCGTGCTAGTTTATGTGGATGACTTGCTAATATTCACAACTTCTGCCATGGAACGTGATGCGATTTTGGAGGAGCTCAAGTCGTTTTACGAGCTGCGTGTGGCGGACGAAGTGAACTTGTACCTCGGCGTTGAATTCAAATGGACTTTAGATTCAGATGGTCGACCTGTGTCGCTGTATCTTGGTCAGTCACTGTACACGGAAAGCGTGTTGCGCCGTTTCGGGTTTCAGCGATCCAAGCCGGCATGCACCCCTATGGTAGAATCTTTTTTTACCGGGTGGACATCTGAGAAAGACAAATCCATCCAGGATACTCAGCTGTACCAGCAGATCATTGGATCGCTTTTGTATTTGGCACTGAGAACTCGGTTGGATATATTAGCACCCGTCCTAATCTTGGCTCGTTTTCAGAAATCGCCCACGGCCTACTGTCACAAGGCAGCAAAGCGGGTTCTTCGTTACCTTCGCGGTACAACTGAACATGGTGTGCACTATCACTCTGGCATGGTGAAACTGGAGGCGTACGTTGACTCTGACTACGCTGCGGACACGCGTGATCGCAAGTCAATGTCTGGTTTCTTAGTGAAGCTTGGCAAAGCGACATGTATGTGGGGCGCAAGAAAACAGGCTTCGGTGGCGTTGTCTACCGGCGAGGCCGAGTATTATGCTTTGACGCTTGCGTGTCAGGAGGTCATTTGGTTGAAGCGTGTGCTTAAGGAGATTGGATGGAAAGTGCAAGGTGCTGTGCCCATTCGTTCGGACAACCAGTGCGCCATTGACTGGGCAACTGGTGAACGCTGTCCGTCGGGTCGCGCTAAGCACATTGACGTTAAGTTGCACTTCGTTCGGGAACTAGTCAAGGATTGTCACATCAATGTGACGTACGTTCCAAGTGAAGACAATGATGCGGACTTCTTAACTAAACCACTTGGCCCAGGTCTTCACAACAATAACGCGGACAGTGTTGAACTTGGCCGACCAGTCGAGGAGGAGTGTTGAGGTTTGGTCGACTGTGCCCCCAAGCCCTTTGGAGTGTTGGAAATAGTGGAAAACAAAAGGTGGATTTAAGCATGGGCACTTTTGGGCACCCTGCGCGGAAAAACGCATATGCGCCTCATCTCAATCTCAACGTGAAACGGCCATCTGATTGGCTACTGCAAATGCCCTCATGCAACGTGGTATGGACAAGTGGTCTGGTTCTAATGGGGCGTGTTGGGGCTTCGGCCCAAGTGGAGCGATTTGATTGGACGAGAGCGCTGAATGAGCACGGGCTATGCAGTTGGAGAGAATGTGCGAATGTGGGCTGGATACGGGGTTTGGCCGTAACAGCCGAATCTGGGCTGCGCGGGGTGGTTGGCACTGGCGCACCACTTTGGATGATTTTTTCAGTTTTTATTTGATATGCTTCATGTTTGAAATTGTTTTGGCGCGCAACTCCTCGTCGCACAGTGGCAAGGTGTGAGACGTGGGTGACCCGCCGACGGTCAGCACCGGCGGCGGAACTGCGTGCGAGGTAGATATAGTTTTCAATGACGGTCGCCAACGATCGAAGTAAATTGTCAAGGCTGACTACCTTCCTTTGTTTCTCTTCTTTTATTTTTCTCTTCTTCTCGTCTTTTCCCCCTCTTCTTCCTTTTCCTTTACCTAACCTGCGCTCACGTTGTGAATTCTCTCCAACTGCATAGCCCGTGCTCATTCAGCGCTCTCGTCCAATCATATCGCTCCACTTGGGCCGAAGCCCCAACACGCCCCATTAGAACCAGACCACTTGTCCATACCACGTTGCATGAGGGCATTTGCAGTAGCCAATCAGATGGCCGTTTCACGTTGAGATTGAGATGAGGCGCATATGCATTTTTCCGCGGAGGGTGCCCAAAAGTGCCTATGCTTAAATCCACTTTTTGTTTTCCACTATTTCCAACACTCCAAAGGGCTTGGGGGCACAGTCGACCAAACCTCAACACCTACTACACATGAGCCACACACATCTGAATCCTGTGCAACGTCTACATTGAGCCCTGACACAACCTTGTTTCGAGCCATATGCTTGATACCATCCACATTCACATGAGCCATTCGAGCATGCCATAGTGACAAGTCCGACACAAGTGCGCTGTTTACATCTGTACACTGGTGTGCAGCAGTGCAAAGGTAGTATAGGCCTTTGACGCGGCGCCCCAAGGCAACCACTTTTGACCCCTTGTATACACATACCTTCTCTTTTTCAAACACTACTTTGCACCCCACATCACAAATCGCCGATACAGAAAGCAAATGGTACCTTAAATTCAGTACATGAACAACTTGCTTCAGCTGGCACTTTCGTTTGGACCCTTCCACAATCAGATCAAGCTCCACACTACCGTGACCAACAGACTCTAGTTTGGAATCATTACCGATGCTAACGCCAGAAGACACCTTACTATCATATGTTTGGAACACGGATTCGTCAAAAGACATGTGGGCAGTAGCACCAGAGTCAACAATCCAGTCACTGTTCGTGGATTTATCAGAGCCAGTAGCAATGAGACATACAAAGTCAGAGTCGTTGCCACCCGTACCTCGCTCATCGCTGAGCTCAGTATTGACAGTTGGGTGAGCAGCACCGACCTGATTCCTGTTAGCCCCATCACGTTGCTTCTTGAAACAGTTCCTCTGGATATGACCCTTCTTATGACAATAATGACACTCGATGTTCTTCCATCGCGACTGCCTGCCAACCAAAGCTGCCTCACTTCCACCAGACTCCTCCTTGGCACGATCGTTCATTCGCTGCTCTCCTTGCAGCAGACGACTCTTCACAAACTCTAGAGTGAGTTGACGATCGCCAATCGTGGTATCAATTGCGACGAGGAGGTGCTCGAATCTTTCCGGAAGTCCGCATAGGATGGCCATAGCGATGTCCTCCTCCTCAACAACAACGTCCATACACTTCAGGTCCGATGCCAGATGACGTACACGGTTGATGAACTGTAGCATTTTCTCATCATCACGCATCTTGGCAGAGTAGAAGGACCGTCGGGCGTTGATTTTGTTGAGCAGAGTCTTGCGTTGGAACACATCGCAAATGGCTTTCCACATATCGGCAGCGTTGTCGGCGTCCCGCACATGATCTAAATGCTCATCACTGAGTGTGAGACCAATAATAGCTCTGGCCTTGCCATCTTTCTTTTTCCAAGTCGACAGCTCATCTTCGTCAGTGGGTCTAACAGAGTCGAGGTGGCCGTCGAGGTCCTTGAGTGCAAGCAGCAGCTCAATCTTCTGCTTCCATACGTGGAAGTTATCCTCAACCAGCTTTTCGATTTTCACCCCATTGAACGAATCCATTTTGTGCAAAGTGTCACAAGGGGCCGAGAGAGATGGCTTGACAGCAACAGACAAGTGAACAACAACAACAGACAACAACAACAAAGCAAAAACAACAAACAACAAATAATTCTTCAAGATTGAACAGACAATAGTCTGCGGGCGCACTGGCAGGGCTTCCTATACCCGCGTCCCTAAAGGTCGGACCCCTGGCCCCCAGAGCTCTTCTGGGTAGATAACGGTTTTCTGCAGTCTACCTCCTCCCACGTCAAAAGGAGAAGGCGCGTTGCTCCTTACGAGGCTTCCAGAGGATGGTTAATGACCGAAGATATGCCTTCACCAAGTTGACCCTCTCTGGCCTCTTTCAAGAACTAGCGCGACCTCGAAACCGAAGCTACTTCAACACCAAGATACGCTTCTAACGAGCAATCAATGAAGATCGCACGCGGCCTGATCCTGAAAAGGAGGTCAGCCTTCGAAACGTCGCCTCCCCGCGTACTGCGGATCAAAAGCTCCTTATGGATGCTGTTCACAACAGTCCAAGTGCCCAACCACAAAGGTCGGGCTCACACACAAAGTCAAACAACCAGCCAAATGCAGTGCGCCACGGCACCCCGTCCACAAATGCACCCGCAAAGTTCAACCAGATCTTTCGACCGTCACTGTTATCCGCCCTAAAAGGACCAGTGGGGAACCCGCTTGACAGTACACCTGCTTTGGTTCAAGCCGCCAGGCTAACGTCCCCGAGTACAAGGAATCACCCAAAGTACCTCGGATCAACCGCTCGTCGCACAGGCAAAGATGCAGACCAAACACACAAACACACACGAACGCTGAGCCAAGAACTCCAGGCCCAGACTTCAACAAGCACGGTCCTCAACCTCTCAGATCAGAACCTGCAACACGACGCAGGGATCCACAAAACAACAAAAGAGAGGGAGACCAAACGAAACGGATAGCGATCGACAAACACGGGCAACAACGAGCACCCAAACACAATCACGATAATAACGTCCAACCACTACCACCACAACGCCCTCAGGGAGTAACGCAAGACCGAAAGAAAATACCAACACCAACCCACGATACGGTCACACACCCGACGAAACGGCTACTACGGCGGAAACGAAGAGAATAGAACAGCGAAACGGGTGAACGGCGGTGCGGGAGAGCGGCGAGAGACGAACTAGACGGCAGAGGTCAGCGGGGATGGGGCCCATAACCTGATGGAAAGGGAAATGCTGAAGGAAAGGTTGAGGGAATGAAAAGGAAGTTCGCCAGCTCTGGCTTGGATTTACTTGGAGGCGCTCAAACTTTCACTTATATACTACTTCAAAACGTCAGCTGTCTAGACTCCAACCCAAAGTAAACCCTAGACTACAAAGCAGGGACACTCAATACTACCAATCATATTCAAGCATGACATTAACCCTAGTCAATGTTCATTGCAGCGCACAACAAGGCAATATACAGTGCACAGCCCATAATTACACTGACGTGTGCACAAATTCAATATGCCAGCACACACTACTTGCAATCCGCCTCCATACACGTTCACGTTCCAGCACAGTACACCAAGTCTCCTGTAATACACATGTCACGTCTCTTCTCCAAGTACATTCGTTACACCTTGTGAGATGTGTTCATAGTACACCAGCTGGACATGTTGAACAGCGTGCACAGTAGTACAAGTAGACCACGTACACACGTGTCCCACAGACAAACCCAATAGTGCCATACCACTTGTACACACCGCATTGCATGTGCACATTTGCAGTAGCCCATCACAGCCCGAGTTCACCTTGAGATCCGACTGACACGCATATGCGCTTTTCCAGAGGCACCCTCCAAAACAGCCCATGCTCCCCTGCACTTTTGGTTTTCAGTGACAGCACAGGGTCAACAGCCAACACTCCCCCTCTGTCACTGACTTCGAAGGTCTAGGTGTCGGACGCCACTGTCTTCACGGAACCTCTCGTGCTTCACACGGCAAAGTGGTTTGTTGAGCATATCGGCAGTCATGCAATCGGTAGGGCAGCAGAACAACACAATCGACTTGTCACGTAGAGCTTCTCGAGTAAAGTGAAAACGAATGTCGATATGCTTGGTACGCTTGTTGACAACGCCATTTCGGGCAAGGTCAATGCACCCTTGGTTGTCAACATATACAGGCGTTGGTTCAACAAGCAACTTTACCGAATCGTCCACTTCTACTCCAATGACTATGTCGATGCCATTCCACAAACGCCTAAGCCAGATGGCCTCTTTAGAACCACTGCACAGACTCACATACTCAGCTTCAGCACTAGACAGTGCAACCACTTCTTGCTGACGTGAACACCATGACACAGGACCTCCAGCCATCATGAACAAGTACCCACTGGTAGACTTGCGGTTTGCAACATCGCCTGCCCAGTCAGAGTCCACGTAGCCGTGAAGTGCCAAATCGGTGTTTAAGCCGTAGGTGAGACCAAATGTACAAGTACCGTTGAGATAGCGAAGCACACATTTGACTGCCTTCCAGTGAATCTCTCCAGGTTTCTCAACATACTTGGCAAGTTTGGACACCGCATATGAGATATCTGGACAAGTTCCTACAGACAAATACATGAGACGGCCAATTGCCTTGTTGAGGTTTGGTCGACTGTGCCCCCAAGCCCTTTGGAGTGTTGGAAATAGTGGAAAACAAAAGGTGGATTTAAGCATGGGCACTTTTGGGCACCCTCCGCGGAAAAACGCATATGCGCCTCATCTCAATCTCAACGTGAAACGGCCATCTGATTGGCTACTGCAAATGCCCTCATGCAACGTGGTATGGACAAGTGGTCTGGTTCTAATGGGGCGTGTTGGGGCTTCAGCCCAAGTGGAGCGATTTGATTGGACGAGAGCGCTGAATGAGCACGGGCTATGCAGTTGGAGAGAATGTGCGAATGTGGGCTGGATACGGGGTTTGGCCGTAACAGCCGAATCTGGGCTGCGCGGGGTGGTTGGCACTGGCGCACCACTTTGGATGATTTTTTGAGTTTTTATTTGATATGCTTCATGTTTGAAATTGTTTTGGCGCGCAACTCCTCGTCGCACAGTGGCAAGGTGTGAGACGTGGGTGACCCGCCGACGGTCAGCACCGGCGGCGGTACTGCGTGCGAGGTAGATATAGTTTTCAATGACGGTCGCCAACGATCGAAGTAAATTGTCAAGGCTGACTACCTTCCTTTGTTTCTCTTCTTTTATTTTTCTCTTCTTCTCGTCTTTTCCCCCTCTTCTTCCTTTTCCTTTACCTAACCTGCGCTCACTTTGTGAGGTTATGGGCCCAGAGCGTCGACTCTTCGCAGACGTCACGCTCTACTAACATTTATTTGGATTCAAGAAGATTCCCTACTGCGACAGGTGCGCGATCTACGACTAACGCTCATCTGGATTCAAGAAGTTATTTTGTTTTGCGACAGGCGTGTACCCTGCGGACTTCCTCCTTGGTGGCGAAAACATATCGCGTTTGTTAGTACCCCCTTGGCACGAGACCGGGAAGTCTGCCAAATCCTGCTCTCCGTCCGTAGAGTACGGAGGTCGATGAATTGGGCTTGGAAGTGTAGGAGCAACCGTACTACACCGCACGACCGCGCTACTTTCCCGCAAGAGGCTAGCTTGGGTCAACTGGGGGAAGTGTATCTTGACGACACCCCTCCTTGGGACGCCTCGTAGGGACTAAAAGCGCCGGACTCTGAAGTGCGCAGAGTTCGGTAGGTAATCAAAGCGTACCTCACCTGGAGAGAGTAACCAGGGTCCAGGGGATCATCCTTTAGGGTAGCGGAGGTAGTTTCTCCCGCCAGTGCGCCCGCCTACCTCGAGCAAGTCTCGGTAGGTTCAATCAAGAAGTTTCAACCCGAAGTCGAGAAGTTTGTCTGTTCCGGGTACGCCTTCTGCCACTGCCCGTGAGTATACTCCAAGCGTGGGAGCACCCGAGCTCCGCTTGTGATCGCGTACGAGACGCGTCTCGGTGAGCGTTGCAGGCTACGTCAAAAGTCTCCGCTGTCGTCCTCGCTGTCGAACGTTTGAGTTGGGATACTCCGTTTGGGCAAGCTCGGCCACGAATTCATCACTGCTCGTGGCCCTTTTCTTAAACTTCCCAAGGCATTGAGTCCCTCACTCTGCTTCCCTCTACTAATTAATTTCGTTTGGTTCCGTTCTATCTGCTTCGTGGATAACAGACTGAAATATGTCGGACACGGAAATGGAATCCGAAAGTACTACCGGGATGAAAATCCCTCGTTTTCATGGAAGGCGTGGTGATGATTATGCCCTATGGCGCCATCGCCTTCGTGCTGCATGCCGTGTTAAAGGTGTGTGGAACGTTGTGGAATCCGATTCTGGATATTCAGCAACTACTTGTTGGCTGTTGACCCTGTGCTGTCACTGAAAAACAAAAGTGCAGGGGAGCATGGGCTGTTTTGGAGGGTGCCCCTGGAAAAGCGCATATGCGTGTCAGTCGGATCTCAACGTGAACTCGGGCTGTGATTGGCTACTGCAAATGTGCACATGCAATGTGGTGTGTACAAGTGGTATGGCACTATTGGGTTTGTCTGTGGGACACGTGTGTACGTGGTCTACTTGTACTACTGTGCACGCTGTTCAATATGTCCAGCTGGTGTACTATGAACACATCTCACAAGGTGTAACGAATGTACTTGGAGAAGAGACGTGACATGTGTATTACAGGAGACTTGGTGTACTGTGCTGGAACGTGAACGTGTATGGAGGCGGATTGCAAGTAGTGTGTGCTGGCATATTGAATTTGTGCACACGTCAGTGTAATTATTGGCTGTGCACTGTGTGCACTGTATATTGCCTTGTTGTGCGCTGCAATGAACATTGACTAGGGTTAATGTCATGCTTGAATATGATTGGTAGTATTGAGTGTCCCTGCTTTGTAGTCTAGGGTTTACTTTGGGTTGGAGTCTAGACAGCTGACGTTTTGAAGTAGTATATAAGTGAAAGTTTGAGCGCCTCCAAGTAAATCCAAGCTAGAGCTGGCGAACTTTCCTTTCATCCTTCAACCTTTCCTTCAGCATTTCCCTTTCCATCAGGTTATGGGCCCAGCCCCGTAGACCTCTGACGTCTAGTTCGTCTCTCGCCGCTCTCCCGCACCGCCGTTCACCCGTTTCGCTGTTCTATTCTCTTCGTTTCCGCCGTAGTAGCCGTTTCGTCGGGTGTGTGACCGTATCGTGGGTTGGTGTTGGTATTTTCTTTCGGTCTTGCGTTACTCCCTGAGGGCGTTGTGGTGGTAGTGGTTGGACGTTATTATCGTGATTGTGTTTGGGTGCTCGTTGTTGCCCGTGTTTGTCGATCGCTATCCGTTTCGTTTGGTCTCCCTCTCTTTTGTTGTTTTGTGGATCCCTGCGTCGTGTTGCAGGTTCTGATCTGAGAGGTTGAGGACCGTGCTTGTTGAAGTCTGGGCCTGGAGTTCTTGGCTCTGCGTTCGTGTGTGTTTGTGTGTTTGGTCTGCATCTTTGCCTGTGCGACGAGCGGTTGATCCGAGGTACTTTGGGTGATTCCTTGTACTCGGGGACGTTAGCCTGGCGGCTTGAACCAAAGCAGGTGTACTGTCAAGCGGGTTCCCCACTGGTCCTTTTAGGGCGGATAACAGTGACGGTCGAAAGATCTGGTTGAACTTTGCGGGTGCATTTGTGGACGGGGTGCCGTGGCGCACTGCATTTGACTGGTTGTTTGACTTTGTGTGTGAGCCCGACCTTTGTGGTTGGGCACTTGGACTGTTGTGAACAGCATCCATAAGGAGCTTTTGATCCGCAGTACGCGGGGAGGCGACGTTTCGAAGGCTGACCTCCTTTTCAGGATCAGGCCGCGTGCGATCTTCATTGATTGCTCGTTAGAAGCGTATCTTGGTGTTGAAGTAGCTTCGGTTTCGAGGTCGCGCTAGTTCTTGAAAGAGGCCAGAGAGGGTCAACTTGGTGAAGGCATATCTTCGGTCATTAACCATCCTCTGGAAGCCTCGTAAGGAGCCACGCGCCTTCTCCTTTTGACGTGGGAGGAGGTAGACTGCAGAAAACCGTTATCTACCCAGAAGAGCTCTGGGGGCCAGGGGTCCGACCTTTAGGGACGCGGGTATAGGAAGCCCTGCCAGTGCGCCCGCAGACTATTGTCTGTTCAATCTTGAAGAATTATTTGTTGTTTGTTGTTTTTTTCTTTGTTGTTGTTGTCTGTTGTTGTTGTTCACTTGTCTGTTGCTGTCAAGCCATCTCTCTCGGCCTCTTGTGACACTTTGCACAACATGGATTCGTTCAGTGGGGTGAAAATCGAAAAGCTGGTTGAGGATAACTTCCACGTATGGAAGCAGAAGATTGAGCTGCTGCTTGCACTCAAGGACCTCGATGGCCACCTCGACTCTGTTAGACCCACTGACGAAGATGAGCTGTCGACTTGGAAAAAGAAAGATGCCAAGGCCAGAGCTATTATTGGTCTCACACTCAGTGATGAGCATTTAGATCATGTGCGGGACGCCGACAACGCTGCCGATATGTGGAAAGCCATTTGCGATGTGTTCCAACGCAAGACTCTGCTCAACAAAATCAACGCCCGACGGTCCTTCTACTCTGCCAAGATGCGTGATGATGAGAAAATGCTACAGTTCATCAACCGTGTACGTCATCTGGCATCGGACCTGAAGTGTATGGACGTTGTTGTTGAGGAGGAGGACATCGCTATGGCCATCCTATGCGGACTTCCGGAAAGATTCGAGCACCTCCTCGTCGCAATTGATACCACGATTGGCGATCGTCAACTCACTCTAGAGTTTGTGAAGAGTCGTCTGCTGCAAGAAGAGCAGCGAATGAACGATCGTGCCAAGGAGGAGTCTGGTGGAAGTGAGGCAGCTTTGGTTGGCAGGCAGTCGCGATGGAAGAACATCGAGTGTCATTATTGTCATAAGAAGGGTCATATCCAGAGGAACTGTTTCAAGAAGCAACGTGATGGGGCTAACATGAATCAGGTCGATGCTGCTCACCCAACTGTCAATACTGAGCTCAGCGATGAGCGAGGTACGGGTGGCAACGACTCTGACTTTGTATGTCTCATTGCTACTGGCTCTGATAAAGCCGAACGGTTCAACCGCACACTCATGGACTTGGTCAGATCGATGTTATGTCACAAGAAATTGCCAAAGCACTTTTGGGCTGTGGCACTGAATGTTGCAGTGTATGTGCGCAACCGTGTGACTTGCAAAGCTCTTCCAAGTAGTGTGACACCATATGAACTGTGGCACGGTCAGAAGCCTGATGTGAGCAACCTGCGTGTGTTTGGGAGCCGATGCTGGTACAAGGTTGTGGATCATAAGCTGAAGAAGCTAGAGGAGCGTGGTGTGGAAGCTATCTTTATTGGGTACACCCCAGGGTCTCACGGATACAAGTTGTGGGACTCTGAAAAGAAAAAGGTGATTGTGTCAAGAGATGTACGGTTTGATGAGTTTTCGGGCTCAGACAACCAGTTTAGCTATGAGGAAGAGGACTACGCAGACATTGACTTTAGTAATATGTCTAGTCCACATGATACCTCTACATCTGACACATCTAGTGGACCGAGCAATGATGACCCTTCTGCGCCTTTGCCTGACTCTGATGATGCTTCTGACAGCTCTGTTGATGATTCCGCAGCTGATACACCAGTTGAGCCTGTAGTGCATGAGACACAACCTGTTCGTAGGTCCACGCGTGAACGTAGGAAGCCGAGCTCATGGTGGCGTGCAACTGCTCTACTCACTGCCAGTGATGACACCCCGTCGTCATATGATGATGCTGTGTCACGTCCTGATTCCGAAGCATGGAAGAAGGCAATGAAGAGTGAGTACCAGTCACTAATTGAGCATGACACATGGGACTTAGTGCAAAGGCCAGCAGACAGCAACGTGATTTCGTCCAAGTGGGTGTATGTGCAGAAGTATGAAGCAGCACCATCTGGTGAACCAACTATCAGGTACAAGGCTCGTATGGTTGCTAGAGGATTCCTGCAGATCGAGGGTGTTGACTTTTCTGAAACATATGCACCTGTTGTTAAGTTTACCTCGATCAGGATGATTCTGTCAGTGACTGCTGTACGAGACTTTCATTTGCACCAGATGGATGTGAAAACAGCTTTTCTGAACGGTGACCTTGAGGAGACAGTGTACATGGAGCAGCCAACAGGTTTTGTGCAGCAAGGTAACGAGGATCTGGTGTGTCGTTTGAAGAAAGCCATCTATGGGCTACGACAGGCACCCAGACAGTGGCATGCAAAGATATACTCGTTCCTTGTTGAGGAGATGCAGTTGACGCCAAATGACGCAGATGAGTGTGTGTACAGCGGAAAGATACTGGGATTTGTTGTTCTAATTGCTCTATACGTTGATGACTTGCTTATTGCAAGTCCGAGCATGAAGACAATGGATCGTGTAAAGGCAGAACTGTCGTCTCGGTTCCACATGAAAGACCTCTATCAAGCTCGCATGGTACTCGGATTCGAGATCCACCGTGACAGAGTTAAGCGAGAGTTGTATCTGACTCAGTCTGCGTACACACAAAAGGTCTTGAAACGTTTTGGCATGCACCAGTCCAAACCAGTTGACACTCCAATGGAAGTTGGCATGGATCTGTCTGCGATTCAGAATGTACTCAGGGAGGTGCCGTACCGTCAGGCAATTGGCTGTCTCATGTATTTGTCTGTAGGAACTCGTCCAGATATCTCATACGCGGTGTCCAAACTTGCCAAGTATGTTGAGAAACCTGGAGAGATTCACTGGAAGGCAGTCAAACGTGTGCTTCGCTATCTCAACGGTACTTGTACATTTGGTCTCACCTACGGCTTAAACACCGATTTGGCACTTCACGGCTACGTGGACTCTGACTGGGCAGGCGATGTTGCAAACCGCAAGTCTACCAGTGGGTACTTGTTCATGATGGCTGGAGGTCCTGTGTCATGGTGTTCACGTCAGCAAGAAGTGGTTGCACTGTCTAGTGCTGAAGCTGAGTATGTGAGTCTGTGCAGTGGTTCCAAAGAGGCCATCTGGCTTAGGCGTTTGTGGAATGGCATCGACATAGTCATTGGAGTAGAAGTGGATGATTCGGTAAAGTTGCTTGTTGAACCAACGCCTGTATATGTTGACAACCAAGGGTGCATTGACCTTGCCCGAAATGGCGTTGTCAACAAGCGTACCAAGCATATCGACATTTGTTTTCACTTTACTCGAGAAGCTCTACGTGACAAGTCGATTGTGTTGTTCTACTGCCCTACCGATTGCATGACTGCCGATATGCTCAACAAACCACTTTGCCGTGTGAAGCACGAGAGGTTCCGTGAAGACAGTGGCGTCCGACACCTAGACCTTCGAAGTCAGTGACAGAGGGGGAGTGTTGGCTGTTGACCCTGTGCTGTCACTGAAAACCAGAAGTGCAGGGGAGCATGGGCTGTTTTGGAGGGTGCCTCTGGAAAAGCGCATATGCGTGTCAGTCGGATCTCAACGTGAACTCGGGCTGTGATTGGCTACTGCAAATGTGCACATGCAATGCGGTGTGTACAAGTGGTATGGCACTATTGGGTTTGTCTGTGGGACACGTGTGTACGTGGTCTACTTGTACCACTGTGCACGCTGTTCAAAATGTCCAGCTGGTGTACTATGAACACATCTCACAAGGTGTAACGAATGTACTTGGAGAAGAGACGTGACATGTGTATTACAGGAGACTTGGTGTACTGTGCTGGAACGTGAATGTGTATGGAGGCGGATTGCAAGTAGTGTGTGCTGGCATATTGAATTTGTGCACACGTCAGTGTAATTATGGGCTGTGCACTGTTTTATTGCCTTGTTGTGCGTTGCAATGAACATTGACTAGGGTTAATGTCATGCTTGCATATGATTGGTAGTATTGAGTGTCCCTGCTTTGTAGTCTAGGGTTTACTTTGGGTTGGAGTCTAGACAGCTGATGTTTTGAAGTAGTATATAAGTGAAAGTTTGAGCGCCTCCAAGTAAATCCAAACCAGAGCTGGCGAACTTCCTTTTCATTCCCTCAACCTTTCCTTCAGCATTTTCCCTTTCCAACACGTGACGTCTGCGAAGAGTCGACGCTCTGGGCCCATAACCTCACAAAGTGAGCGCAGGTTAGGTAAAGGAAAAGGAAGAAGAGGGGGAAAAGACGAGAAGAAGAGAAAAAATAAAAGAAGAGAAACAAAGGAAGGTAGTCAGCCTTGACAATTTACTTCGATCGTTGGCGACCGTCATTGAAAACTACATCTACCTCGCACGCAGTTCCGCCGCCGGTGCTGACCGTCGGCGGGTCACCCACGTCTCACACCTTGCCACTGTGCGACGAGGAGTTGCGCGCCAAAACAATTTCAAACATGAAGCATATCAAATAAAAACTCAAAAAACCATCCAAAGTGGTGCGCCAGTGCCAACCACCCCGCGCAGCCCAGATTCGGCGTACGCCCAAACCCCGTATCCAGCCCACATTCGCACATTCTCTCCAACTGCATAGCCCGTGCTCATTCAGCGCTCTCGTCCAATCAAATCGCTCCACTTGGGCCGAAGCCCCAACACGCCCCATTAGAACCAGACCACTTGTCCATACCACGTTGCATGAGGGCATTTGCAGTAGCCAATCAGATGGCCGTTTCACGTTGAGATTGAGATGAGGCGCATATGCGTTTTTCCGCGGAGGGTGCCCAAAAGTGCCCATGCTTAAATCCACTTTTTGTTTTCCACTATTTCCAACACTCCAAAGGGCTTGGGGGCAGAGTCGACCAAACCTCAACAGAAAAGAAGTACACAGTAGACTCTCTCGTGTTGTCGTCAAGAATGGCCAGTAAGTACGATGATCCATTAGGTGACACGGTACTGATCGGACCAGAGATGTCAATGTGGGTCAGTTCGAGAGGTTTCTGAGTGACAGACTGCTTCTCGTACACTGGAGCCCGACGTTTTGCGGCTTCCTTCCAAGAAGTACATTCTATCGTCTCAATGTCCTCCTTGATGAAGTGGGGAATGCCATAGGTGGAGTGGGATTTCACAATCATCCGGTTTTGTCCGGGATGTCCAAGCTTTTCATGTCAAAGCTTGGCGTCGTCCTTGAAAGAGGCGCGAGCGGCTGTGAGATTGCCCCTTTTCCCCGGATTAGGTAAGGGATATAAACCGTCGTTGGATCGAGACTCGTAGAGACAAGTCTTATGATCCTTGTCACAGATCTTCAAACCATCAAAGGAGTCCGTGGTTTTGGAGTCGATCTTCACCAACTTTCTAAGTTCGTGGAGTGAGACGAGATTGTCGGTGAAATTTGGTGTGTGCTTTGCATGAAGCAACAAACCGTCACCAATGGGGAGTTTGATTGTCCCGGCTCCGACGATAGGAGATAGGCCGTCAGATGTCTCAACCAATCCAGTACTCTTCTCCTCGTAGTCCCAGAAGAAATTTTTGTCGAAGACAAAGACCGAGTTTGCACCTGAGTCCAGCCAAGTATACATCTCCCTGTCGTGGTCGGAAGCACTGAAACGGGATTTGGTGGGAACAAAGAATCCCACACGTCTGATAGGGGTGTTGTTGTTCTGGTAGTTGTTCCTACCAAGGCTTCGATTGTTCCAGTGGTTCTACGAGATCCTAATGTTATTATCGTTTCGTGTGAACGAGGGACCACAATTTGTGTTATTTGAGTTGTCGTTCGAAGGACGCGATCGGCAATCTCTGCGGATGTGGCCAATCTTGCCGCAAGACCAACATTTGACTCCTAACTTTTTTCTGAAGTTCCTCTGTTGACGAGCCTTACGTGCCCCATGACGGGGCTTAGTCTCTTCAGTGTTGTTTGGATTTGGAAAGGTTACAGGGGTTTGAATTTGATCCTTTGTTCGCCTGCAATCTAGCTCCGACTTCACGAGCGGCACGACTTGATCATACGACATGCTGTGCGCATCTGCCAAGAGAGTGATGGCCATGAGTGAGTCTGGCAGAGATCGTAGGAGCGCACCAGTCTTTTTCGTGTCAGCGATATGATCTTTCAGTCGTGCCAGCTCGAGGAATGTCTTTTCCATTTTTGTGATATGTTTGGTGAAGTCATCCTTGTCATTGAATACGAAGGTTGAGAATCGTTGACGAAGGTTCATCTTGAATTGAAGATTTTCTTTCTGGTACGTGCTTTCCAGCTTCTGCCACACCTCCCTTGCAGTAGACGAAGCCTATCCAATAATGGAGCTGACTGTTACGATTGGATCCAGTCCGAGATTTTGTACGATTGTGGACCGAGCTTTGCGATCGTGCTCATCCCACCTTCTTCGTGCTTGTTGACTTGCACTTACGGCGGGGCGATCTTCATCCAATACATGCAAAGTTGTTTCAGCATGCATAAGATCGCGGACGTCGATACGCCATGTGTAATAGTCGTGAGGTCCCATAAGTCTTGGGAACTTCCGACGTTCTTCGTTCTTTGTAGGATCCATACTTCTTAGCTTCTCTCTTCTTTCTTCTTCTACTTATTCTTAATCTTCTTCGTCACCGGTCCACTACAGGGGTAGCAGTGTTCTAACTTGAGGCGCATTGACCAAAACTAGGTAGTCAAGCTCAGTACCGTAGCCAGAGGTCCCCGCTTTTTGGCAGCTAACCCCCTGACTAGGCAGATACCTGCACGGGACTTCAAACTCAAAGATACAGGGAGTTCACCGTGGCTAACAATTGGGATGAAGATATATTGCGTAGTTGCACCGACTCTTCAAATTGAGAGCGAATTATTATCGGTCGACTGCCTCACGGTTGAAGTTGGTCGAAGGCGGAAGTGTGTTTTCGGCCTGTTGATTATGAGTGAGTAACGAAGTATTACAGCCCTGAGCGGAAGTGATGCACGCTGTCAATGATGAGAAAGAGAGGTAGAACGGTCAGTTCCGCATCGAAGGGCAAACTTCTGCAGCGGTTGAATGCAAACGGGAACGCGTTCGCGCGTTGCCGCCCCAGCAAGCGTTGAAGGGTCTAATTTGTGCCACGCAGCGATTGTAGTAAGGCGCAAAAGGGAGAATTGGAGGGAGTACGTGCGGGAGAAAGAGCTGGGGATGCGCGCGCCCTGGAAGAATCGTTTCCCCCAGGGAGATGCTACCATGTAGCGTGAATACCGGTCCACCCTCCTCCCGTTTCCGGCGAGGCACCGCCGCCGTCGCCCGTTTATTTGTACATCCAAAAGGGTGCTTCTGTTGGCCCTGCCACTGTCAAGTGGCCCGGTGATTGGCACTGATATTTGCACCCAGTATGCGTGTGTCATATTGCGTCAAAGCCTTGTTTCGGATTATGTAGCTGTACGTATACCTTCATACAGTACGCGCTGCTATGGGGTGCGAAGGCGGTTTCGCGTGCGCATGTGGGCATGTGGGCATGTGCGCATGTGCGACAGTGCATTCAAAAAGTTGAGCGTCAATCTTCGCGCGTTTGGCATACCGAGCTGCGGTGAAGTTTACATTGTGCGATTAGCAGTTTGAACTGCCTCAAGAAACAAACAAACATATCGTAATTTCTTCCCCCGCTCCCCCCATATCACTTGTGCTTTCCTTCTCCACCACCTCTGATCTCCGCTCATGGCAGCTACAGCCTCGCACGCCACAATATACCCCCTTCCCTGTCATCCATGACGAGTGCTGCCTCTGTGTTCTTACCGCACAAACTACACGCGCGTACGGGTACGAGCCGCTGGCGCACCCCCGTGCATGCAGCCGAGCCCGTACGCAGAGAGAGAGAGGCGGACCAGACCAGTCTGGTCAATACGCCGCGCGTGACGTGGCACGTTTGAAACATCAGTTGCACCTTGCGTGTAGCCAACGCACGAGACAATGTCATCACCACGTGTTACTGAGTCTTCATAGCGGCAGTGTGTTTGTGCCTGCCGCCAAACGCTTTTAGGACGCGCTGATGGAGAGGGCGAATGGAGAGGAGGAGGAGGGAAGGGAAATCGGGACAGAGTTTGTGGTTGTTAGAAGCGGTGGAGGACCTGTCGGTGGTGAGGTATAGAGTGAAACTGGAGCTGCCGCGCGCGCTGGTGTTGCATCAGCCGGGGGAGAACATTCTGGCGGTATGGAAGGCGAGATGAGAGAAGGCGGAAGTGGAGGTGTGGCTGCTCGCGCTGGAAAAAGAGGAACCTGCTTTATCGACGTTTGTACGGCATTCAGTGGCATACGCAGAATTGGCATGTTTTGAGACACCACAAGAATGGAGCACATTGGAGTCTCATCAAGTTGTGGCTATGGAGATTGGTAATGCATGTTGGGCGAGCTGAGGAAGTGCCGAACCTGCGCGAGTGTTTGATCACACACGGTGAACGTGCGACGCAACAAGGAAATGGACTAGTGTTTTATGTGTTGCAGAGTATGAACGAGCTTACTTGTTTCAAGGCGCTGAAGATTAGATTCGGTCGAGTTGCTTGAACAATATCTCCAAAAAAAAGAATAAATAATTCGACCACGACATTAATCCATGCAGAGCTACTGAGAATTGCGTCCGTCAGTTATACGCCCGCACCGGAACTTTATGAGAGTTCTTTGTTTTACGACAGTCTTCCGCAAACAAGGCGGCCTAAAATCAAGCAGCCCGTGAGTTGATTGCTCACAAACGCGGTGATGCAATCTTTCGATTTGCATGATTTCATTTGATGCAGATGTTATGCACTGTGTATAATGACGGCTTGGGTAACAATGTAATGTGTCGTCCCTACACCTGCTGAAGCGTCGGCCCCAAGCAGAAATGCCATTCAGGCGCATAGGAAACCTGCCAGAATTTGTATGCTACGATCGCAAAACGTTAGCGCAGTTGAACCGACGCCCAGTTTCTTGATCTCCCACTCGTTCTGATGAGCTTATACCGTATCGTAGATGATCTTCCTGGAATTTCCGGACCTGTACAGCAGTTTGCACGGCCGTGTGATTGAAACTTTTGTGGGAGAACAACCGAACAGGGCACCCCAACTTAGTTATTGCTAATAACGCCTATGAGTAAGCAACCCGTCGTCTTAAAAGTGAGTAAAGCATCATTGGCCACTCGCCTATCGATGCCTCCATAAGGCTCTATTCGTCCATGCAAGTAAGGATCCCTAAACCTGCCATTTTTTGCGTTGATTGCGTGTTCGAGACACCTTGCATTCTTTATAGATTGCAATGTATATCAGAATCTCAGATATCTTTGTTTGTACACCCAGCTCCACTCATCACGGTTGCACAGACCCAAACAGAAGAATTAGATACGCCATCTGTGAAATTCTGGCGTGCAACGACCACGCGTATGGAAAAGACAGAAGATTAACGCCTGTGGGCTTCTCAAAACGCATCAGAAGACCCTGTGGAGTGGCGGAGATTGTGCTTTATGTAACTGTTGCCTATTTTTAGAATTGATTGAAGCTGCCAAAATGCGATGACGTGAACCTTTTACAAACGGACTGCACGGAGGGCCCAGTGCAAGAAAAATGTGGCAACAGAATGCCAATGGTGGTCATCGCTGCGAATCCGTGCAGAGAGAGAGGATTGTTTGGAAGAATGGCTCTTTCTAAACAAAAAGGGCGAAAACCACATGATGAGAATGCGCGATGCGAAGGCAGAGCGATAAAAATAACGGTATGCACAGTAGCTTATAGCTCAGGCAGCAACACTAGGAACATTTGGAGTGCACACTGAAAATGGCTGTACACGTGACCTCAGCACTCCGCACTCTTTTTGCACGTGGAATAAAACCTCACCTTGAACAGTTTCCAAACGTATTCTAGATACATTCTTCTCAGCCACAGTGCTGGCACTCACTGAGCACTCTTGGCACATGCAAAATCCCCACTAGTGTGAGGTCCCAGCCTCCAAATGCGCGAACTACACCATTGTAGGTTCCAGACGAACACCAGTAGGTATTCGTTACTACCTCCGGGGGTATGGATATGGACCTGGAGATGACTTATTGGAACATCCTCATCATATAACACGCAACTTTTGATTACGGTACTGGCACAGGCGCAACGGATTCCCGTCAACCGATGGATAACAACCTACTCTGTTGCAGTCCGCTAAAGAGGGCCGAGGGAGACATTCGCTTTGCGATTACTCGGCGCGAAGAGAAACCAAAGGTATACTTAAAAAGAAGCACAAGTGTATAATGAAAACTGCACTAGGTAAGAAACCTGCAAAAGCCCCTCCAGGAAGGAGTCCGTACCACGCCTGGTAGAAGGTCCTCCAGGAGGCTCGGAACTAGTACCAGGAAGGTTAGGAGTGTGGGACTGTGAGCCTGCACTATATCAAGAGAGAACAGACCCCTGTGGAGTCGGAGGTAACGGTGGCGGACCGGAAGAATTATCGGAAGGGAAAGGACCAGTAGGGAAAGACGAAAACCCAGGCATGGGCATCAGCACATTACCCAAAGGGTAATTGGTGGCAGAAGCCGACAAAGGACCAACAGTGGCGCTCATGAGGGGATCGCTCTAGGCATCCGCCCATTTGGCAATGGTGCTGAGATACGCGACGTGATGCATGACTGCCTGGTACATTCTGGACTGGAACCGATTACGGAAGGCAGTCGCCTGGTTGATAGCGGCGATATCATTTGGGTGAGGAGAGATGAGCTGCTCCAAGAGCCCGAGAGCTTCCTGGAGGGAGCGCAGACTGGGACCGTTTAGATGAGAGACGCCCACGCGCTGGATCCTCATGAGTCCACCACTGATGGCCGGAGCTGTAACAGGCTCACCACCGCCAGCAGTGGTAGGATTAACCATGAGAGATTGCACAGGTCCAGCGGAAGGAACAGAAACTAATCGGAGAAGGCAGATAGAAGAAATTTCAATGGAACCAACAGGTACAACGGTAGCGGAGACGGTGTTAATACCTTTCGGAGTCTCTACTTCTTTGGTAAAGAGCTGAGGATACCCACCAATGGGCCCTTCCCCTGGTAACACCCGGTTCGCCTCACTGAGAATGGCTAGCTTCCCGAATTTACAAACTTCCCAACAATGGTCATCCTTCAATGGATGCGACAGAGACACCTCCAGGTAAGTCTCCAGCTGAGCAACAGTGAACTCCGTACCAAAGAGAATCTCTTACACACAAATCTGGCAGATGAGGTGCACTGTTTAGCGAGGAAGTTGGAAGATACGACCAACAGGTGAAAAGCCATAGTTGATATTCCGAGGATCGGGACAACGGCTGTCCTAAGTAATACCGTTGCCGGAAGCATTAAAAGCTAAAAGGGAAACGAAAACGGCACACTTCGCCAGAGCCGCGGGCTAAATTGTTTGCCAGTACCCCTTGTGTCAATGGCAAGGGCTGCCAAAGTATGCCAGCACGAGATGAGTCAGAACGCACAAAAACTGAGGTACCTCGTAGCCCGCCCACCACTTAGGACGGGTAGCATACCACTTGCGGCAATTCTCCTTCGTTTGAGAGAAGAACTCAGTACAGTGAAAACAATGCATGGTACGGAGGAGGCTACTCCGACAGCAAATCAGGACCTCGGTGGCAGCGTCAACAACCCATCTGTAGTATCCGCTCTAAAGGAGAGAGCAGACACCTGCGACAGCGTTCGGACTGCCGATGGGTCGCTTGCGGCGAAGGAAAAGTGGTGGTAGAGCTACAACACCAGCGATCTGGAAGTGGGGTGTAAGGCCACTACTCGCCAGCGAGGGTGAACAGTGCAACTGTAAAACGTTGATGGAACGTAGGTACGAGACGGCTCGTGAAGTGGTTGGGGGCTGACTATCTATTATAGCTCGTCCGGATCTCCGGTTAAGAAATCCAAAGCGAGGAACAGAATAATCATGATGCACATGTTGTCTCCTTTACTTGGAGTCGGCGCTCACCTCTGGTACACTATATACTGTGTACCAGGGTGAGTGCCCAAATAAATATATAAATAATACCCAGTGGTCAGCCACTTAGCCAAACCACTGTATGGGCATGGTCCCTAATGGACGTCTAGCTACAAAGGGTAGTAAAGCCCTCCACGTGGATCGTCACTACATGCGCCATTGCCAATATGTAATTCCCCTAGGAAGGCTCGGAACTATGTGCGCGCCGTGGTAAGCCACTCGACCCATGACGCCACGTGTTCCACTAAGACATTCTGCCTCTAGGCATCCTATGCGGGATGCCGTTTCATATCACAATGCTGATGATAACACCCACTTATGAGTTCCAACCGCGACTTCGCGAAAAACCAACCTATCGGATTCCCCGACATAGTAGAATACTACACACCCCCCTCGTTCAGCGCAAACCATGGGGGAGGCAAGAAGCGTTTATACGCAGTTGGACCGGTGTTCCGGGTACTCATCGTCATCACGAATTCCTCGCCCTCTGACCAGCTCTTACAGTCTTCAACAGCATTCTGTTCCTCACCGCTCTTCAGCTCGATCTCTCGCGATGGATCCGAACGCCGGGTCCAACCCGTTTCAACCCTCCTCTGAGGATATGCCTTCTGGGGCTCCGTCCAACACTGCTGCTTATGCGTTGCAACATACTGCTCAACTCGGTCCATACCGTTCGTTCCCCACACCGTACACCGGATTCCGGTCGGTACCGTTACCTCAACCAATCGTGGCTCCGATGCCGATCGCGGCTTTCGGCGCCTCTGCGGGTGTGATTCGAGCTCCTTCTCGTCGTGCTCAGCGGAGCTACCCGCACTCTGCAGATTTCTATTGACGAGATTCTCTCGACAACGTTGAACTTTTCGCGCAAGTGCCCTGGTTTAATACAGTTGCTATCCGCCATGACGTGTTGATACAACAGTATGTACACGGTGGGTACTTCCCTGACGGTATTCCGGAACACGCGATTTATAGCGACGACTGGACGAGCCATATTGCTTTGCCAGACAACGCAATCGCGCGATATTCAACAGAAACCTTGTCCGAAGCCCGTACGCGGTTCACCAAGCTGATTTACCAGCGTCTTCACCGATTCATCAGTACGGTTCTCCTCCCGCAGGACCGGGAACTAGATACCTGGAAAGCCCGCGCAAACGGTGAATGTTACTCGTATATCGAGACACTCGTTGAAGTCGATGTTAGCGGTTGGCGCGGTGTGCGCGGTGTGCGTGATGCAGCTCTCTGCTTTCAGCAACATCTTCTCCGTGCGGAGTTCCGCTTTCTTCGAAAGCGTGACATTCCCTATTGGGATTATCCCCGTTGGGAAAGTCGTACTCGATCACGTTTGGGCTATTTGGTGCGGTATCAAATGATCGAGATAGACCGCATCCGGCGGAACGCGCGCTTCGGGCGCTACATCGGTATACCGGAGCATTGGGCGCCGATCGAGAGTCTTCGTGTTTGCCCTGTGGAGCTCCCACCGGCAATCTCCTACATCGGGTCCGCGTTGGTTAACGACCCGTTCTCGGGATATTGGACTGTGGTTTATACCGAGTATATCGCCAAGATGGCCGTCTTCCTCCTGTGGGATGCCTATGATACCTTTAGAGTTTGGTACATGTCGCCCACAGCGCGAAAGTATGCAAGAGAACTCGATCTTTCCCTTGTCCTGGGATCCCATGCGAACCATGCCGACTTCCTCCATCTTGTGGATTTGATCGACATTGTGGATTGGTCTGGAGTGCCAGCTGATCAATCTGCTCGCGGAACCCGTGCAATACACCACGACCATTCTCCTGGACGAACAGAAAGTGCTGAAGATTTCGTTTGGTACGACCCCTGGATGCGCCAGTTGATCACCTCCGAGCAGGCTCGCTTTCTTCGGGAGAACTCGCGTGACATGCCACCGAACCAGCTCACTGGATACGTGTACGATGCTACTCCATCCGAGAATGGAGAGGAACCGTATGAGGAAGCGCCGGGAGCTGAGGCTGAACTCGGTTACGAGGACGAGCCAGAGCTGGCAGGCGTAGCGACTTCCGTCGTTCTATCCGCAGCGGCGGGAGTTGCTCAAAAGAACTCTCATGGGGTTACCCAATAACCGAGTGCAGTGCCAGTCGAAGATCCAGGCTTGGATCCGCTGAGGCAGTTCTTCTTAGATGCAGGCTTTCCCGTGGACGAAGTTGAGGGTAGTCACTCATAGCTTCTTGGGAACCCGCGTGCTCGCACGTCTCTTTGATGATCCTAGAAAAGACTCCTAGTCAACACCCTTGCGGTGGTATCTTGATACCAATAAAACTCGGGTGACTTCGGTTCTTCACGTTCCCTCCTTATCTTCTAGTCTTCATCTCTTCTCGCTTCTCGAGTTTGTCATAGGTGATAATCAGTAAACGTCCTTTGCTTACGATTTTTCACGTTTTTTCTTCATGAGTTCTTGTTTTCTTCTCGCCTTTCGAGTTTTTCCTACCTTTGTAGCCCATAATTAGAAATGGGATGTGCCCATGAGCCCGAGTATCGAGGAGTTGAGCTCCCTGGGGAGTGTTAATCGCATGCGTCGATGATATCGCACGAGCTGCGAACGGGGGATATGAGCTATAGGTTCCCACGTATCCGCTTCCGGAGGAAAACCGTACCAACGGACTGGATACAGTAATTCTCTAGTATCTTTATGCTGGCCATGTTCACATATGCGATCCATAACATATTCCTGGGCGTTTCCCAATGCTTTCGCTGTTGGCGCGAGACTCCTGTTAACAGGTTTGAAATGCCTTAGGGTTGACCCAGGCGTCTCTTTGTTAGCACTCTCAGCGTCGCTAAGCGTTCGCTCGTCGACTAACTGTCGTTCTGCCCGCAGGGGCAGTGTACTCATTCCTTAAGAACCTTTCTCAGATAAAGAGCTATCCTGTTTTCCAGATTCCATAGAAGCGTACTTCTTGCTACTTCTCAATTCCATTCGTGGATGAACTTCCTTCGGTTTATCCGATTCTTAACGCTGTTGGGTGGACGATGGTGCTTGCACCACGACAGGAGGCGATACCTCTTCTTCTTCCTGCCCACGAGGGATGGGGGCCGATATCGGCGGAACAGCGAGTGGCGCTTCACCTGACGGTTCAGCTTGAAGCGGCAATGGCGCGTTTTCGCGTGCACCCGTTTCCAAGTCCTTGTGGCCAAAGTCTAAAACATCTTTCCTGCTTTCAGGTTTTATTTCTGTACTTATGGGTGTGCGCGTGCCACGGGACATACCCCGATACTTCGAGAAGCGGTCGGTGATTACCAATAGGTAGCGATAACCTCGCCTTGAGCCAATCAATTCCCCTAGTATGCCGATACTGACGTATTGTAAAGGCGCTTTCGCCTGGAATAACGTCATCTGTTTCCGCTTCCTGTAAAGCTTCACGCGATTCTACGCACATGTTGTACAAAACCTCAGTGTAGCACGGAAGTCCATTGCCAAATTAGGCCAGTAAAAATCTCTTCTTAGAGTCATGAACAACTTCGATCCTCGTGAACGACCAGACAGCCTGCTGTAGTGTGCCAGATGGAGTACACGACTCTTCAAGACGCGTGGACTCACGATTTGATCATGCTTTTCGACATGTCTTAACAGTATTCCTCGTGAATCGAGTGAAAAAGGGAGCTCCTCCCCCCCGTTAAGACGAGAGCGTATCGACGCACGAAACGTGTCAGCGTGTTGCTCATTGAGGAGCTCAGTGCACGAGAATCGCTCGAGTTGAACTGAAGGGTCAGTGTCTGCTAATGCAAGGAACGGGTCTGCATCCGAGTAATCATCAAGGGTCTCTTGTTCCTCTTCTTCAAAAGATGGTGAATGGGTCTCCATGTAGAAGCAAGGTATCTCTTCATCGATTTCGCCTTGGGTTTCGCCCAGTTTTTTGAGTCGCGATAGCGCGTCAGCTTGGACATTGGTTAATCCCTTCTTATAGTTCACTTTGAAATCGAATTCAGAAAGGCGTAAGCGCCATCGTGTGAGACGACCAGACGGGTCTGTAATGGACAGTAACCATCGTAGATACGAATGATCCGTGTTGATGGTAAAACGTTCTCCTTGGAGATAAAGTCGCAATGTGGTCACAGCCCAAACGACTGCAAGGCATTCCTTTTCTGAAACTGAGTACTTCTTCTCAGCTGCGTTCAGCGATCTTGACCAGTAACCAATGGGTTTGCGTTCACCATCAGGGTGTGTTTGAAAAAGGGCACACCCTACTTGGTACTCGATCGAGTCAGTATCCACTGAGTATGGCAGGTTGGGGATGGGCACCGCCAAGACTGGGGCTGTAACAATATTTGTCTTCAGCGTGTCGAACGCTTCCGCTTCAGCTTGTCTGAATTGTTCCAGCTGTAGTGGTTGTCCTTTACGCAGCTTTGCGTTGAGCGGTGCCACTATATGCGAGTATCGCGGCACGAATCGTCGGTAGACGTTGCACAAGCCGAGGAAAGAACGCAATCGCTTCTGTGTCGACGGAGGTTGTACTTCGCGGAGAGCCGCTGTTTGTGCCTCTTGAATGGCAAGCTGTCCCGGCTTGATCACATGTCCTAAGTACCGGACGGTGCCAGCGAACCATTCGCATTTCTTGAACTTCAAGGTGATACCTGCGCTCTGTAGTGCGTTGAGGATCTCCTTGATATGCCGTAATTGGCTTTCCACATCCTGGGAAAAGATAATCACATCATCCAACTAAACTAAACAAGTCTTCCACTTGTATCTTGAGAGCAAGATGTCCAGATTACGCTGGAAAGTAGCCGGTGCATTCGTTAAGGCAAAGGGCATCCTTTTGAAACCGTAGAGACCGGCGTGACATAGATATTCCTGTCAGAGCTGATGTCGGCATAGACCTTATACGTTCTTTTAGACACTACAATGAGGTAACCTTCCCGTTTTGACGGACAAGTATAACGTCTCCAAGGACGATGTAACTCACAGTCAAACTGTGCTCGCTTTCCGTCCGGCGAATTGATTCCGTAAGGCGGAAATTTGGGAGGCCTCAAGAGAATCTTGGGCTTCCAAGCGCTGGAGCCGGGAGGCAAGCTCTCCCTGGTCAACACTACGGGATCGACTAGTGCCGACCCCCTAGGGGCTCCCTCACTTAGTTTTCCGGTTGCACCGGCTTATTAGCCTCAAAAGCGCCTCTTCCTACCGGGGTTCCGGGTTATCACACTTCAGCATTCTGAGCAGCCGGCTTGTCCGTCCGACGTATTGGTGTCTGAGAAAACCAACTTTTGGCTTTCCAATACATGCCCGCCGGTACGCGGCTCCATTTCTCTTCTGAGAGTGCTTCATAATTCGTCATGATACGACTCAGATCCTTTGCAGGAAGCGTGCATTCTGCACTCAAATGGTGTTTTCCATAACATGAATAACATATCAAACCGTCACGACGGTTGGTCAACATAGGTTGTGAACGGTGTGCCGTGCGAGTATCCACCCATCCGGGTTTCCCGTTCTTAAAACCTCCTTGTAGAGGAACCGTGTAGGGAAGGTACATAGGGCGATGGCCCTCCATAGCCATTAGGGCTTCCTCGTCCTGAGACTCCGAGTGTGGGAGATCCACTGTGGGTACAGAAGAGTCCGTATATTCCATTAAATGGACCGCCTCCTCATGCGAGTTCCTCCCTTTGGGTGTCAACGAAGAATCTCGTGAGTGCACTGGAGATTCCGGATGTAACAGTTTGCTGCGCTGATTAACTCTGGCGGAGATTTTCTCCTTACCCATTGGGGTTCCAAAAGCCACTGAACGACGGGGGCTACCACGCGCTCTGGCCGCGTCTCCTTCAGCTTTCTCAAACTGAACTAACTCCAAAAAGGAGACTCTTCCATGCTTCTCTCGATATCGAGCTACCAGCGACTTGATGCTCGGGTCCAGCCCGTCGATGTACAAGGTAATCTTGTCCTCCGTCGATTGGACGTTTCCACAGCAGACTCAAGCTTTGGTAAGCCTTGAGCTGTACTCAGCTTCGCCCTCCTCAGGCCTTTGGGTCACATCCCTTAGGTTCAGGATCGCCTGATGTATCGCGTTTGATGTCGCGTAACTGCGCAGCAAATACTGCACCGCCTCTGGCCATGAGGTAGCGCCTCCTTCATCGGCTTTCAATGATCCGCATACGGAACGATATTGCTCTAAAGCAAAACCCTTCAGAAAATGTGGTAAAGACACAAATGCCTGTGGTTTACTCATCTCTAGAGTGTCTGCTTTGGCAACGATTCGAGTGAGAAACTCGATAACGAGAATGGGGTTTTTCCCATCAAATGTCAAATCATTAAGGCCGATCTTCAATCGTTTGATGTGATCCTTCACCTTCGCGGTTTCGCGTCCTGAGCGTTTCTTGCTCTTCACCTTCAGACGGTAGTACCTGTAATAAAGGACCTTCCGATAAAGCGGATTCGTGTACGGGAGCACCTTCAATCCTCTGTAAGGTGAGCCTTTTTTTCTCATCAACCACGAAGACGTGTTCTTCTTCCCAGATCGGGACCTTCGATGACCGTCATCACTGTCGTCGTCATCTGACGTATCTGAATCATCAGAATCATCAGTACTGAAACTGAAACTCTCCGTACTTGACGATTCATCACTCGAATCACGTGCGGACTTCCGCTTCTCACGTCGTGACTTCGACTTCTTCGAACGAGCTTCCTTCAAAGGAGCTCCTTCCTCTTCCAGCACGACTGGTTTAGCAGCAGTCTGCGCATGAACTGCCACCTCCAGGCGTTCTAAACGAGGGTTAACTCGAGTGAGGACTTCCTCTACATCTACGGTTAAGCCGGGTAGCGCATCGGGCGTATTCCCGTACCTCTCCAGTAGATGGTTCAAATCATCACGTAGTGTTTTCACTGATGCAGAGACCTGCTTCCCATCGTCTTGAAGAACGAGTGCTTGATGCGCACTGCGTAATTGTTCGACATCAGCGATAAGAGCAGCGATCTGCGATTCCAACGCAACCATGCGCACACGCGAAGCGCTTGACTCAGACTTGAGACGACGCACTTCCCTGCGCAAATCATCATCTTCTTGAGGTCCGACGACCTCAGGGTCAACTACGGCTTCTGTGGTGGGCGTGACTGCCGCTGCCACAGGGGCCGGTACATCCGAGAGATCTCGTTCATCCTTCACCGAGCGTGAGCGCGACATCGCTTGACGATACAGCTGCTCTCCGGCTTCAACAGATGAGGCGAGCCTCGGTTTCGGGGGTGGTCCCGCAGGACCGGGCGACCAGTACTCGACTGGCTTCGGGTCTTCGTCATCGTAGACCAAACCTGAGTCCAGGTGCGAACCAAATGGTGTCTTCGACTTCTCGACCACATGTTCAACCACGATGAATTCCGCCATTGCTGGAGGTGGTTCGATAAACAATAAATGTAGTGATTCCACTTCTTCCAAGTATCGATATCGATTCCACGTTCCAAGAACGAATTGTTCAGTGCAGCTGACCACAGTGGTTCTAAGTCGGGAGACCACTTGTAGTATCCGCTCTAACGGAGAGAGCAGACACCTGCAACAGCGTTCAGACTGACGATGGGTGCCTTGCGGCGAAGGAAAAGTGGTGGTAGAGCTACAACACCAGCGATCTGGAAGTGGGGTGTAAGGCCACTACTCGCCAGCGAGGGTGAACAGTGCAACTGTAAAACGTTGATGGAACGTTGGTACGAGACGGCTCGTGAAGTGGTTGGGGGCTGACTATCTATTATAGCTCGTCCGGATCTCCGGTTAAGGAATCGTAAGCGAGGAACAGAATAGTCATGATGCCCATGTTGTCTCCTTTACTTGGAGTCGGCGCTCACCTCTAGTACACTATATACTGTGTACCAGGGTGAGTGCTCAAATAAATATATCAATAACCCATTCGTCAGCCACTTAGCCAAACCACTGTATGGGTATGGTCCCTAATGGACGTCTAGCTACAAAGGGTAGTAAAGCCCTTTACGTGGATCGCCACTACATGCGCCGTTGCCAATATATGGCATTCCCCTAGGAAGGCTCGGAACTATGCACGCGCCGTGGTAAGCCACTCGACCCATGACGCCACGTGTTCCACTAAGACATTCTGCCTCTAGGCATCCTATGTGGGATGCCGTTTCATATCAAAATGCTGATGATAACACTCACTTATGAGTTCCAACCGCGACTTCGCGAAAAACCAACCTATCGGATTCCCCGACATAGTAGAATACTACACCAACCGTCACTATCCAACCAATGAATGGTGTTGAAGGTTGTTGGAGTTTCTGGAAGCAAGCCTGTATCACTGGACTGGAGCTATTCTTCTTTGACCGCGTCGGTGCAGCTAATGGCACAGCGCTAAGACGGTAGCTGCCCCAACGATTCCAACAGTCATGACCAGGAAGGGTGGGATGGTTAACTATGAACCCATCCCAATGGTGTTAATCGGTACAGGCCAAGAGGTGGCCCCCAAATGTATCGCCTTGAGCTCCTTCGGAAGCAGACCATAGGGGTTGAGGGTTGCCAGCGGGGCGCTGAATAAGTACAGATCGTAATGTCCGCTACCAGAAGGGAAACCAAAGGCCTCACCAGGAATCGGTGACAAAGAGAAAACTGGAGCATTGACGAATTGAACATGACCACGACCCCTAGAGCGGAAGCGGGTCAAGAACTTTGAGATACCACGGCTGCGGTTCAAACCACGAGTACCCTTACCAGAAATTGTAGCCAATAGCGATGAAGACGCGGACTGACGCGGTATGGCCTCGGCACCAGAGGATATGTACCCTCCGATGTTCGGCTCTCGCGCCCGATTCAGACCTGACGGTCATGCAATGTGTACTCGAAGGTGCTCGAGTTCTCCGCTAATTGAGCAGGAAAGAATCGAAAGGCCCCCACCGACACCAAAACCGCATCCGTATTCGAGTTGGACACACGGCAAGAACCATCACCGTGCTCGATTGGCCGTTTGAATGACACCATGAGGTTTTGGAGAGTCCGCACGCATTGCGACCAATGCAAGCCAAACAATACGGTACGAGAAAAGAAAGGAGAGGAGAGAAACGGAAACGATGACACCAAGAGGGTAACGCGCTACGAAGGAAGGAGAAACACAGAAGACACCAACTAGGTATGACGGGCGTCTGGCACGGAACAAACATGAAACATATAACGGAGAACTCGACAAAAACCACTTGGTATATGAACTTCCAGCCAGCATTGGCAACTCTCGAGGCAGGCGTAATTAGGAAGCCGTTAAAAACGACCACGGGGGATGAACCTCAAGCACCAAGACGGTGATCGAAACCGTTCGGCTCACCACGCGGCATTACCAAACCGTATACTGCATCCCGCTGTGGCGACTGCTGCACTGTGGTATAACGCATTGTCGAACGCACTAAGGGACAGTCACGGGGCGTGGCCGTCGCTAGGAGAACGATCTGTAGTATAGTGAGTAGCACCAAGGAGGTAATGATGCCACGTGTTGGACCTGGATTGTTGCCGCCATGCGCCGTGTACTACAGTGGTTTAGTTGGCAATTAGTTTAGCTTTTCGCTTATTTAGTATTAGATAGATAGGATTAAGTAGATAGGGAGGCGCACCTCAAGTGCACCTCCCCGTGGCCACGTGGTGAGGAGCGCCACCGTAGGTCGGGTTGCCGGTGAGATATATACCTTCACCAAGCATGGCCACCACGATCACTACTCTAAAGTTAAGCACTAAATAGACTAATTATACCCCTTTTGGGTTGTACAGTCGACCATAAAGGTAAGTCTAGTGTCTTTACGGTTTGCGGGACACGTGTGCGCAGTGCATCACCGTCTATAAACTTGGTCTCAGTACGCCTGCAGTTCCTGTTGCACCCTTCAGTCGCTGGTGCTGCCACACCTTACAGGCATCTTCAATCTCCGCCTCCTAAGTCGAGCCCGTTGCGTGCTCCCTAGAACTGACAGGTCTTACACCCCCGCTACCGTTTATGATTATAACACAAAAGCACCAAAGATTTGGCGCTGTTCTGAACGTTCATAGTACACCAGAAGGCCAAACAGAAAGCCAAATATTAACGCCAAGGAGTAGACCGAAACCCTCTGTGCACAAAGTGGCAAATTACATTCTAAAGCCCATGAATCTCCTTCACATCACTCTTGCTAGGACTCAGACCTTTACCCGCTATGAGCTCAAAGAACGCCTCCCTCACCGTGGTTTATTCCCGTACCGTTTCCCTTGCTCCTGCCGCTTCACAAACTGCTCTCGCCGCACCTGCTGCTCCTTTTTCTGCACCTGCGACTAATCCGCAGCACCTAAACCTACTCCATCGTTTGCAGCGAACGGAAAACAGTCATCTCAGCAAGAGGGAAAAGGACGTGTAGGAACACCCAAATCTAGTAGAGATGATATCACATCCTGGCTCGACATCGTTGAAAAAGTAGAACCAATCGGTTCTAACTTCTGGCCATTGGTGGCTACCAAATTTTTGCAATGGAGCGTCGCAAACGCCCGACCGATTCGGGATCAAGACTCTTTGAAAAACAAATTTGACAAGCTGTGGAACGCGAAGAAAAAAACGGACGATCCGTCTTTTCTGCCGGACATATGACGTGCCAAACAAATTGGTCGTGAAATTCAAGGGAAGATTGCCGCAATCGTTTTGAGTGATGACAAAGAGTCTGATTCCGTGGATGAGGGGGGAATTCCATCATGGAAGATCAGAAAAAGAGCGAAGAGACTGACACAATGAGAGGGACAGAGAAAAGACGTGCAGTTTGCGTAGGAGAGCTGCCATCCGATAAAGAAAAGACAGAAGAAGTGTTGGCGGAGAACGAATAGAAAATGACTGGGTTTATTGGTATGATCGTGAATGGAATGCACTCAGGGAATGATTCTGAAGCCGCAACAGCTACGCAAGAATACCTGATGGCAAACGCTGTGAAGCAGGAAGTTGAAGTGTTAAAGAATGAAGTTTATCAGAGCATGCATGATGCGCAAGCTATGGTTCCCGGGATTATATCGGCTCACCAGCAGCTTATGGGAAAGCTATCCAGCGACCGCTCGAGCGTGAATCTGCAGTAAAAAAACGAACCAGGGCGGTTCTCTGTTTTCAAGCGTTTTCGCTCGCGCGTAAAGTCCACATGAAGCTCGCAAGCTCGCATTCGCAGAATTTACTCCTCAGGCAAGACCTGCAGCCGGGATAATTTGGGAGCAGCACCGTAGGTGGAATCGATGTGATTGCGTTTCATTAGACTTGAGCGCCAGTTCAATAAACGCACATCCACTTCTATAACGAATCTTCGTCTCTTTGAGTCGGATGTGAGAGGTATCTTAAGTCGTTGAAACGGGCTGTACATTGATCAGATTCCCCACTTTTTGCTCTATCTCTCACTCTGCATTACGTGTTGCATAATCAGGTGTATAGCCGCAAGTGCTACCAACTCTATCATGTCGCTCGTTGCGTTTGATTTGCAGGCACAAAAAATCTTTCCACTCGTACATGTCCTTTTGTTAATAAACACAGAGCCTTACAATAAAGCCATCCTGGCGGGAGTTTTTTTGTCAGATAGATTCTTTCAAAAGTGCGGCAGAGGCTTTCTGTTCTTTTACAGTAGGCCATCGGACCCCAAACAAAATGAAGACAAACAAATTTGTGACTTTTTCATGTTGTGTAGAGCCTTCGTAGTACACGTTTTACGAGTTGATATATCCATTATTCTTGGATCCAAACTTTCCAAAATCTGTAATACCCAACACGCCTTTCAACAGTGGTACGAAATGACTATAGTCTTTCAAAAGTGCGGCAGAGGCTTTCTGTTCTTTTACAGTAGGCCATCGGATTTCAAAAAGCCGAGCATGTTCCTGATGAATCGCTTTCAGTAAAACACGAAGTGAGTAGTCGAGCCAAACACTCATTGACGATGGGAATACACCAAAAAACGTACACAGCTGATATAAATTGCAGCTAGTTTTCAGATAGTAAAGCGAAATTCCAAGCAAATGTAAGGATTGCATGATGGGTTTTCGTTCTTTTGTTGCATTGATGGTTCTGTGACGGCTTCTGTAATTACAGGTTGAACGAGTAAAGACGAACATCAGCAGTAATTCTTGAAAGACAACAAGTCATGTAAACTTGGTAACGACAATGAAATTCACTGTCTATACTAAGGTGCAAAAGTCTTTGCCACGGTGTTTCATTCCCTTTATTATTCTGGTGCAGCAGTCCCTGTTGATTGTGTTGAGCCAGTTTCTGAGACCTTCTTAGGCGTTGCGGACGTTTTTTATAGTCACAAGGCTTCTTTTCGTGGTCAGAAATAGTCCTACAGTCCGCCAAAAACCAAAAGCAAGAACGCCACTCAATGGTTTTCAAAGCAGGAAGCAGGAAAAGGTTAGTTGAAATCCTACCAGCTCAAGTAAGTAGTTTCTATTTATATATAAACTCACTTCCATTCATTGCTGTCCGGTGTATCTTGCTAAACAGTTCTTAAACAAAAAAACACCTAAACCAAGGTGGAAAAAATACAACGCATACAAAAAAGAAAAAGGATTACTTTCAGCGTTTACTTATACTTTGTAGCATCGCCTTTGGCGTCAATCACCGCCAAAACACGCCTCTACAAACTGTGGTACAGAGTATGGAGATATCTTGGAGAAAGGTTTTCCCCATACTTCTATAATTTTTCCCTTTATATCTCCCTCGGTATCGAACTGTTTGTACCCATCATACATCTATCTAACCTTAACACCCCACAATTTTTCTATGATATTTAAATCTGGAGACTGTGCAGGCCACGGCATCTCTCTCATTCGATTTTGCAAGAGCCAAATGCGCGTGAATTGCGCTGTATATATAGACGCCTGGTCTTGTTGAAAAACAAAAGGAAACGATTTACCAAACTTTTCAGCTACAAATGGTCGTACATCTATAGAACTATTCGGTTCTGGTTGGTTGCTTTTGGATGCGCCCGCTTGGTATTTGAATTTGTATCTTTGATTCAGTTTGATGAATATGTTCGTTGTTAATTACGGCCGTTTATATGTTATGACTTTGTGTATTTAGACCTTCATGATTATGAATTGTAAACCACGGTACTCACACCGAGAGTGTACAACGACTACACTCTAGCAATTTGCACGCTCTACCTCTTCGACAAGGTCGACACTGAACAGTAGAGTGTCCATAACTCTTTCAGTTATGGGCCCAGCGCCCAATTCCAATTTGCCTTCCAGGCCTAAGTTCTCCTGGGATGCCAAGTCCCCGCCATGGACAGATGGCAAAGGTGATCAAGAAGAATATCGTGATGCTGTCAATCTTTGGCAGACATTTCACAACGCACTGCCCGCCTCAAACAGTCACAAGATCCCAGCTACTCTGCAAGCAATTTGTCTTAAGTCCCAGCTGTACGGGCGTGCTAAAGACCTCTGCTCCGGAATTTCAGAGGCTGAGTTGGTTACTGAAGGTGCCGTCAATGTTATAGTTGGCAAAATTTATCAGAAAGACGCTCTTTCTGTGGTGAGTGAGGCGTATCGTGACTTTAACCAACTCTGGAATACAAGACGTGGTAATACCGAGACCATGAAGAATTTTGAGTCTCGTTTTTCTGCACAGGTTGCAAGATTCAACTCTATTTCCACGACATTTAAACTACCGGAATGTATTACAGCTTTGATGCTACTGTCTAATTCTGCAATTGATGACTCTCAGCGTGTGTCTGTCATGGCTGCTGCTGCACCGTCGGACGAAAACCTAAATTCACAGTCTTCTAACGAACAGTTTTTAAGTGCCATCACGTATCAGTCTGTAGCCTCTGTAATCAAGCAATGCGACAAGACTTCGCATCTAGCGCAAGAGTATGGAACCTTATCGGCCAGCTCTGGTGGTACAACTCGTCATGAGCGACACCGGTTCAATCAAAAGGGACAATCTCCTACAATGAAGTATCCATGTGATCTGTGCGGTAAGTACGGACATTGGAAACGCAACCACAATGCTGATGGATCACTTCCCTCACATTGCAAGTCTTTTGACAGACCCCAAAGATCAGGAGCCAATGGCTTGAGTTCCTCGCGATCTAGGTATCACGAAAGCTCAAGACGTGACACAGATGACAAATCGCATACAAAGACGGTTCGATTCAATATGGCAAAGACTCTAAAGCCTGTTACGTCTAGCACGGCAACATCTCCAGCCGCTCCACATTATAGTGTGACCACAAACCGTCTCTGCAGTTCCTCTGCTACTACAAATATGCCAACTGTTGAACTAGGACCTCTTCTTGATGATGGAGCGCCATATGCTGGAATTGGCTCAGTTGAACTTGGCCTGTTGGGTGAACATCTTGGAATGCCAACAAACCCCACCTTAGGGCCCATTCCCGACACGCTCAATGGACACACCCATTGGCAGTATGGGACAGGAGATCATGCTAGTCCAGCACGCCGCATTTTACGCTCCATTGTTTTGACAGCCAGATCAGACCAAGGGTCTCTGATCGAAATCAAGCATTTGGTATTAGACGGTTCATCTCAGTGGGTCATAGGAAGGAATGTGACCAGCAAGGCCAACATTGAGCACATTGGAATAAATGCTCTGGTCTTTCTTGCAAATGGTACAAGGGAATCTATTTCTCTCGTCAACCGTGATTTTTTGAGCTACGTCGAGCTCAATCGCTTTACTGGTAACTGCAGTAAGAGCTCTGTGCTTTCATGCCTTTCAGCTGTAACTGTCAATTCGAAACCATGGCCTGAGGTAAAGAGAATCATTGACAAGGTACACAAGCATGTGTGCGGACATGCTAGCCTTACCGACTACAAGCTTCTTCTAGAAAGAAACGGATTTTGGAATGACACGGTTGCATCTTATGTTACACAAATGGTCAATCGTTGTTCTGCTTGTCGTTCAACAGCAGTTCCGCAACCGAGCCGCAAGGTATCTATCAGCTCACTATCCAAGAATTTCAACGAGGTTCTGTGCGTTGACCACTTGCACTTGGATGAAATATTGCTTATGCATCTAATGAATCTAATCACGAGGTACTCATGTGTTCATGCGGTGTCATCGACAAACCTCAAAGAAGCTATTGTTGGATTCGAAGCAGCTTGGGTTTCCCAGTTCTGGTATCCTGAGTCTATTCGGGCAGACAAAGCCTTTCAAGTCGGTGTGTTTAAAGACTACATCGACAACCTTGGGATTCCAGTTCAGCCAGTGCCTCCTGGCAGGCACTCTAAGAATGCCATCGAGTCGAAGCACAATATCATACGCAGTGTCTTTCTCCGCTTGAAAGAAGCTGCTGGACAGGACTTTGATCCTATGCTTGGAGCATACAAGTCTGTCTCCATTTCGAATGACTTGTACGGGAATGACACAATGTCTGCATTCGAACTGGCCAAAGGGTTCACATGTCCCGTTGTGGCAAAGCCCACTGATACGACTGTACCCGATGATGTTCGCACTGCTCGCGATCAACTTCACGCTCGCAGGAAGCTAGCGCTCATCTTGCGCTCGAAGGCGGTCTCTGAACCACCTATCGCTGTCAGCGACATGGTCGAAGTATATCATAAGAAAGACCACGAGAAGAGAGGAAAATGGTCTATTGCCAAGCCAATTCTCTCCGTTGACCGCAGTGCTCGCTCAGTGACTGTACCTGGACGCAAAGGCAAACAAGTTACAGTTGCTTTCGAGGACACCCGTAAAGCCCTACCTCAAGAGAGCTTTGCACAACTAGTGCAAGAAGGTATCGACTCTATTGATGAGTCGAATGAGGAGAGTTCATTTGACCTCACCGGACATGCTGCAACTGGCTCTGATACTCCAGTGTCGTCGTCTGAAGACATCAAACCTGCTGATGATGATTTTTCCACTGAGTCTGCAAACGTTGAACCATCTGTCGGTGACAACATCTCAGTGTTCTGGCCTCTCGAAGATCAGTTCTATCCGGGTACTGTTCACTCTGAGGAGGAAGATGGACGTTTGAACATTCACTATGATGACGGAGACACTGAAACTTTGGATATTTCGAACGAAGTATGGAAGTTCAACAATGAGACATTCGCGGCCAGTTCTAGTTCTACGCAACCTGAGCTACAGGTAACAAGCACTGAGACTTCTGTTCTCTCATCGATGCTTGATCACTTTGGGAACAAGCCGTTCCTTAGACATCATGCCCAGGGTTTTGACCAATTTCCCTTGGTGAACGCCTACAAGAAGGAGGAGGAGACTTTTCTCAAGACTGTGCGCCCTGTTTCGCATAATCAAGTCCCGCCTAACGCCAACATCATTAACAGCCACACATTGTACAAGGTTAAGACCAATGATGATGGCTCGCTTAAGCTGAAAGCTCGCATAGCACCACATGGTAATGAAGATGACTTGAAGAATGCCTTGAGCAAAGATTGCACAACGTGCCCGCCCACAGGACTACGTATCCTTGAGTCAATTGCGTCTCTATACGAATGGAACATCTATAGAGCTGACGTAAAAGCGGCATTCCTGCAGACCGGGGAGGCTCAGAGGGATGTATATGTTCGCCCTCCGAAGGAAAGTCACATGAAGGCTACTCATCTTTGGTTACTACTCACAGCTGCGTATGGCCTCGTCAATGCAAATGCCAAATGGCAGAGTCAGTCTGATCAAGTTATGTTTGACATTGGACTCACGCAATCAGTGCATGTGCCACAGCTGTTCTTTCAGAAAGAAAACGGAAAATTGGTGTTAATTGTGGCAAAAATTGTTGATGACCTGAAAGCTGCCGGAAAAGGAGATCGGGTGAATCATTTCATGAAAGAGTTCGACAAGCGTTTCAAGTTTGGCGATGTCATGAAGGGTCCAGGAAAGCTTCGGTTCTTTGGTATCAACACGGTGCAAAATGGTGACATGACAATTGAGACGGATGCAGATGACAAGTTGGATGCAGTCGTAGAATATCCATTCACTAGGCAACGTCGCAAGCAGTTCGATCAATCTCTGAACAAGATCGAGAAATCCGTGTTTGCCTCAACCAACAGCTCGCTTGGTTGGATTGGGACTGCAGCTTCACCATTCTGCTCATTCTATGCAAGCTACTTGCAGCAGAAAGCACCGGAACTTAAGGTTTGTCATTTGGTTGAACAGATAAATATTGTTCGTAAGCTTAAGAAGCTTGGGACAACCATTGCTTATCCGATACCGACGGATAATAGACAGCACGAACTGAGCGTGTTGGTTTTTTCTGATGCTTCCAGGACGGACGAATGCGGACAACTTGGTGTGCTCACTGGTTTGTTGGTTGGTGAAATGAAGAATCAGTCCATCTACCATGCCATCTCGTGGATGTCCCACAAATCGAAGCGTCCTGTTAAGAGTGTTCCAGCTGCGGAAATCCTCGCCGCTTCTGAGGGCATTGATGAAGGTAAGACTATTTCTAACGCCTACACCGAGCTACTTGGGAAGGAAATCAAGTTGCGTTTGGCTGTTGACTCCAAAGATCTCTTTACTTCACTATCCACACAAAAGAATTCCATCGACAAGTCTATCCGCGGTGATGTTGCATGTGTTCGCTACGAATTTCAGACTGGTGCTGTGGATAAGATCTCTTGGGTTCCTGGAAATTCTAATCTGGCTGATCCTCTGACGAAGAAGGACAGCGCGCTGACTGATGCACTTCAGTTAACTTTGTTTACTGGAAAACTTTGTTTCGACTTTGACAAGATCTCGGAGACAAAACACTCTGAGAAAAACTTTGGGTGAAAAGGGAGGAGTATAGAACTATTCGGTTCTGGTTGGTTGCTTTTGGATGCGCCCGCTTGGTATTTGAATTTGTATCTTTGATTCAGTTTGATGAATATGTTCGTTGTTAATTACGGCCGTTTATATGTTATGACTTTGTGTATTTAGACCTTCATGATTATGAATTGTAAACCACGGTACTCACACCGAGAGTGTACAACGACTACACTCTAGCAATTTGCACGCTCTACCTCTTCGACAAGGTCGACACTGAACAGTAGAGTGTCCATAACTCTTTCAACATCCTGTTCTAAAGTTTCAAAATACTTCATAGAATTCTGACATCCATGAATAAACATCAGTTTAGAGACTCCATAAAAAGAAGTAGCCTCCCAAAAAATCACAGAACCTCCACCATCATGAAGTATAGAATGAAGGCAAAAGTCCTTGCATAAATAATGCCAGTAATACAAAAGACCACATGGTCCACCGAGGTTGAACTTTTGCTCATCCGAAAAAACCATGTGCACCTAATAATGGCTTTCTTTGCTAATATGACTTCTTGCCCATTCCAAACGTGTGTTTATGAATCATGATCATCTGCCGGGCCTTAAATAGTTTGGGGTAATGGAGGTGAGTTCTTTTTTTAGAATCTGTTGTTTACGGCGAACACTAATGCGAAAATTGAAACGAATTGTTAACTCTTAAGTGCTTTAGTCACCACTTGAAGCCAGTAGCAGTAAAAGCCGTTTGATTTGTTAAGTAATTTTTAGAGCGTTCTTGGGTGTTAAACCCCTTTAACTCTCATGAAACATGTATAATCTTGATATTTTTGATGATGAACGGCTATGATGGTCTACAATCGCTCTGATAGAAAGTTGTTTAATATGAAGGGCTACAATTTGCTCTTTTTAGTATTGGAAGAGGTGTTTTCATAAAAAAATGCTTAACAAGTATAATTCGGTGCAAACTGCGCATTTGGAGAGACTAAAATGGTGAAATTGTCGCCCCAATGTTCTGGTTTAAAAGTTCATTGCGTTTGGCGGCAATGTTGAAGCCGAGGGTTTGTGAGCGTTGGTTTTTCGCGTTTTTCTTGGCGCTGGCTTCAATGACACACGCGAGTGCCAATATTGGCGCGGGAAATTGCCCAGAACTATGGCGACACGTTGGAAGTAAATGGTGTGCTTTTATTTTGTAGTGTTTGTTACGTGAATAAGGGACTTGAGTCGCGGTGGACTGCAATTTCTTTTCTGTTGCGTTTCGTTTTTCGGGGACTGTACCGCCGCCGAAAGAGCCGCTTTTGCCTGACGTGGAATCATTTCGTCACGTCAGGCGTTTGGCGGGCTGTTTGGAACTCTGAAAGGACCCTTCAAGGGTCCTGGGTCCTTTCAGAATGGCGGATTTGGTTCTGCACAGGTCAAAAATTGAGCAGTTCTATTGGCTCAAATTTGACCCGGCGGCGATTTGATTATTTCTGCATTCACCCATTGTGTTTTTGGGGCATCCGTTCACAACACATGTAGACAAAATGACGACGGCGGCAATGGTTTGATACTTACAGCCCTACACGGGAACACGTGGGCAACTGTTAGGCGTGGCAGCCTATTGACTAGATTCTTGTGATTATATTTAAAAATGGAAGTCAGTCAGAAGTCATCTAAATTTTCTAAAATTAATGGTAGTCAGTCAGTCAAAAGTACGGCCGTGTACGTATTAGCTCTAAAACGGGCCATAGGTGATACTAAGTTAAACAACCAACTAGACTGTAAATAGATATTCGGACTTGCCTTGGTCTTCATCTCAGGCGGCAAACAACGACCGGGGCGATCCCTAAACTCAAAGAAATCACGCTCTGTCAAAAACCGTATGTGTTCCGGCATTTACGATACGTTTTTCATATTATTTCACAGATTATGCCGCAAAACATTCTTTTCTTTAATCAAGGAGCAGCTTGCACACTTCTGCTCCGATAGCATCATGCGAAGGAGCATAAATTCTATAATGCTCGATCTGATCTATTGAATTACGATGGCGCTATTGTATTTGACATTTTTTTTGGACCGGCGCTGCCGAGCAGACATGTGCCTTAATGCAGATTTGGTCATTTTGTAATTTGCCCATGCCTTGTGACGATGCTCTATAGGCGTTAGGGGTTTAAGACTTGGCTGGGCGACGGCCAGCAACCACGACTCTATTTGAGGCCAGCAAGCTTTTTCCTGTTTCATCCCCTTACGACATCCGATATGTAAAGATAGGGTTCGTACGGCAGGGTGCTTCGCTCGTCGAGAGGACACACAGCAAGCATGCGCGTCTGCTTATCATCATGGTGTATTTATAAAACGCACCATTTCGCCAAGTAAGACAAAATAGTGATTGAAAAATGACCAGTCATCGACAGCTGTGCAGTGTTTTTTTAGTGGGGATTTTGGTCAGTTTGTCTGCCCTGTCAGAGCGCATGTGCGTATGAAGTGCGCACAGTGCATGCGCCGCATGCCATGCTAGGCTGTGGTCAGACAAAAAAGTCTCGCTGCGAAATGAAGTCTTATGTTACAGGGCATAGCACGCTCGCCAAGCTTGTCGAATTTTTATTTGTCACGTAGTTCCAGCACATTCTAGCTCAATGGTTTCGAAGAGCTGTCATTTTTTTCTACCTATCACTTTTAACACACACCCTCCACCTGTGCCCAACAGGAAGGGACAGATAAAAAACAACGGGTTGTTTTTAGTCCTTTTTAAACTAAACCTTATACCACTCAACCTTCAAAAGTTCGTTCAAGTTTTTAAGAAAAATTTTCCTCAGTTGAGCGAATTCCAAGGATTTTTTAAACAGGTTGGTGAGGAATGGCAAACAAAGTTTAGGTAAAGGAAGAACGTCCAGATGGTGGAATTCAAAGAGAGCTTATCAAAGACAGTTGATAGAAAAAATGTTTTTTTACAGCAAGTTCTCACCAGCTGCCTTTAATTAATCTTTGCCGCCCACTGCCTTTCAACACAAACGTCACACCCAACCAAGTAAAGGGTGAGTCAGCAGCATAAAAAAAAGTTGGAAACGATCAAAATCCTTCAAGGCTCCGACACAGCATTGTTTTTCATATCAAAGAAACATGGTTGTCCACCCTTCCATCCACAAATCCGTCGATTACACGACGCGAAATTCCATAGCTCTTGGCAACTAAGAACAAAAGCAGAATGCCTTATCCTTCTTTATGACCAGACACAAAGCGGTTCAATTTGGGTCCATTATACACGAGACAAATGGATATCACGGGATGTGACGTGTAAAATCTCTTCCATCTCATTCAGATCATGTAAAAGCCATTATAATCTATAAAGCGCAAAAAAAACACATTCAGAGACACCACACTCTGTACGAAGGGTAGAACTTAAAAGAAACTCCATCTCAACATGTAATCAGAGAGCACTGTTTAATTCTAGTGCTCGCACAGCTTTTGTTCATCACGAAAACGTCGTACAGGAGCAAAACGTTCGAGACTCGCCATACTAGCCAACTCCTGATACAGTTTGGAAGCTTTTCCGACACTTTTAGAGCCCTGCACGCTTTACCAGGCCTTCCCCCCGAAACAGGAATGATGTCCTTGAGGCATCAGCAACATGGCATAATATCATTCGCCGTTGACGCATTTGCGTGGGCCAAAGAGGCCGAATCATTCATTACAGACATACTGTGGCTCGACCTTGTCAACCATGTGCAGCCACGTGCAGTAAATACCACATAGGGCCAAAAACAATGGTAATTTTCAGCGCAACTGCACAAGGCTTACACAATTGATGTAATCTCAAAAAACCATAATGCTATCGAAAATAAGCGAATAATGCTCTTGAAATGGTCCAGCAGATGCGATGCCGCAGTCATGATCGACTTGGTCGTGCCGTGTACCAAAACTAACAAAGCGGAATGTCACGGAAGAAGTTTTCACCGTTTGGCCGCAGCCAATATGGAAGGTCCTACTGGTTTGCTATGTTCACGAGATTGACTGCTTCCTTGTGCATGCGCAAAATGTTTTCCGACTGTATCTCGATTCCGCATTTCATCCGTACAGGATCTCTTCCCCGCTGCGACCAACGCGACGTTCTTGTTAACGTACACAAGTGATTTTCACTTCACCAGCAGATCACTAACAGTCGTCCCTCTACTGCTCGCAAATGATCCCACGGTGATTCGAGCGTGACACACGCTTCTCAAGTCGTATTCAACATGTAGGCGCCCTTTGTTTCGAGGGACACAGCTGTTTTCTTTTCTTCGTCACGCATACCGGTACGCACGGATCATTCACCCCCATCCGGAGCTGTACACTCACAAGTCCAATGCGTGCATCTCTTGTTGCCACAGGTCGACCTTGCATTACATGCCTCATGTGTTTTCTCTTTCAAGCGCGTGAATGTTCGTATGATCACTTGTATCATTTTTGGGCTCGCGGACAACGAATTCCACCAAATTACACAAACCAAGACACGCACATCAATTCCTCTGCTTAGAACAAATACCAATATAAAGCAGTGGGCCCCGCCAAGCAGTCAGCTCGATCCTCTCCTCATAATATCGAATGAATGGAAGCCGGGGCCACTCGTATTGAAAAACGCATCAAATACTCATATTTTTGATGTCAATGCGCCCATATTTGTGTCTTTCTTTGGACCACACGCATTCATGCATTATTGTATCGCAATCTCAACAAATTTTCGAACCATGGCCGAGGTTTAGCATGTTCTCGACGCGAGATCTCTTGGAATTTTTTTTGTCTCCCAGATTTGCCTTGAAAAGAAATGCCCAACCTAGTGGGCTTTCTACAATATCTATGAACTAGCTCCTACAACAATTATTCAGCAAGGAACAAGCTATGTTGGTGAAGTTTTCCTTTTCTTTAGGGTCCTGTCAGCCTAACATTCTTGATAGCAACGCGCAACTTCCTTGAGTGTAGGATGTATGGTTGCCCTTGACGTGCATGCGTGGGTGCGGTTAGCCGCTGTTTCCCCCTGCACTTTGTGACAGGTTCTCTTGCATTATATGATTCACAAATATTGAAACAAGGTGTGTTCTGCACCTGTAGTAGAGCTCTATCTTTTCCAATACATACAGTAGTAGTTTGAAGTGAGCATGGGCGTGTATGTGTTTGATGTACATGCGCTGAAGAAAAGCCACCGCGATTTGCATTTGCAGTTGTTCTTATGGCTCTTTTTTCGCATACTTCTATGAAACGTGCGAGAACAGATTGGGAAATTTGGGAAACAGAAAATGTTGGTTTTGTTTATGCGGTGAGTCGGCAACTAGCACCCGGAATCTGCACAGGCAAAAACCATTGTGTGCAGATGAGCTTTGGTAGCATTCGAAGCAATTGTGGCAGCAGAGAGCACAGGCTCTCGCTATTCGCTGCGGACATAAAAACGTGTACAAAGGTGGGTACGTGAAGGAATGTGGTGGAGACAAAAATATGCGGCACTCTGGCGGGCGGGAACGGCTTGGAACAGGAACAGGAAATGAAGAAAAACGGCAAAGGTGTGACAGGGAAAGAAGGTCGGGTGTTTGCAGGCTTTTTTGATTGGAGACAAGTTCTCTGATGTTGTGGAATGGGCTAAGGGGTAGTTTGTAAAGTGTTTGCGAGTGCTTCTGAAACGTTTTTAGTAGATGCTTTTGCGAGCGTTTTTAATTTGTGGGATGCTACAGCTGCATGAGAAGAGAAGTGATGGTCCGCCTCGTAATGCATACGATGAGGTAATCCATGCGGATAGGAGGAGAATCGTGAGAGGCGGGGGTATAAAAATGTGCAGCGCTACAAGGCAGCAAGAATAAAGTGATGTGTGTTGGAACGAAGAGCTTGGGCAAAAGCGTCACACCAGCAAGAAGCAGCACCAGCGCAAGAACACAAAAAAGGTGGCAAGTGATTGGCAAGAAACAAGCGAGAAGCGTAGCGCGGCGTGCGATGGTGGTGGAAACAAGGGCCGATTGAGCGCTAGGCAGATCACAAAGTGTTGAGTAGCAGGTCTTTCACCGGGCATGGCGGGGGAGGGGGGAGTGTGGCTAGCGGTTTCCGCACGGAGCGCACGGGCGGTAGGGGAAGGGAGGGCTGACGTCATGGCAGGGCGGCAGCGGAAGCGGCAGCGGCGAGCGCGTGAGCGCGTGAGCGCGTGAGCGCGTCTGTGTAGAGGACATTGATGCGACCAACTCAGCGGATCCCCTGCGGACGGAGCGATGGGGGCTGAGGTGCAAACAGCAACGCGGCTCTCTGGTTCGCTGCATGTGCTCCGAAATAAATAACACACGTGGCGCCAACGCCACCACGCCGCAGCCGGGTCGCGTGCGCCGCGCGTGCCGAAGGCGCGCGTCACCTTGGTCACGCTGTTCCGCTTGTTCCCAGGTCCTTGCCCACGCAGATGCTCACCCCCCCCCCCCCTGTGTCAATAAAAGCTCAGCTTCGCGCATCGCCGACCCCTTCGTCTCCGCCATCTCCGTGTCCCCTCCCCCTTCCCCCCTTATTCCCCTTACACGCCGCTTCACCCCCGCCCCCGCACCAATGTCGTCGCGCTCACACTCGTCTTCATCGTCCTCGTCGTCCGTCTGGCGCGCAGCGCAAACGCACTCGCACTCACATTCGCACTTGCATCGCCCGCGCCCATCCCCCAGTACCTCCAAGCTGCCGCACCCTATGCACTCCGCCGTGGCCACCTTCACGGCGCGCGTCGGACCACCGCGCCATGTGCAGCCGGCGGGCTTTCGCGACTTTCGTGGCTGGCTGTTGCGTCTCAATTCCGCCCAGTCGCACAGCGTGTGGGATGAGCTGTTTCGCTCCATCAGCGCCGCCGCCGGCAATGACCCCCACGCCATCCAACTACATAAGACAGACATTGTGCGCTCTATCGTGCGCATGGTAGTCAAGCCGAGGGCCGATGAAAGTTCCAAACTGGTGAGCACCAACGCCGGCAGACAGGCCGGCAAGCCACGGGGGTCTGGCTCCACTCTCATGTCAGTTTTGGACGAGCAATTCAAGCGCTGGCAGCGCTCCCACGGCATGGCGTCCTCGTCTACTGCGCACCACACTTGGCCGTCATCTCCGCCACGCGCCTCCTCCACCACCACTCCGCCGCGAGCAACTTCGCCTTCGTACACGAGAGCGTTTTCTCCCATTGGAAAACGTGCCAAAGGCGGTGGCTCACATGGTGCACGCTCTCCACCGCCCACCACTGATCGACTTCCGTCCGTTCAACAACTGCTGCACGCCACAGGCGCGTCGCACCCGCACGCGCCGCTGCCCTCCTTCCAGGAACTGTATGACTCAATCCAGCGGCAGAATTCTCCGCCGAAATCTCACGCCTCCAGTCATAGTAGAAAGCGTCACGAATACCGCCGTCGAACATGAACACAACTTTGAAGGCATTAATCCAACCGGCCCTGTAGATAGAGAAACAATCCACGTAGATAACATGACTTGCTCACTGATTACTTTTTGGCGCCAACCACTGATATACTCGCATTGCCCTCAGCTTGCCCTGTGCTATGTGCCCAATCGCAGCGCGCCAAGCGGACGTTTTGCCACGCATCATCCGCCTGCCTTGCGCCTCACGCCTCAACGCCCTCGACAGCCTCATCTGCCGTCGCCCTTCGTCGCCCCGCATGACGCTCCCCATTGCACATCGCCATGCGCGTGGCCTTCCTCGTCGCGCCGAACCTTCCACGCCTCCGTGTCAACCTCCATCAACGGCACCCAACCGCGTGTGCAGATCATCCGTCGCCACATGAAGCGCCGCCCGCCAAACGCATGACCACCAAGGTCGAGGCGCACATTCTTCGTGAAGAACAAAAGCCGTTGTATGTACCACCTTCATGCACTCCTTCCCCGCCCCTTCCGCTTCAACTGGATCTTCTCAACTATCGCGCGCGTCGCTACATGTACCGCTCTCCAAGGCGCGCTGCTGCCTTGTTTCAACGCGCCTTGCTAATCAACTCTGCCGACGGCCGCGCATGGCTCGGCTTGGCCAGACTCAAGGAAGCCTCCCGCGACTATGCACAAGCCAGACGCGCCTTTCACGACGGCGTCAGAGCATGCCCCCAAAATGCGCACCTGCTGCAAGCTTGGGGGGTGTTTGAACAGAGAAGGAGAGCGATTGCAAGGGCGCATGGTTTGTTCAAAGCCGCCGTTCGCGCCCAACCTACACATGCTCCATCCTGGGTCGCGCTCGCCTTGTGGCATCAACGCTATGATAAGGATTACAATCGGGCCAGAAAGTGTGTGCAAAAAGCCACCGAGGTGCAGCCACACAACTACTATGCGTGGCAGGTGTGGGCGCAATTGGAGAGCTCACTGGGAAACGTACAGCTAGCGCGACGATACTTTGAGAAGTCTGCATCGGTCAACGCGAACAACGCTGCTACGTTGGTGGCGTGGGCGTGTTTCGAGGCGGTTCAAAGCAACTTTGACATGGCCATTCACACGTTTGAGAAGGCGCACAAGGTGTCCCCGAGAAACGTCCGCGCATATGTTGCGCACGCATCGGTTCTGGAACGTGCCGGCTACAGAAATCGCGCTAGAAACATGCTGGTTCGTGCAATGCGACAACGACCAAACGAGGCCGGCCCGCGCCAAATGATGGGCATTCTCGAGTATCGTGATGGTCGTGCCCAAGTAGCGCGTGAAATGTTCGAGAGTGCGTTGGCTGTTGACCGGTCGCACACGCCCAGCTGGCATGCTTGGGCGTGTGTGGAACTGAATTGTGGCAACATTGAGCGCGCAAGGGACTTGTTTCAACATGCCATCTGGGCACATCCGCAGTCTTCACATGCCGTGCGAACGTGGCACGCATGGGCAAGCCTGGAAATGCAACAGAAACAGTTTGGGGCCGCGAGAAGATACTTTGCGCACGCGATGGAAATTGACGCCAACAACGTGGCAATTCTTACTGGGATGGCTAGACTTGATGCCATGACAGGCGACATTGTGAGGGCTAGACAGCTGTTGGAGAAAAGTATTCGACTCAAGCCGTACATGAAGTCGACATGGAAGCTGTATGAGGACTTGGAATTGGCTTATGGCTCTGTGCATCGCGCAAGGATGGTTTATGAACGTTGCGTGCTGTATATGAGACAGGTTGATCAACGTTTGGTGGTGTCAGATGCGTTGCCAGGTGACTTTCGTGCCGGGGGAATGTGGATTGATGCGCTTGAGCTTAGCCCGAATGAAAGCGCTTTTGATAAAATTGATGAGAAGGACTGAGTTGAGTGCATGAACTGTGCATGGAGTCGTGCGGTTGTGAAGGCGGCGGATGTGGGAAACACAACAAAGACAAGCAATGAGCATTAGTCACTTGTGTTCGAAGTGCGTTTTTGTCACGTTGTCGTACCGATACAGACGGTGTAGTAGTTAGGTCGTAACCGTTAGTTAGGGGTGAAGAGGATTGGCATGACGGGGCTGTGAATGAAATCCGGCGGCTTATATCGATGCGATTGCTGGTGGCGCGTTGTGCGCATTGCTATAGATATGACGGATGTGCAAGGGGAGGAGGAAGGGCCAAATCTGATCTGTGTTCCTCACATCATGCAGAATGGTTGCCTTGCCTTACCTACTGCTGCAGTGTGATAGTTGCAACAAGTGAGCACGGAACAGACGCGTTACAGTGGCGCCTTGCTGCGCTGTGATCGCTGTCAACGCAATTGCTGCCGTGCGAATGTAATTGGACCCCATTTTGTTATCATTCATGGTGAAAATTGAGTTCAGATATCCTAACGCCTGTGATTTATCCAACGTAGGTCAAAACCCCGAATGCGGTCGTTCTTGTTAGAGTCAGAACCTTTGAGTAGGCGAAACGAACGAGAGCCGAAAACTCGAGGTCAAGAGGATACTACGGAGACGCGGTTGCGCCTTCATCACTCGTACAGAGATTGGTTAGTTGTTGTTGACTTTTCGAATTTGTCAATTCAGGGGTTTTAAGTTCACGTTCATTTTATTATTTGTGATTCATATTGTGGACTCTGGATTCATGTTGGTGAATACTCGTGGCTGGTTTCTCTTTGTGCTTCCAACATTTTATTGTTTCCCGCTATGAGACACCTTTTGTAGATTTGGGGAACAGCCGCGTTGTGTGCGCCCGAAATGACGTCCAGAGAAACATATGTTTTGGATTTTAAGAGCGCTTAAAGGATTAGCAATCCAAACCTTCAGTAGTTACTGGCTGACTCGTCGCTTGCCAGTTTGACGTGCTGTGGAATCGTTTACCCAAGGAGAACTCATATCACACTCCATAGCAACTCCACGATACTTATATACGAGCATATCAACAAAAACATAATCATGGGTTGTAGCTTAAGCTATAGATCACGCCATATTATCATCGCGCCAGTGGGTTCGTACTCAGTTCATATGTTTAGAAGAATTCTCTGAACGCCTTGTCCATTTTAGAGCCGAAGTTATCGTCATTGATCTTTGGCGTGGCACGTTGTTTTCCTTTCTGATCCAACCATCGAGCCTTATTGAGCGTATATCGCACTTCCTTGCTCAGCTGATACCAATTGGCAATCGGGTGATTATGTGAGCATCCATCTCCACCACTATCTCTGAACTCATGAGATATTCCATTTATCGTGTTTCCGTTGGCATACAGCACTTTTTTATGCGAGCCGCACCAGTTTCTTGAGCTATGTGTGTAGTCACCATGTCCTGACATAGAAGCCCCGAGAGGACGGGTCCAGTCCCAGTTCACCCAAATGATTGCTTCCTCCCAGTCATGACGATGCCCCGGAGAAGCCCCACCAGCAAACACCTGATCCTTTGGGAAGTAGTATGCGTACATAATGCCGTGTACCTTCTTCTCCTTGTAGTTCTTGTGACGAGCATATACCTGACCTGTGTTCTTGCTGCAAAGACCATTGCGGGCACCGCCAATTTTTAAACCTCTGCTCGCAGTGTACTTGCCAACAGCTGGAAAAGGCACACAGCCATTAAGAACTTTGATGGCTGGTTGATACCACCGGTAAGCCTCGTAGACTCCGCCTAGTTTGGAATAAATAGGTTTGAGATCCTTGTGCGGAACATAGTTGATAGTTTGGCTGAATGCAAGTGATGAGAACAGAAATATTCCAAGATGGAGAATTGGTGCTTTCATTTCGGATCGATGGAGACGAAATCGTTCGGACTAATGAAATTTGGTATCCAAGATTGGAATTGAGAAATCTTAAAGATCTTTAATTGAAGTGTTGAAATGACGTTTAACTTTTTCCTGGTACACTCGATTCAAGTTTGCTTTTATAGGAAGCCTTAAAACATCCGAAGAGATCGGAGGTTTCCGAGAGAAACACAGCCTTTTTGTGACAAGAAATTTTGGCTTACAAATGAGTATCTGCGCACTTTCTAACAGCTTGCATGAACTAGATCTGTAGTGTGATTGGTGTGATTTTTGTTTTCGTCCTTGTCACACTCGTTATCGAGAGAATCCCCGCCGTAAGGCAAAGAACCCCACATGCATGATCTCAACTGTTTTTTGCGAGCCAGTGAGTGAGAAACAATTCCCATTGCTAAGCAAGAACGGCAGGTGTGTCAATAATCTCACTTACACGGCTTCAGATATTCGATTTGGGCTGAAGCAGTTTCTCCAGATGTCGGAAAATGATCAGATATGCAATCTGTAAGTTTACGGTTTTCTTCTGTGACAGACTACAACTGAGATAGATAGTGTGCAGCGCGGCGCGGCAAGACTATCCGTAGAGCCCTGTAACAAGCCGGTAGCGGGACGAAGTACCCCGTTGTCCATATAGATCGGCCTTGTTTTCACTGGTCGCTCCGGGGTATGTTTCATTGTCTCGGAAGCCTGGCGCGACGACCATCGCGAAATCTCCGAAAGCGCTCAGTGTTGCCACACTTGTTGCACGTTATGCATTGTAAGTTCCACAAACCCCCTCTTGGGCGCCGACGGTTATTGTTAAAACATCACAATCGTCGCGGCCAAGCAGATTGCTACCGAGGAACTCAATCCCAGCCCAAGAAATCCATCCCAGCGCCACGCCTCACCCAATTAAGCGCGCACCCGTGCCTCACTCTCTTTGCGCCCTAACCGCGATCTCTATGTGCGTTCTATTTCAACGGTGAAGAGTCTTTCGATCCAAAAATCGTTTTTGAGAATAATAAGCAAGCACGTTTCAACCACAACACCAACAAAGAACGCAGTTGAGTCCCGTAATCTATAGATCGTTGACAACTCAAGTACCAAAAATGATCAAACGTTAGTACGACAACACCGAATAACACTGCACAACATCGTGCGGAACTGAAGGGCACTGTTTCTTTTGACAAGCAACCAAATAAGCTACCAATCTAAAGCAGCTTTTCAATACGCTGCCACTGCTTGAAGAAGGTGTTTAAAAGATGTGGAAGCAATGCCAAGTGCGTCGCTTTTTTGTGTCGGACGATACACTTGCTCTACTGTGCTATCAGTTGCTGGACGGGAGTACTCATTCCCCGCGCAGCACATTGTAGTTCTTATGCTGCACGAAAAGTGCGTGAAATGTTCTAACGATGCGACTTTGCGTAAAGGTAGTGCGAAGCCAATCAATTAGTCGCACTGCAGGTACAGTGCGTTTCAAAAACATATCCCTTTACAAAAACTGCGCCAAAAAGGCATTTCACGTACTGTAGAGCACATTTCACAACAAATAAAAACCACTAAGTCAATAACACTGTTTCAAAAGTATATCCTTTATACAATCATTCGCTCAATTATGGCTCGTGGCGCACCTCTGACACGCTCTGAACAGCTCGAAATCATGGAATTAGTAGGTCAGGGTATGATTCCAGCAGATATAGCCCGAAAACTCAAGCGCAGCCCAAAAACAATCAGCAACTTCATCAAAAACCCCGCTACATACGGAACAAAGCGTTCAACCGGCCGTCCTACGGCACTATCCCCGGCCGATAAGCGCGGAATTAAGCGAGAACTATGTCGCAACACTTCATCTTGCGGGAAAATTGTCAAAAACCTAAATTTGCCTCTATCAAGATCTACAATATGGCGTGAAGTCAACCGTCAAAATTTGTTCAAGTACACAAAAATGAGGAAAACTTTTTTTTTAAAAGATAATCACAAGAAAAGTCGAGTTGAATTGTGTGCTCAAAAGGCTTATTGGAAAACTGAATGGAATAATGTTATCTTTTCCGACGAAAAAAAGTTTAACCTTGATGGTCCAGATTGCTATAAATTTTATTGGCATGATCTACGAAAAGAAAAGAAGGAATTTGTGACTAGACTAGGCATTCAGGAGGCGCATCAGTAATGGTTTGGGCTGGAATCTCCACTAAAGGAGCAACTGATATGGCTTTTGTTGAAACTACAATGAACTCTGAGAAGTATGCTGAGGTTCTAGAAAACTATCTTTTACCTTTTTCATACTGTATGCATGGAGAAGAATTCATTTTTCAGCAAGATAATGCACCTGTGCATAAGTCTAATTTTATGAAACAGTGGTTCAATAATCTAAATATGTCGGTTATGGAATGGCCTGCGCGCTCTCCTGACCTCAACCCTATCGAAAACATTTGGGGAATGTTGGCCCGAATGGTTTATGGGCAAGGAAGGCAATTTGATACAGTTTTTGATCTGAAAAATTGTATCAAAGATTGCTGGGAAAAGATTGACTGTAATGCTATCAATCCTTTTATAGAATCAATGCCAAAGCGTTGTATAAGTGTTATACAGGCTAAAGGAGCAAAAATAAACTACTGAACTCGCGTTAGAATAAAAAGGATGCAATAAAGGTTATGATTTTGAAACAGTTTTTTTACTTGAAAATTTTTTCACACTGATTTTGTTAGTTTTACTGTAGCCAAAACGTCGATTTTTGGAAAATTTGCGCGAGGGATATGATTTTGAAACAGACTTTACGTGATGAAGAAACGCCATCTTTATTCCAGCGATTCCAACTATGAGCTTCATGTTTCGGCGACAAAAACTGATCAATCTGAAGGCTCCTCACTTCAAGATATTTCGAATAATTCAGGCCAATTTTCAAAAAATCGCCATTAGTCGCCCTTTTGCAGGTTTTAAAGATAAGCAGAGCAAACAATTGTGAGCATGAACAATATCATTTCTAACAGGTCGATCGAGAAAGTATGGTTACTCGCGCACCACAGTTCGCTAGCTTTGAAAGTATGGCTGTTCTAAAATGGTGTCGTTGACGACCCAATTCTTTGCTGGACCATGCTACCACTTACCGGTACGGTCTATGTGAAGATAGAGCCAATACTCAAGAGTAGGGCGTTTAAGTCATGCTATTTATCCCTACGAACACCGCGTTACGGTGTAAAATCAGATTGCGTCGTTACAATGGGCCTGAGTACTATGCATAGAATCACGATGACTAAAATTTTGATTGGAATTCGATCCGGTTCCATTTGCTTGCCGGCGACTGCGTAGAGAACGGTTTTACTGATCACGAAATATAAAACGCGGAAGACAACAAAACAACCTGGAACATGACACTCTGACCAATTCAAAGTGTATACGAGTAACACCAGATACACATATGTTTCAGGCATAAAACAACCACTTTGTTTGATATCCGTGGTTTCCTATTCTTGTTTACAGTCCTCACTCTCGTTTTTGTACTTAGCACTTTGCACCTTATGATCTGAAGAAGAATAAATGTTTCTCTGCCTAACTAACAATATATGTTTGCAAGTTTTACATTCGAATGTTATTTCGCAGGTATTCAATGAGAGATAAGCTGTAAATATTTTTCTAAGCCCGAAAGAACCGCATATTATATTTTTAGGTGAAATGGTAAGCTTTTCATCTTAGAGCGAGTCCACTCCGAGGTGAAAAAACATTTTTCGGGGTTAGGTTGGTTTCTGATGCAAAAATCAAGAGCATTTTTACTGCGACTACGGGCCTCAAACGCTGAATACGTTACATGCTTTGACTTTGATTGCGCACAGATACGAGATATCGTAGATCACTTTCCCTTGTTTCTATGTGTAGAATCTCTGCAGTGCTTTATCGGTGATTCACGAGAGTTCCAACGCCTACTTGAAATGATGGAGGTGAAAGAGATGAAGATAGTAAAGGGCAGTATTAAAAATGGGTCGTCCAAAAAGCATAGGTAGCGCATTTATAGTCCAAAATTGTCCTAGTTTATGAATAAAGGTCCTCGTTTCGTACTATTTAATACATCTTGTGATAAAAGATCCTGTAATATCCGCTTTTGCGGTTAGAGCAGGCACCGGAGATAGAGTTAGGGCTAGAGAAGTAGTGCTAGTATTGTAGAGAAGAAAATAGTAGAGCTACAACACCAGCCAGCTGGATGTGGGCTTCAAGGCCAGTACTTCTCCGAAATAGTAAACATTGCGACTGGAGAAGGAAATGAAACGTAGGTAAAGGGCCGGCCCGAGAAATAATTTTGGCCTGACTCTCTATTGTAGCTCATCCGCTTTTCTGGATAAAGGATCCTTGTCGAGTAACAAAAGAGTCATGGTAGCCCTGCTATCTCCTTTATTTGGAGTCACCGCTCACAGCTGGTACCTTTCATACTGTGTAGTAGGGTGAGCGCCCGGATAAAACATACGTAATTCCCAGTGGTCATCCACTTATCCAGACTACTCTATGGGTATGGTCCCTAATGGACTCAAAGGTATAAGAGATAGAAAACTAATACACATAGAGCGCCACTATTTGAGCCGTTTCCAATATGGAACTCCCATAAGAAAGATCGGAAATACGCGCGCGCGGTTGCAAGCCACTATACTCGTGCCAACACGTGTTCTACTAAAGCATCCTGGCTCTAGTGTCTTTACGACCACTGGCCTCATATGAGGCCAAAATTACAACATCGATAATTTTTGTAAACTTTTTCATTTTTCTTAAATTTTTGTGCCTAGACTTTTTCAATAATGTCTTCTTCTCTGGCGTCAACCTCAAAGATCACGAACGATCGTCCACAATCTGTAAATGCATCATCTTTACTTCATTCTTTCATAATTTATCAAATATGTCATCATCTATGGATCCCCGTCGTGTAGTGGGAAACATAGTACATACCCGCGCACGTCTCATCACATCAGTTCGAACAATGAAGAGCAAAATACTGTCCCTGATGGCGATCAATGTCACACAATGAATCCGTTGAGGCCTTCTACTGTGACAAACAGCGACACACAAGACAGACTTGTGGAAGTTCATTAGACGAAATGGGAAACTGAAAATGTATCCTAGACTCTGAATGGTCCAGTGCAAATGCATCAATGAAAAGTCACGGGACCTGTAGGAGATTTCATCTGCGCCATTCATGCACCTTCGGGACTCCCTCCATACGATTTCTTCATGTGGATGTTTCCTGTAGCTCATTTGGAAAAAATAGTTCGATCTACCAAATCTCGGCTCGAAGAAAAGAACTTAACGCAGACTACAGGAGGTGAAATTTTGAAGTTTTTCGGTTTGATGGTTTTAATGAAACGCTTCGAGTTTTCAAATAGAAGATCGCTTTGGTCTAAAGACACGTTTTCTATATATATCGAATCTTTGCAGCTCGGAAAGATCATGTCACGAAATCGGTTTGAACATATACGGAAATTCATGGTTTTCAGTGGCTCTGAGAACGATCAAAAATCAGAAGAATGCAGATTTTCATGCATTTCTGAGTTTGTGAAAGCTATAAAAGATCATCGGAAAGCGTTCGTAACTCCGTCACACACCTTGTGCGTGGACGAAAGTATGTCACGTTGGTATGGACTTGGAGGGAACTGGATTGAAATTGGACTTCCACACTATACTGCTCTTGATGGGAAACCTGAAAATGGTTGTGAATTAAAGACGTTGTGTTGTGGAAGGAGTGGAATTATTCTCAAAATAGAAATCACGATGGGAGCTACACAACCAGATGTACAGCCTTTTGAATCAGAACATGCACATGGAACAGCTGTTTTAATGAGACTTGTTGAAAATTGGCTCGCAACTGATCGAATCGTTTGTGCCGATTCATATTTAGCATCTGTTGAAACCGCTGAAGAACTTTTAAAAAGAGGAATGCGATTTATTGGGGTTGTAAAAACAGCCACCAAAAGGTTTCCTATGAAACATCTTTCCGAACTTACTCCAAATCCTAAGAAGGGAGATATGTGAAGGAGCAATGATAACGGTTGAGCCCTGCAAGCCGCCGGGCCCTGAGGTATCTTACAAGCGACACGTGGACAGGTCTACCTCAGGTGGAGTCATGTAGATTATTAATTTATTCTAATTAGTGTAAAAGCTTAGCATTACAGTGCCAGGGAGATCCCAGCGCCTCGCCAGTACTATTTATTTGACTCGAGTGACGCTTCTGCCTTAGAGTACGGTAGACACCGTTGGGAAACTAAATAACCCCCTTTGGTATATTAGTTCAACCCTTTGGTCTTCAAGCCATCGTTTCCGTAGCTCCAACCTGTAGGACTACGCACTAAACGCCAGCCCATTGCACCAAGTACTCTGGGAGTGCCGCCGTCAAGGATTCGAACCTTAGGACCCGCTCTACCACGCTACTACAGGTCGAGATCCGTGACCGACCAGTCATTGCCTTTCATTTTGGTCTCCCGACTCAGAAACCTTTGGAACAATTAAACGGCCCTCTGGAACGAAGAATTATCCGGATTCTAACCTTTGGTTTAATTCCCCAACAGACCAGAAATACAGAAGCAACTGCCATTATGGATGCGGGAAACACATCCAACCGACCCAACCATAGGACTCCCACGGCAGAAACAGCTGCCACTGCAACGCCGACGATGTCGCCTGAACCTCAGGTTGATAATTATAGCGACCGCAGGAGCACGAGAAGCCAGCCACAAGGAGTACTGACTCCCATGGACGACTCTGAAAGGATTCGCCGAGAAACCGCGGTAGCAGCGCGTTTACGAGAAGGCCTCACGAGGGCCACCTCTAGGCCATGAAAACCCCAAGGAAACCCCCGTGAGACCGAAGGAATGAGCGAAAATGTTCCTGCCGGACTTGCCGACCTTCTCTGGACCCGTCTCCGGGAGCTCTGCTTAGCCCATGTTGATTCCATTGTGGACATGCGACTCGCCACGGCAATCGCTGACCATACGGATTAACTCGTTACGCGAATCGTCCTCAAGGTCATGGAGTCTGAGCTATTCTTAGACTCCCTCATCCAGGCCGTTCAAGGAGCAGTCACCAGCCAGTCAGGCAACACGGTCCCTAGGACGACTCGACAAGTCAACCATCCGGATTCCATATGGCAACCCCCTACCGAACCACCAGGAGTGGCGGCGTTATCCGCCCCTCGCCGGGAATACCATCCAGAAAACCCCATGGTGGGACAATCTAGGAGAAGAAAAGAAGCTTCGCGTGTAGATGAGAGACAGGTTGCTCATCAGGAAAATCGAAGGGTGGAACAAGCGAGGAGCAGAAGAGAAGCTAAGCGTCTAGAAGAGAGACCGCTTGCCCCACCCAACAAATTATATGAGGTACAGCGACCTCAGGGCTCCATCGGATCTGATAGAGATATCGATCCTCTATGTCCCTATTTCGCTGGAAAGAAAAGAAGCATCTGCAGGAGAAAGAAGATCAGAAGGAGCTAAAGAAGAGCCCATTCGGACACGAGTGATTCCGAATCCGCCTCGACCGAAACGACCGACTCGGAAGTAGATGAGGCTGCCGTCCGAGGCCTCAGACCACTGACAACCACAAATGAGTTTTTCCTTAAGGTTCTAAACTACTGGAATTACCGGCTGGCCGACAGGTCCGCGAAATATTCTGGTTCGGTGGCTCGCAGAGTCGCTGAATGAGCCAAACGGATGCAACTACCCATTACGGACAAGTTCTCGGGTTCAGATCCCATTGCTGTCCTTAGGATTCCCATTTTGTTCCCTACGGCCTGCGACCGGAACGGTGTTCACGAGGGCGCCGCTCTGTACCTCTTCGAATTCTTCCTTACAGCACAGGCGCGTGACCGAGTGGTTTCGAAGATATCAAGCACAACTGACCTCGTGGATGCTCAAGACCGTGAGCTCCTCAGGTCCTTTTCTCAGGTTGTTCACTACCTCTTGGAAACTTACGCCACAGATGGCGTTATAATGGATGCCCACGAGGAAGTAATATCCTTTAGGCAGAGCTGCAACATGACCGAGTCGGCCTTCGCAGACGACCTATGGAAGAAGGCTTACCGATGTGGAAACGTGTTCTCCGAAGGACGGCCTAAACGTCACTTCATCACGGGATTACTCCCTGACATTCGTACACATGTGCGCAATTACCACACGGAAAACCGGCAATACTCCTTCCGAAGGCTCGGTACCTACGCCGAGGGTTATGGAAAAACTTACAGAACCTCCAGGAGCAACGCTGATATAACCAGAGGACACGCAACTCCATTGCGTAAACTCAACCAAGCCCATTTGGTTAGCTCCACGGAATAGGACATGGGTGCTTCACTCCATTACGCCAATTCGGGAGATGTCCTTGCGATCAATTTCAGTGCTCCCCCGTCCGGGCCCACATGAGATACCTTTCAGGGAACTACAGCGACCACTGGGCCACCCATGCCCAAGTATTCTCCCTTTCCGCCCCGCAAGGACGTTTTTATTCGCTCTACCAGGGCTTTCTTCCTATGCCCTTCCGTGACCCAACCTTGTGACTGTACGACTTATCTGCCTGAGGACGCGCATAAAACCATCCTAGCTCTAGGGGAAGAGAATTACCGGGTGCGCAGATCCGAAGGAATGTATAACAGGGCACAGCATTAAGGCACAGGGACCTCTGGAAGCTCACGCTATGCCACGCCTCCGGATACTCCGATGAAAGCCCCACAGGTACACGCCATTGTAGATACTACGGACGATCCCGAAGAGGAATCTTATCCTCAGCAAGAAACGGAAACCCCATCGGAAAACTGCTAGAGGGACGATTCGAGGCAAATTCTCCCTCTTTAAGCCCCTGCCTCAACCAATTGGACGGTCATAAGCCAAAGAGCTCCTCACCTCCCAATACAAACCACCCACAATGGACCACTTAGGATGAACCACAATTGGAACACAGGGACGACCCCGTCTGTATCCTCAGGAAAGAGAACTATACAGTTCGAGTAACCATAGGACTTCGTTCCAACAAGTCTCGAGTGACAACAGCCGTATTGGACACAGGCACCGACGCCAGCCCCAAAACGTTCTGGAGGACAGTAAAGCCGCCCAAGCACAAAGAGAAAAAAGGCATTTACTAGAGGTTCTCGGGAAATAGGAAGGGGACGAAAAGGCAGTTCTAATTCAGGTGGATCGTCGACGAGATGGAGAGTCAGGGGGTCTAATGCGCACAGAGGAAAGGTTTGTCCGCGGCATGGTCCGAGAAACTGTTGAATGTTTAGTACAGGACAGTGCAAGGAAACTGTAATGGAAAAAAGCTTATTGATGAGCTCATAGAGCATCTTGCGAAGTTCTTCTGCTCAACTACGGTTCGTAACTTGGAGTTGTACTATGGCGTTAACGGGACTGCTGTGATTCGTGCTGCATTCATTGTATTTTTTATGGATGCTCCTCTAAAGAAATTGATACTTTGGTTAAACGAGCATCGGAGACAAAGCTTTCTTTCTCGAAGAGAGATAGTGTTGGCAGATATGTATTTTTATGCCGCTGTCGTACTGCTTTCACACACCACGGGCATTAGTTTTGAACGGACTTTATAAATGTTTATTCGGTTCGGGCATATTTATCCTATTCTGTAAAGGATAAAATTCATTGCCGACAATGTTAAGGCATACTCTCCATCGGGTAGGGCTGATGACGGGGGTGATGTGTGGATGCCACAACGCGACCAGACGCGACAGTTATCAGAGTTTGAGATTCTTGCCTTTCGTGAGACTAGAAATGTATTCATCAATCTGTTGCAGTTATTAACAATTCTGGAGGATGACCTTTTGCCACCAGGGCGGTTGATAATCAAATAAAGACCGTAAGCAGTCAGAAGGCCGACCGTGAAGTTCTTTCTGCGGATGGTTTGGCCGACGCATTATTCCGGGTGGTAATGGCACTTAGGTTCGAGCGAAGAGCTGAAAAGTGTTTGGAATCTGTTAGGAAGCTTCTGCAGATTTTTTTCGATGAGCTCGGTGAGGAAGAGATGAGTAGCTTGATCTTAACTGCAGATACAGGTTATGGAAAGGAATTATTCATGAGTTTATTTGCTGAATTGGGAGGAGAATCTGTTTTTGTGATGCCTGATCATTTACTTAGGGTCTACTTAGTTCCGCTGAAAGTTTTCAAGCATGGTGCTCAGAGCTTTTATTCTAAGACCAAAAAGGCGTTAACAAGGATAGTCAACAGAGGGCGATATTGCAGTCGTCATCATCTCATTTTGGATAGGAGCAAAAGGTTGTTTCGCCCACTATTAATACTTTTGCTCTGAATGCGTTTTTGAGCTGGCGAATATTTGAGCGTCGCGATCTGCTGCGATCTTCTAATATGCTCAGGTCGCTCAACATTCGAACTAAGTTATCTTATAGAAATGTGCTAACCACGGTGCAAACAACCGCTGAGTTTATGTTGAAAGTGTACCAAGACGTACGCAGTTATGCATCAAAACTTCAAAGTGCAGCCCCAGGTGGCGGGAAGCGAGGAATGTAGATGGAAGGGCATAAATACACAGACTGAAAACTTGGAGAAAAAGATTTTAGGAGGCTGATAAAATTTGCATATGATAGGAAGACCAAACGTTTAGTGTTCTTTAACAGTGGAGATGGTCGTTCATTGTGTTTAATGGTGCAGGGTCATGAACCAAAGCAAAGAAAAGCGCTTTATTTCGCTTTGTGTGGTCAAAACCAAGGACCGAATCGTTTTCATCGCTCGTCTTACTCTTGCACGCTCTGCAATACATCTTTGTGTACAAGATTGCATCCAAGTTAAAGGCGAAGTTTCTGGAGCATTCGGCACTGAAAAAAGAATTGGAGTTACGTGTGACCGCTCAAAATCCGTCTGCTTCAAGAAGAAGCAGAAATAATTTAAAAAATTGTAGTAGTTGGGCGTCAAGAAGGGTTCTCCAGAATGAAAGTGGTCAAAAAGTCGAGAGAGATTTGATTGTAGCTTAAACAAGGGAAATGTTACTGGTGGAAGACAACAGGTTGCCTGTAGTGCAGCCCCTAAAGGGGATGTTAACGGTTCAGAGGCTGGTGGAGAGGGAGAAGTTATAAAGAAGAGGTCTCAAGGGACATCTCGGCCGCAGACACGTTTGCATCCGACCGTGGTGCTTTGCGATACACATCAGCCAGGCGTACGGAAGTGTTGAGCGAGACCCGAGCGTCGCCTTCTGGCGACATTATCTCCTATATCGACCGCCAGGCGAAGCCTCTATCGTGGAGCTCCATCGCATACAGGTGAACGGGTCGCAGCGATCTCGGTGCCAACGCCATGTCGAACGGAGAGTCTAGTGTCGTGGGAGCAGCCGTTTCTGATGCGCTCGAGAGATGACCATGAGGACGGTGAAAGCCATGGTGGCGCACATACACTACTGCTGGAGTTTGACGAGACAGCACGTCGTCATTCGCTCGACCTGACCCTAGCCCCGGCTGTGGTATCACTTTTGCACACAGACATTTGCCACTTTAATCGAAGGTGATGGGTTTGGTAACGACTGCGCCCGCGAATACCTGCTTCATTGCGTTCCCCATCAGCGAGCTTGACCGATGGGTTTCCTGAGTTTTTGTAAATTTGATCTCCACTGTAACGCAATGACTGGTGGGTCAGCGTGCTGGTCTCAACCGGTGGTAGCGTGGTAGAGCGAGTCCAAAGGTTCGAATCTTTGACGGCGGCACTGCCAGAGTACTTGGTCCAATGGGCTGGCGTTTACTGCGTAGTCCTACATGGTGGAGCTACGGAAACGATGGATTGAAGACCAATTGGTGGAACTAATGTACCAAAGGTGGTAGTTTTATATCCTAACGGTGGCTGCCTTACTCTAAGAGAAAAGCGTCATTGGAGCCAAGTAAATAACAGTGTCGAGGCGCTGGGATCTCCCTGGCACTGTAATGATAATGTATTACACTAATTAAAAATAAGAATAATAATCTAAATAAGCCCAGCTGAGGTCAGCTCGTCCACGTGTCGCCTGGAAGATACCTCAGGCCCCGGCGGCTTACAAGGCTCAACCGTCATCGTTGCTCCTTCACGTATCTCCCTCCTTAGGATTCGACCGTCACGGCGAAGTCCAAATTGCCTCACACCTTCCCGCGGGTCTGGCTCTAATTGGACATATGTGTGAGCCACCAATCTTGCGTTCCGGGTCGGAACGTCGTGATCCTCAGCGTCCTAATAGCCTGGATACGAGCGGTGCCGTGCCCGACATGTCGGCATCTTATGACTAATCTGGGGTTTGTTGCTCTCGTTACCAGTGGGCGCGACGGGGCGTCGCATCGCCACTATCCTGGGGGGTACCAGTGCATAAGAGCTGACCCTTGGTGCCAGGGTGGCAATTAAATCACCTGAGGTACTGTATGGGCACCGGGGAGGGGCCCCTTGCCACTTTTACTATCCTTCGCTATTCCTTTGGGGACCCTACGTGCTTTGTCTGTCGTGAACAACGGTGCGCGCTTCGTCAATTCGGGATCACGCCGGTCATACTGCCCGATTCGGTTTCATTTTCCCTCCTTCCCGTCGCGGTATTCCTGCATTGGTGGCGCGTGATGTCACAATCGCCTTATCAGCCCGTCGGATATGCTACTCTCCCTCCGGAATTTGTCACTTCCGTCGGTTCTTCTATCTATTACCCGGCGAACCAGCCTGTGGGCAGCGACGCTATGGCTTCGAGCGACCAAGCTGAAAGCTCTTCGGGATATCAAGTGGCTTATGAGCGCCCCGCGGACCATTGCGACCATACCATCGGACGAAACCCGCAGACAGTGCGTCATGCCATGCCGCCGTATCGTTGGTATTACTGCCTCGATGGACATTGTCATAGCCTTGAGGGAAGCTTTCTCTTTAGCGCGTCGCCTGGCGCGGTACGGCGCGGGTGTCCTACAAGGTCAGAATCTAAAGATGGCTATGGTAGATCTCCTGCAGCAGAATGCACAAATGATGTCCCAGATGGCTACTGCCGACTTGGATGCCCGATATGGACTAAATCTGAGCAACCCAGAGGCTTCCAAGGGTGACAATAATTCCTGAGGTGAATATCCGCCGAAGAAGCGTGCTCGGCTCGCTGGTGCCGGTCCTATTGGTACAGTGGGCTCCTTGGGTGACCCTAGTCCTGGTTTCACTCCTGAAGGTTCCGATGAAAACGACTGAGTTACTTTTTTTTCGCCGCCCCAGTGAGTCCTTTTGGTGTCCGGAGCGCTTCCTCCAACCTTGAGGTCATGGCGAGGGCTATTAGGCCCCTTTTAGTTAGTCAAATTAAGTAGTGCTCGTGGTTCTCCAAGTTCGCTCCTGTATGTCAAACGTGCGTGCCCGTGGACGTTGTCCAAACTTGAGGGCGTCCCGGGTCTTCCTCAGATGTCGCCTGAGGACTGGCTTTGTTCCCTGATGCGGGCGCTACGGCGAACCGTCGTGTCGGGAGGCGTTTCGAGATGCCGTTTGGAATTATTCTGACGAATGGTTGCCCCCTTCTGAGGGCTGCGCTCCGTAATGCCGATTTTGCGCCAATAGCAGGCGATAAAAATATCCAGAGTGGTTTGAGGCTCTTTCCAAGTGTCTTTCTCAGGTGTGTAGCCGAACCAACGGACGCAGTAGCGCATAGTTCCATCTTCTCCCCGACCGGCGGAGATGATGCGCAAAATCACGTATTCCGGTTGGAGTTCATTCTCCGGAAGGAGAGTGTGGATCAGAGAGGCGAATCCATCTGAGTCGGTTGATAGAGATGGGTCGTCGTCAGTCGCATCGACCATTGGGTCCATGGGGCTAGTCGGGTCTGCCAGAACTGCCTTAGGGGGTGTGGAGACTTGAGCGTCGACCTGAGGTCGTGGTGATTCTGTTGGACCAGGGGACTGGGACTTTGGTGATTGGTTGAAGCTTGGGGCTCGTCTCACCCGATCAATCGATTCGGTGTCCTGTAAGCCGTCAATTAGTAACGTAATGGTGTGTTGACTGGCCTTAAGGACTTTACATTGTTCGGTGGAGCGAGGTAAGAGCTTCTGTGTAGTGTCCTCGAGTTTTTCACTTTCCTTCGGTCACCGGTCCATGTACACAAGTTCTAGTTTCCCAAAGGTCGGTGTGTTCTAGACGGCCTTGTCGAAGTCGACCTTGTAGCGCCGTTCAGCTTTGGTTAGTACAGATCTGGCCAATTGGATAATGCGATCGATGCGTCGGCGCGAGTAGCGCTTCGCCTGTGTAGAATTCATTCCTTCGGTTATGTCCTGGGGAGTAATGGACTCCTGAAGACCAACCGCTATCGGCGGTGGCGACATCGTTAGCGTTAAGTCGAAAAGCGTTGTCCCCGTGGAAGCGTGCACCGGCGTGTTGTAGGCATAGACCAGTGGCTCAACGTAGTCGTATCAGTCCAATTGGTGCCCCGATACGTATTATGCCAATCGGTCCAGAAGGGTGCGGTCGAAGCGTTCGGCTTGGCCATTGGTTTTCCGGCGGTACTTGGTGGTGGTCACATGTTTGATACCTAAGGTAGCACAAACGTGTGACAAGAATTTGGATACAAAATGGCTGCCCTTATCCGTAAGGAGGTAGAGTTGCATGCCATATGAATATACCCAGTGGGAAAAGAAGGCCGTGGCGACACCCGTGGCTGTTGTCTTCACTAAGGGTAGGGCTCGGGTAAGCTTGGTAAACCTATCGGTTATAACCAAGACACCCCGTTTTTCATGGGAAGACTTGGGCAAAGGTCCAAGTATATCCATTGCGTCAAATTCCATCGGACCTGCCGCGGGGAAGAGCTTCAATTTGGCCTGGTGGTTGGCGCGAGACCCTCGGATCTGTGCGCACGATGCACAGTTCCGTGCTGTGTGCCATAGGTCCTGCGCCATTAGTGGCCAGTAGAAGAACTTCTTTAGGGTCTGGTACATTCGTCGGCCTCCATAATGACCAGCCAAGCGAGGGATCTGGGCAAGGTATACAGATCGCGCCATTACAGAAGTTGGTATTACCCGTTGGAGTGCGCCATCCAACGGTGAGCGGCGACATAGTAGTCCAAATCGGTCATAATCGAATTAAAATCCAGGAATTCCTACCACTTGGGCTATTTCCTTGCAGTACTCGTCTTTGGCTTGCTCCTGTAGGAGTTCTTCAATAGTTATATGGAGGAGCTCTTTTTCCTCTGGGGCTATCGTATTAACTGAGGTGTTGTCGAATTGGGCGGTACTGTCTCCCAGTCCAATAGGTATACTTCGTTCTCCTTGACCTCAAGATCCTTCGATGGGACCTTACCCATAAGGTCATCCGTTTCAGTATAGTCCTGAGATCCATCGAATGTGAAGGGGGTAGTAATTAGGATGTCCAATGGAGTGTCATTAGTTCCGTCGGTAATGATTTGCGACAGGGCATCTGCTGCCTGGTGCTTGATTCCCGGCCTATAGGTTACCTTGTAGTCATATTATGACAGCCTGAGGCGCCACCCAGCGAGGCGATTTGAGGTATCGGTCATATTTAGTAACCAGCGGATTGAATTGCGGTCTGTCCTAATGGTAAACCTATATTCCTCGAGGTACGGACGGAGTGTCGATACGGACCATACGATGGCTAAAAATTCTTTTTTGGTAGTACTGCAGTTTCGCTCCGCTCTCTTGAGCGTTCTGTTTCAGTATCCAATACGTCGATAGTCCTTTAGTGACTTCTGTTCCTGTAGCAGTGCACATGCCACTTGGACATCAGAGGCGTCTGTATCCAGGACAAAGGGCCTATTGGGTTTTGGTAAAGCCAGTATAGATTGGTTCAGAAATTTGTCCTTTAGAGTCTGAAATGACTCGTACTGGTCGTCGATGAGGGCTTCGAACTCCAAAGGTGTTCCCTTCTTCAGAATTGAGTTGAGTGGGGCCGAGATCTTGAAAAACCTTTGGACGAACCGTCGGTAAACATTGCAAAAGCCCACGAAGGATCGGAGTTTCGTATGGGTCCTAGGAGGCTCAGTTTGGAAAATCGCATTTGTGGTCCATGTTGCCAATTTTAGCTTTTCCTGGGAGGTCGACGTGACCAAAATAGTTCACTGAGGTCTGGAAGAAAGCGCATTCAGGGAGTTTCAGTGTTACTCAAGCGTCCTGTAAGATTATTGGTACCTTCTACACGTGGCAAGGTGTTCCTTTACGGTCCGTGAGAAGATTATAATGTCCTCCAAATAGACCAGCGCGAGCTTCCATTTGACTCTGGAAAGCATGATGTCCATTATCCGTTGGAAAGTAGCTAGCGCATTCTTTAAACCAAAGGGCATACGGGTAAATATGAACAGACCTTCATGGGTCGTAAAGGTTGTCAGCGCTCTCGCCTCTTCGACCAAAGGGATTTACCAGTATCCAGACTTAGCGTCCAGTGTGGTATATACGACAGCTTCCCCTAAGGATCCAGACAGTCGTCCATGCGGGGTATCGGGTATGAGTCCCTCTTGGTTACTGCGTTCAGCTTCCTGTAGTCGACACAGAACCATGGCGGAGCCATCTTTCTTCGCCACGAGGACAAAGGGACTTGCCCATTCTGATTGGTTCGGAGGCGCCGGCTCTTTGACTTGAGCTTTTCGCATCTTGTCCATTTGGTGGACGAAAATTTCCCTACCCTTAAGATCTGTACGGGATGGGTGCTGGAACCATGGTCTAGCATCATCCTGAAGGTCAAGGCGGTGTGCAGTGGCTCTGATTGTGCCTAATCCACCTGACCACATGGCCTGGTATTCCCTGAGTAGATCAAGTACCTGGGGCCTTTAGGATTCGAATTCTGCGCCGATGGCGACTGTTCCCTCCCAAGAGTCGACGTCCTCGTCGGGAGTTGGCGTCGCAAGCTTATCCATTTGGGCCTCCATAGTGGCCACGGGCGCAGGTAAAGTGATTCCAATCACTGTACCTTTAAGTACCAGTACGGTTTTATCTCTGAAGTTGATGATTGTGATCAAGAAGGGCCTGTTGGGGTGGATGTCCATTACTTTATTGGCCATCAAGGTAAGGGGCTTCAGAACCGTTTTCGGATGGTTCTGAATCGTTTCGAGACCTGAAGACTGGGAATGGACCAATATAGTGATTTGGGTCATCGGAGGTATCTTTATGGCCTTCGACAAGCGTACCTTATTGGAATTCGTGTTTTCAGGGATGTTCGTTCGTTTGCGGTTAGTTTCTGGCCCTCTGGCGGAACCAGTTATGGAGATGGAAGGTGCGCGGTAGAACGCAACTTTCCTAAGGCCTGGATAAATTGCCTTAATGTATCCATCGATGACGGAGGTCCCTAGGATTGCCCTAGCGCCTAAGTTCGGACATACAAGAAACCACGTGCCGACTTTGAATTGTCCTACCTGAAGGTAAAGTGGTACTATCCCTTTAATGTCCATTAGTCTACGTGATGCATCGGTAATTCTAGCGGTCTTCTTTGCCTGAACGAAATCTTGCCAACCCAGTGGGAACAGCTTAAGATGGACCAAGTTGGGACCAGCGCCTCTGTCCAATACAGCTTTGGTCATTCAAGAGTTGTTGGAACGACGTCCTACGGTTACTCGAACTTTATAGTTCTCTTTCCTGAGGATACAGATGGGGTCGTTACTGTGTTCCAATTGTGGTTCAACCCGAGTGGTCCATTCTGGGCGGTTGGTGTAGGGATGTGGAGAGCTCTTTGGCTCATGACCGTCCAATTGGTTGAGGCAGGGGCTTAGAGAGGGAGGATTTGCCTTGCGTCGATTCTTTAAGAGTTTTCCCATGGGGTTTCCGTTTCTCCCTGAGGATAAGATTCCTCTTCGGGGTCGTCCGTAAGATCTACAATGGCGTGGACCCGTGGGGCTTTGATCGGAGTGTCCGGAGGTGTGGCATAATGCGAGCTTCCAGTGGTCCCTGTGGTTCGTTTCTGTGCCCTGTTAAACATTCCTTCGGAGCTCCGCACCCGGTACTTCTCTTCCCTGAGGGCCAGGAGGTTTTTTCGTGCGTCCGCATATAGATACCTCGTGCAGTCACATGGTAGGGCCATGGGAAGGCAGAGGAAGGAAGCCCTTGGGGCGCGAACAAAAACGTCCTTGCGGGACGGAAAGGGAGAATAATTGGGTGTAGAAGGTCCGGTGGTCGCTGTAGTTCCCTGGAAGGTATATGATGGGGGCCCAGACAGAGGAGCACTGCAATTAACGGCGAGGATATCCCCCGAGTCGGTATAATGGAGTGATAAATCCATGTCCGATAACGTGGAGCTAACGAAATGGGCTTCGTTGGGTTTACGCAATGGGGCTGCGTGTCTTCCGGATATGTCAGCATTCCGCCTGGAAGTCCTGTAGGTTTTGCCATAACCTTCGGCATAAGTAACGAGCCTTAGGGAGGAGTATTGTGGGTTATCCGTGTGGTAATTGCGGACATGCGTCCGAATGGCAGGGAGTAATCCCGTGATGATGTGACGTTTGAGCCGTCTTTCGGAGAACACATTTCCACATCGGTAAGCCTTCTTCCATAGGTCGTCTGCGAAAGCCGATTCGGTCACGTTAGAGCTCTGCCTAAAGGATATTACTTCCGGATGGTCATCCATTAAACGTCATCCGCGACGTAAGTTTCCAAGAGGGAATGAACAACCTGAGGGTAAGACCTGAGGAGCTCACGGTCTTGAGCATCCACGAGGTCAGTTGTGTCAGATATCTTCGAAACCACTCGGTCATGCGCCTGTCATGTAAAGAAGAATTGGAAAAGGTACAGAGCGGCGCCCTCGTGGACACCGTTCTGATCGCAGGCCGTATGGAATAAACTGAGAAACCTAAGATCAGCAATGGAATCGGAACCAGAGAACCTGCCCGTAATGATAAGTTGCATGCGTTTGGCCCATTTGGCGACTCTGCGAGCCACCGAACTAGAATATTTCGGGGACCTGTCTGCCAGCCGATAATTCCGGTAATCTAGAACCTTAAGGGAAAGTTTTTTGTGGTTGTCAGTGGTCTGAGGCCTCGAACGGCAGCCTCGTTTACTTCCGAGTCGGACGTTTCGGTCCAGGCCGAGTCGAAATCACTCGTGTCCGAATTGTCTCTTCTTTTACTCTTTCTGTTCTTCTTTCTCATGCAGTTATTTCTTTTCTTTCCAGCGAAAGATGGTCCCAAAGGATCGATATCTCTATCAGATACGATGGAGTTCTGAGGTCACTATACCTCATATTGTCCCTTGCGTAGGGCAATCTGTCTTTCTTCTAGACGCGGAGCCTGTCTTCTGCTCCTAAATTGTCCTTCCATTGGATTCTCATGATGGTGTTCCCGGTGATTGGCGGGTAATACCGCCACTCCTGGGGGTTTGGTAGGGGGTTTCCATATGGAAGCCGGATGGTTAATTTGTGGTGTGGTCCTAGGGACCGGGCTGCCTGACTGGCTGGTGACTGCTCCTTGAACGGACAGAATGAGGGAGTCTAAGAATAGTTCAGACTCCATGACGTTGTGGACGATTCGCGTAACATGGTAATCCGTATCGTCAGCGATCGCCGTAGCGAGTCGCATTTTCACAATGGAAACCTCGTGGGCTTAGCAGAGCTCACGGAGACGGGGCCAGATAAGGTCGGCAAGCCTGGCGGGAATGATCTTTCTAATTCCTTCGGTCTTACGGGGTTCTCCTTGCGGTGTTTCTGGCATACAGGTGGCCCTGGTGAGGCGTTCCCGTAAACGCGCTGCTACCGTGGGTTCTCGGCGAATCCTTTCAGGGTCTTCCATGGGAGTCAGTACTCCTTACGGCTGGCTTTTCGTGCTCCGGCGTTCACGAACATTATCAACCTGTGGGTCAGGCGACATCGCCAACGTTGCAGTGGCAGCTGGGCCTACGTAAACGATGGCTTGAAGACTAATTGGTGGAACTGATATACCAAAGCCTGTAAGTTAGTATCTTAACGGTGCCTGCCTTACTCTAAGAGAGAAGCGTCACTGGAGCCAAGTAAATATAAAAGGCGAGGCGCTGGGATCTCCTTCGCATTGTAGTGCTAATCTATAACACTATTTCAAATATAATAATAATCTAAATCAGCCCAGCTGAGGTCAGCCAGTTCCCGTATCGCCTGCAAGATACCTCGGGCCCCGGCGGCTTAAAGAGGTCAACCATTATCGTTGCTCCTTCACAAAAACCAGGGATAGGACGTACCAAGCCCCGAATCCCTTTTAAGAGAGACAGAACAAGCTAATCATAATTGCGGGAATGAACCCAAAAGGTGCTATGATCCGAACAGGGAAAGACAAGAGAGTCTAAGAAAAAGAGTTCGTTGTCGCTTACATCGTTGAGAATTCTTACAATTTAAATTGTTACATTCTCTACCTCGTCCACTGATACGGTTTTCATCCCGAGGCTAACTAGGACGAACCCATGAAACATATCCCAGGACGAACCCATGAAACATCTCCCGCGTTCTAGAACGGTGCAATATCACCCCAAAACTCAGACGAAAATCCCAGAAAAAATTGAAAACGTCCAGGTAGAATAGCAAAACCACAGAATTATAACAGAAAGATAATGTCATATGGTTTACTCTCGAATCGAAGCCATTTCGCTGGCCAAGTTGGCGACTTTATCTGTTCTACAGTGCTTCCTGTCGTCGTGACGATTAATTCAACTGCAAAATAGCTCTCTGCTCCGCTTTGGAGGTGTCGAGTCGAGACTGTCATGCTCTTCGTGGCTGGACTCCGACTTCAGTAGTGTCTGATCTCCTCTTTATATATTTTTTGAATTTTGAAGTCGATGAGGTTTTAATCCAGCTTGCTGGTTTACTACTACCTCTGCGATCCGCAAGCACGGCTTCCCCCTATCATTCATAATTTATTTTTCCCGACTACATCGTTTCTTTGATAATCTGTCATGCCGCATGTCGCACTCAAGCTGGGACCCCTACAAATGGTTTAAAACGATTTCCTTCCCCGTTTTCTCACGGGTTTCCTTTCCGATATCGGAGAGGTTTACATTATTTTCTGGTCGCTCATTGCCAAAACATAGTATCTCGGTGGTGTGTCCTTTGATTACAATCAAAATTAGTCAATGCTTAAACTAGTTGTATACTAGCGTATTGACGAAAACAGAATACAAATATCTCTGTTAACTTGGGAGTAATGACACCATTTCTGTTTAAAAAATAAGTTTATCCGGAACTGAAACAGGTTGCGATTTTGCACCTAATGGTTATCAATATCCCTATTCTAGAACTTGAATTAGAACTCAGAGTCTCAGAAGATCTACAATGTATGCGGATTTTCTCTAGATGGATTGGTTTGGAAATTATGGGGTCTAAGATTCTTCAGATTTATGAAGACTGGTTTCTCGTATCGAGGACTCAGTCACACTGCATTCTGCGAAATCTTACCGAAATTTCTTCTTGTTCTACTGTATCTACACAATACTTGACGCCTCCTTGTGTTTCTCTACATGCCCTAGTCTTATGTTGATGGCCAGGGACACACGTGAAGTGGTCTCCGTTTTTTTTCTTACAACCATCATGGTAGAGTGTCTTATACCGAAATTAGGTGATGCTGTGGAATACAAAAAAACTCTTTAAAGCAGAAATTTTACAAGGAAGTACTGGAAAATGATACGGGACGCCGAGTTGTTAGTTCAAAACTGTTCTTCAACGAAACATCGTTCCGCGTGTCATTTATCGAAGAGCACAGGACACTGCCTCGAAGATCCAAAATTCTGGAACGCAGGAGAAAAATTCAAAAGAGGTTGTATATCGTTCCGGAGGATTGGGATCGAAGATGTAATCCATCGTGGGGTGGAGATGAGTGGAAGCCTTCGTTATGTGACTCAGACGGAGATTTCAGGCCTCGAGCTGCAACGCAAAAAAATTGTAAAATTATTTCGGGCTCTGTGGCACAGATTGAAGACAATGCAGAGTAGAATGAAGACACAATATTCTCGATTCCGGTTGCTGAAGATGGTGTTCTCCGTGGTGTATGCGATATAGGAGGGGAGTATGTAGTACAGCTCTTCAAGGGTGCATCAGCCCTTGTAAGTTGGACTTGAATTCGGCCTCTGTCTTTGGTTGGCCCGTGCTACACGTGGTTGTTGGAACGGGGTTGCTGGATAATTGAGATATTTTCTCTAATGCTTTACACGTATGTATGGGGATTTACTATAGTACTTACAGTGTCTCGAAGACTTCGCGAAGACACCAAGTAATTTATTCAAAGAAAGGGTCTTGGCCCTAGGCATGTTCGCCTTCGCCAGTACTCAAAAATCCCTGTGGGTAGTCCGCGCAGCTTACGACCTGTCTATCCTCCTTGATTCAACAAGAATTTCACAGACACTGTCGTCGGCTCACTACACACACTGTCTTTGAATTCCCACTTTAGTATTAGGTTTCGTTCCTTCTTTCATATTCCTTGTTTTCCTCTTTATTCTACACCGGCTGTCGTGGTTTCTTTCCCCCCTTTTTGCTGGTTGGATTTTTGTTGCTCTCTTTGTGCCGGACTCCGACACCTTGTCGTTTCTTTTACCATTACTGCGAACTCGTGAACTCACGGAAGGGTACCCTACACACGTTGCGTGGATTCCGTCATTCGTTTTCTACTCTCCTCGCTCGTCCTAAAGTTGATCCTCGGACTTACACTAAGGTTTAACCTTGTTTAGCTAGAGATGCTCAGCTTGCTGATTTACTCCTTTAAAAAGAAGATCTGAACATATTGGTGACTGTTTTGGCTTGTATATTTTGCATCCCATGTAATAATTTATATTATAATTACAAAGATTAACAATTACTCAATCAGAAAGAATATGTCAACATGGCCACATGCCTGTCAACACCTAGATCGGTAGCTCGTTCGAAGCTCCGTTGCCAATGATCCCCCCGCACACATACCTTCTGATGTGTGCACCATGAGTTGCCAGCCTCAAAAGCAAAAGCTCCTGCCAACATAGGACATTCGCATGGAATCGAAGAAAATTGGATGAGAGATTTACTTCCCAGTTACCCTATTATTCATTGAAAATATGAAAATGTAAAGTAACTAAAGATAGTTTGCAATGAAAAAAAGTAGAAGTCGACTCGCAATATATATTAAAATAGGATGTATGGAACTAAGTATCAATCAATTTTAATGTGAACATGCAAATGAAATGGCTGTCTTCATGAGACAGATTTGTTTCTGGTACGTAACTGATCAATCGTTTTCCCGTAAGTCATATTTACATCTTTTCCAACCTCTGCAGAACTTATGAAAAGAAAAACACATTCATTCAGTCGTACAAACGGCAACAAAAAGGTTTGCCATTAAAAAAACTTTCAGAAAAAAAAATGAGGTCACGAGATCAGCACGATTAAATGGCTGCTAAAATTTTTTAAATGAATTGGAAATTTATATATGTCTTCTGCCAGGATCGTAAAAAAAATTTAAATTAGAGATTTGCACATAATACAACAAATAAATACCATTTCTTGCCACAGATGAGAGACCACTAATAGTATTATTATGAACTCGAAGATTTCAATTTCAATTAAGAAGATTTTCGATAAGCATTTTGTTTTTTAAGTGTTATTCGACATTATTGATCAATTCAAAATGATGCAAGTATAGAGATAGTATTAAAGGTTTACCATTATCTTTTAGAAAGAACTAAAAAACATCTTTGGAGTGTGACGCAGTTTGCCAAACGTGCCATTTAACATCAGCGAAGAAAACGTTTCCGTAACTGAAAGGCCCAAATATATTTATGTTACATAAAAATTATGCAATACACTTCTTCTTTTTCTTCAAACGGAGCACAATGAAATACTTATATCAACAGTCACTGGGGGTCGAACTTGTAGTGCAACGCCAAGGGCGGCGGAAACACACGAAGATGTCCGAGTCTTCCTCCAAGGAGGGTAGCACGGCGACGGAGCCTCTCCGGAGTGAACACGACTAAGTCGGGGTGTAAGGCCGAGGTTCACCGGCACGCCAAGCAGGGAGAGTGCGGGATGCTAGAAGGGAGCAGAGCAGGCATGAGCTGTATTCCACGGGAGTGGGCAAGTGATAAAGGGGGGACCACCCAGTGGGGGCGATCGGGGGCATGGGCCACGAGAGCCAAAAGAAATATGTAGCAAACCCAATACTGGGGCGAGAACACGGCAGTGGTATGAAAGATATACACGCTAACAGCGGTGAGTCTCCTGTTGACGCAGGGTGGATAAGTCTACCGTTAGTAACGCGGCTTCACCTCCGTAGAGTTTGGAAGACTCGCGAAAGCGGAAAAAGACTTAGAGCCAAGAACCCTGGTTGGTATGAAAGATATACACGCTAACGGCGGTGAGTCTCCTGTTGACGCAGGTTGGATAAGTCTACCGTTAGTAACGCGGCTTCACCTCCGTAGAGTGTGGAAGATTGGCGAAAGCGGAAAAAGACTTAGAGCCAAGAACCCTGGTTGGGGAGGTTTACCGAGTGTCAGGGCCAGATCGCCCTGGCACTATATAGTGTAGAATACTGTAGAGAGCTCCCTAACCTAGTGTAATAAAGCTAAATAAATAGAGAAATGTCCAGCTATGCTGTGCCAACCTGTCCTGGGCCATCCGTGGTACACGTGGGTAAGTCACACCCGAATCGGGGCCACGGCGCACGGCCGCCGGGGCACTTGGCGTACAACGCGTATACACCTGGCTACGCCAGCCCGCTAGTAGCGGTATTACTCATAGATCTCACAAGTATCGCCCGAGGCGGAAAAACAACCAAGTCCTGTAAAACGGCCCTCACGAGGGTTGCACTTCATATCCCCATCCTGAGGCGCGAGTACGACATCCGCGATGGTGGGCGACGCGCCGAGACGAATGCATAAGAGTGCAACCAGCTCGCTGGGATCCACTTCATCCGATGCCAACAAACGCAGTGCGGCAAAACTCCAGTCTCCTGGCAACAACCGTTCTCAACGTTCCCTCTTAACCGAATCAGCATCCTTGCGTGCCAGTCCTCCGATTCTTCGGCATCGTCTTTCGCTTCGCCGGTCTCCTCTTCCGGTCATCCGGCCTCTTCGCTCACCGATGAGCAACCAAAACAATCAACCCAACCGTCTCCCTGCGGGGTATTTCTCCGGCTTCCGGTCCGCTCCGCTTCCGCAAAGCGCGTCATCGGCTGCGCCGCAGATTCCTATCTCGAACGCGGCTGCTGCTCCGTACGGAATGTTCCCCCCGAGAGGGTGGCCGCCATACGACATGCTTGTCGGGCGCCATCCTGGGCATCATGCGTCCGTTCTCCGGCTTGCGCCGTGGTTCCACCCGATTGCGGTGTTAAACGAAGCGCTCCTAGCGATGTACACCGATGGAAACGGGATGCTGCTGGGCGATATCCCGGCCGTGGCGACAACTTCGTTGGATTGGCGACGCCGCGTAGCGGTTCCGGTCCACGCTGTGGCGCGCCGGGGTAGTGAAACCTCGGCTTCCGCTCATGCGACCTTCGTCCTTCTTGGCAATCAACGGCTTCGCCGGGCTCCTTTCGAATATCCCATCCCCGATGGTCTCGGCACCAACATTCGGCTTTACCGCACTCAAGGTGAGATTGGTTACGTCGACCGCCTGGCGGGTTTGGAAACACTCTCGTGGAGGGGCATCCCGGTAGCACGGCAAGAGGCCATGTGCTGGACGCGACCGATTATCCGGGCAGAATTTTGCTACATGCGTCGACTTGCGCGGGCCAACTTCCTCGCCCTGATCTGCTTCGAGCGTCGAGAACGATCCCGATTCGGGTATTTGGTCCCGTATCAGAACGTGGAGATCGAACGCCTTCGCGTGGCCGACCGACGGGGTCGCTATGTCCTCATTCCACCGTGGTGGTCGAACCTCGAGGCCTGCCGGGGCTGTTACATCGAGCTGCCACCAGTCATCACGTATTACGGTACGTACCTCATCGAGGATCCCGAGTCCGGACTGTGGTCCGTGGTGATTACCGAATGGGCAGTCCGCGCGGCGGTGTTCCTCCTCTGGGAGGTGTATGACCAGTACAGACTGTGGTTCCTCCCGTTCCGGTTGAGGTCCGCGATTCGCAGCATGCACCTGAGCATCCCACTTGGTGGAGTAACCAACGCCGAAGAAGTGGCGGGTCTTCTCGATTACATCGACCAGTTGGCCTGGACCACCGTTCCGATTGAACAAAGCGGGCGCACCGTGGGTAGCCGGGGTCAGGACCTGTCACCAGGAAGACGTACTCCCTTGGGAGGTGATTTCGTATACTTTGACCCTTGGGAAGGGCACGAAATCTCCGCGGAGGAAGCGAACGAACTCCGGTTTGCACCGCGCCATATCCCCGAGGGGCATCCCATGGGTTTCGTGGACGCGGATGAATATTACCACGTCTACGACGGCGACGATCCAATGGTGGACAACGAACCCGACGACGGGGAAGCGTACGCCGAGGCGGAGGTCGAGGGATCCGAAGCGGAAGGTCCCTATAACGCGGGGACGCCAGCCACGCCTTACGTGGATTTGGATAACCCCGCGGGGGCTGGGTCGGAGTACGCGGTAGCTGGACCACCTCCGGTTTCACCGGTGAATCTCCCAAGTGGTGGGGCGTCCGCCCCAGGCGATGCGAGCTCCGCTCCGGCGGGTCACGAGGCCTTGATCACCCGCCTCCAGGGAGGTAACCAACCCGGGGGCGGTGAGCCGAACCCGTGACGGGGCACGCGATCCCGATGGGGAGTTTTCCATTGTGACTTAGAGTAGTATCCTGAGTGCTCGGTTTTCCATCGATAGCTTCGAATAAAAACCAAGTGACTTGTGTAACCCAAAACCTTCCTTCACCAGCCTGTTCTCAAGCAAACCTACTTCTCTTTTCTCTTCCACCAAGGTGGGTGTTATCCCACCTGGGCTTTAACAACCGATGCCGGGATTCCCGTCCGCGTTCTGCGGTGATATGACACCACCTTCGAACGTGGGAGATGTTCCATCGGCTCATCCGAATCCCATTCGGGCCCTAAACCGTACCAACGGACGAGGTATTGATTATAACCATCCGGATGATATGAGTGCTCCACTATGTGGTCGACCACGAACTCCTTCTCGTAGACTTCCCGCCCTTGCAGTGTACGCGTCACCGGACCAAACCGGTGTACGTCCGCAGGTGCGTGTGGGCTACTGTGCCCTTCCCCCGAGGGGTCCATGGGTTGGCGTTGCCTTTCCATGCCCTGGGTAGGGGAACGAATCGGGTTCCGGGTTGCCTTGGCCGCTTGGCGGGTTGCTTCCGCCAAGGCGTCATCACGAAGAGCTTCAGTTCGACGGCTTCGGCCGGAGGCCTTCCCGTGGGGCAATTCTCCCAGTGTTTGGGTCGGAATGCTTTCCGAGAGTTCTCGTGCAGAGGCCACCCTTCGGGGGAACGCGGAATCATCCCAAGGCTGGGTTTCGCGGTCGCGTTCCGCGAGTCGTCGGGGTGAAATACGTCGCGACGGTGCTGGACTTGACGCGGGAGGCGGTTTCATCACGGGGCGTCGTGCCTTGCCGGGTGAGCCGCCTTGGGCGTTGATTGGCGTATCTCCCGAGCTGGGTGTCGTCTGGTCACGTGACACGTCCGGCTGATGGCTGGGAGTACTTTGCGACGAGCTGCGTTCCGCCTCCTCACGTGAGGGCGTGTGCAACGGCGCTGCCGGTATGTCTGCTCGCTTAAGCGACACAGTACCGCGACGGGCGTGCAACTCCGGGTCAACCGTGCCTTCCTCACCAACGGGCGGCGAAGTGCGCGGCGAGGAACCCCTGCGGGGAGCGAGTTCGTTCTCAACTATCCCTTTCGAGGGTTCAACTTCACTCGGCGACGAGGTGCTTCCGTCCTTGACGGGCACATTCTCCGGGGTGACCGGTGCGCCTTCGATAACGCTGTCGGGGTCAACCGAGACACTCGGAGTGCGTCCGCCACTGCGCGCGGGTTCTGAAACAGCATCAAGCGTGCTGGGTGTGAGTCTCCCGTCTGCTACGGTGTGCTTGCCCGGCTTAGCCGGTGTGTCCTGCCGTACAGTACGAGGGACCACTTCCGATCGATTTGGCCTAGAGGGGCCTGCGAGGGCGTGCTCTAAGTTTTCCAGCGTAGCTGGTGTCGAAGAACCGTGACCCACGGGCTGCGGGTCAACGCTCGACGGCATAGCCGGTCCAGTATCGCGAGGGCGAACAGCATCCTGCGACGATTTCGGTTTCGCTTCGGCGAGAGGGTTTCCACTACGTGGTGCGTCTTGTCGAGTAGAGTCCCCGTGGGGAGTGCGATCAGATGCAGATGCGGTGGTGCTTCCCATAGAGGGTTCAGCAACGGCTGTAGCGCGCAAATGCGGAGATGGGACGTCGGTAGACGGGAAGTCCGGATCACCGTTGTTCTTGCTGGTGTGTTCAGGAGTCCGTGCACCACGATTGTCATGACGCGACGAAGCGGTTTCCGTCTCTCGACGAGAGTTATGAGCCTCCTCCCCCTCCTGAGACGGAGCGGCATGGGGAGTGGTTGAAACGCCCAACGGGCGGGGGTAGACACCGCGCCGTGGCGTGAGAGAAGAGAGGCCATTATGGCCTTGGTCCGATAAGATCGGCAACTCAGAGAGTCCCCGGGTAGGGTGTGGTAACGCAGAAGGTCTGGGAACCACGGCAGTGGGCTGAGCCACTGTTGTGTGCCGAGCACCATCATCCGCAGAGAGGGATTGTTGACCCATTTCGGTTACTTCCAACGTCGGTGGCGGGGCGAGTACAACGCGGTCGCGGGAGATCCGCTCATGAGCGTCGACAATTTCCACCACGATGGTGTCGTCTTTCACCGAAATGACATTGTAAGGACCGTCCGCGACGGAAGAACGCTTGTGCTTCTTTTCCTTTTCAGGGTTCCAGTACTCCTTACGGACGAAGACGAAGTCACCTGCTTTGATTGGCAGGGCCATACCGCGTACGCGAGAGTCGAAATCACGCTTGTAAGCGGCTTGGGCACGAGCCATCGAGCTTCGGGCGACCGGGATCAGCTTCGTAAGCCACTCTTTCCACCTGTGGCGATAATCCTTCACGGAAGGGAACGCATCCAGCGTGGGCTAGGGTTCTAACGCGACAGAGGGCGGAGGGCGGGACAAGACCAGTTCGAATGGAGTCAAGCCCGTAGTGCGGTGTACCTGCGTATTGTACGCGAACGTCAAGGCGTCGGTATATAAATCCCATGTCTTTGGGTGGTCGGCCACGTAAGAACGGAGAGACGCTAATAGCGTTCGGTTAAACCGCTCCACATACCCATTACACTGGGGGTGATAGGTCTTGGTGAACAGGTTCTTGATGTCAAGAATCCTGCACACGTCCTCGAAGAATCGCGATGCGAACTGTTTTCCGTTATCGGATAGAAGATTAACCGGCGGGTCGTAGACGAATACCCAATGGGTTACAAATGCTTGTGCAACCGTGAAAGCGGATATCTTCCGTAAAGGTACGGTCCGAACCAGTTTTGAGAAACGATCCGTGAAAACGAGTAAAAACTTATGCCCACGTCGTGTGGTGAGGAGCTTGCCGAGGATGTCAATGGCGACAAACTCGAGAGGAGCCCGTGCCGGGAATAGTTTCAACTTCGTTGAGTACTTGCGAAGTTTCACCCGATTCTTAGCACATTCGGTACAAAACCGCACCGTTGCGTAGCAATCCACCGCCATGGCGGGCCAGTAGAAATTCCTTCGCAAAGTGAGGTAGAGCTTCCGTCCACCGGCGTGTCCACCAAGTTTCGCATAGTGCGATAGATGCAAAACTCTAGACTGTAGAGTTTGCGGCACCACGACTTGTGGGGATGACTGAACCGTCCTGACGAGGTATCCAAGATCGTTCACCTCGAAAGGGAGTTGTGCACCGCCATTAAGCCAGGCGCGAATCTTCGTACAGAAGGGGTCACCCTGCTGTTCTCTGACCATCTCCTCCGGGGGTATCGGCACAAAATTACCCGGCGGGGGTTTCTCTGAATCGTCTGAGACGAGCAATGCGTCAATATCATCATCCGATTCCGGGCTTTCGTTCCATTTATCGTGTAACCAATCCGGGTCCCCCGGTGTTCCATCGTCTACGACGAAGCAAGGTATATCCTCGTCATCGACGGCTAGAGCTTCCCCATTGGTGGGTAAACGCAAGAGCGCGTCCGCTTGCGCGTTCTGAGTGCCCTTCTTGTAGATCACTTCAAATTCATATTCCGCGAGGCGGAGTCTCCAACGCATTAAGCGGCCTGACGGCTCCGAGATGGTCATGAGCCATCGTAGGGACGAGTGGTCCGTGTAAACGGTAAAGTGCACACCCATGAGGTAGGGGCGGAGTGTAGAGAGGGCCCACACAACTGCGAGGCACTCCTTCTCCGACACGGAGTAGTTCCGCTCGTGGACATTGAGCGAGCGTGACCAGTACCCAATGGGTTTGCGTTCTCCTTCGGGAGTAGTTTGAAAGAGCGCACAGCCTACCTGGTAGTCGCTAGAGTCTGTGTCCACGGAAAACGGTAGTCCGGGTTTCGGTAACGATAGAATCGGTGCTGATGTGACAGCCTCCCTAAGGGAGTTAAAAGCATCCGTCTGGGCGGACGTAAAGGGGTCCAGTTTATGTGGTTGACATTTCCGCAGAAGCGCGTTCAAGGGGGCTGCGATGTCAGCGAAGTTAGGGATAAACCGTCGTTAGACGATGACCAATCCTAGAAAGGAGCGCAGTTCCGTCTGGGTAGTGGGTTCTTTCGCCTTGCGAAGGGACCTCACTCGAGCTTCCTCGATCATTACACGTCCAGGACTGATAATGTGCCCGAGATACTTTACAGTATCGGTAAAGAACTCACATTTCCTCAGTTTGAGGGTTATTCCAGCATCACGTAGCGTGGTCATTATGTCGCTGACATGGGTGAGATGGTCATCCAGATTGTCTGAGAATACAATGATATCGTCCAAATAGACGAGGCTAGTACGCAACTTAAAGCGGGCCACCAAAATGTCGATAGCACGCTGAAAGGTAGCGGGAGCATTGGTTAGACCAAAAGGCATCCGTTTAAAACGGTAGAGTCCCGAGTGACAGACAAACGCAGTCTTATCTTGGTCCCCCTCCCTAACGGGAACCTGCAAATATCCCCAATTGGCGTCCAAATCCGTGAACACGGTAGCAGTGCCGAGAGAGTCGATGTACTCATCCATTCGTGGGATCGGATACACGTCCTTGACGGTAACATCGTTCAAGCGACGGTAGTCGATGCAAAAGCGCCAGGACCCATCGGGTTTCGGAATCAGTACCACTGGGGATGCCCACGGCGACTGAGCCGGTTCGATCACTCCAGCTCGGAGCATTTTGTCCACTTGGAACTGTTCCTCTTCTCGAGCCTTGGGGCCTGCCCTGTAAGGGTGTTGAGCCACCGGTCGGGTGTTCGGCAATAAATCTATCCAGTGTTCCGTTGTATTTATCTCACCAAGAGAGCCATCCCACATTGTGGTAAACTCCCGTAACATCTCACGCAGACTTTCACGGTGTAACTCCGGTACATGACCGAGGTCGAGTTCTTCGAGTTCTTTCACGGGGTCTACCCGGTCGTAACTCGTCGGAACGGGCTTCTTTTCTGTTTCGGCAGGTTGCGATTCCGAATCATTCGGTGATTGGACGGCAGATTCCTCCCCCTCCTTATAGTGAACGAGACCGAGGACTTAGGCAGCGGTCAGCCTAGTGGGGACCATCGCGGTGGGGTGAGGCAATACCGATCCAATAACTTGGTTTTTCACCAGTGACTGGGGGGTGGAGCCCAAATTGGCAACGAGCACGGTGAACGGCTTGTCTGGGACAATCTGCGCAACTCCATTCGCCACGGCGAGTTGATATCCATCGTATAGAGATGAGAGAGGCTGAATGACTCGTAAACCGTGTTGACGGGAAGTGACACGCACCCATACTTGGGACTCTGGCGGGATTCGGACAGACGCAGCCACGCGGAGCTTGGTAGACTCCCGAGAAGCGGGTGAAGGTTCCTGCGCGGCAGGAAGCGGTACGTGCTTCTTGGAGGCACGCCGCAGCGGAGGACGGACAATCGGGACCGACGAGCCGTCTTCCATCTCAACACGCTTTATGCAGGGCTTTATGGCGTCAACGAATCTGTCACAGAAGTCACATCCCAAGATGATGGGGGCAGCCAATTTCCGGCATACAATAAAGTCGAGTTTCACCACGAAGGAGCCCAAGCGAACGACGAGAGCGACGGTTCCAACCGTTGAAAACGGGTTGTTATTCGCGTCCGCGACGTCGGGCGCCACGCCAAGGCGGATCTGAGACCGCAAGGGCGGGGGCAGCAGCGACTCCACGATGAAATTCGGACCAGCACCTGTGTCCAAGACAGTAAGGACTCGAACCATAAACTGGGTAGAAAGGCCAAGGTCGGCATACACCTTGTAATTGCGCTTGGCCATTACTAAGACTCTATCCGGGAGCCGGCGGTTAAGAACACGTTTCCACGGTCGACGTAGAACACCAAAGTGTTCAGAGTACACGTCTGAGACGGCCTGTTTCCTCGTGAGGATTGTGACCGGGCAGCGAGGCGGAGACGCCTCGGGCGTCGTCAACCTCACTGTTGGGGACGCCTCTCCCGAAGGGGAGACTCCCGAAATCAGTTTTCCTGAGTCCCATCCGCCTGGGGCGGGGCCTCAGAATCCTGAAACACTAGCAATGGGGCACCAGCGGCGGGGTTTGAAGGAACGGGGCGGTGGTCGGGAGCCTGCCCGGCAGGGTAAAGCAACGCATTTCGCGGTTTCGCCTCCGGAATACTCCGTGGAAAATCGATCTTCGCTCGAAGATACGACGTCATCGGAACAATCTGCTTTTCCACTGGGGTCAACGCCTCATAATTACCGATTACTCGGGCTACGTCCCTCATGGTGAGGATACAGTCCGGTGAAATGTGACCGTGTTCGTAGCATATGTGGCATATGAGTCCCGGGCGTGAGGGCTGCAAACCGGAGCGAGCATCCGTGAACTTCACCGCTTGGCGGGTATCCTTCCATCCAGGGCGACTCTGTCGGAGCGCACCGTTTGAATACGGGATGCGAGGTCCGTGAACACGGGGAGAGTCTACGTACAGCAGGGGTCCATCCTGGGCCGTGTCATATGAGTCGTCCGTCGTAGACGGTAGTTCGGTTGTCGGGACCGAATGGATATCGCTTCGGGCGAAGTGTACGTTGTCGTACTCCTGTTGGGGGCGCTCACTCGCAATCAGCGAAAGGGATGGCGACTTCGTTTCCATCACCAACGCCTTGGCGGTTCGCGACCTGTGTCCGGGAGCACGAGCTCTTAAAGCGTCACCTTCCGCTTGCGCGTGTTGGACCAACTCCAGATACGTGGTCTTCCTTCGGTCTTCCCGGTAACGGGCCAAGAGTGTTCGGATAGCGGGGTTCAGTCCATCGATGAACATGGTGCAGCGCTCTCCGGCGGAGTGTACGTTCCCACTACGGTGAAAAGCCTTGTTCAGGCGCACCGAGAATTCGGTTTCCGTTTCTCCAGACTTCTGGCGCGTATCGCGAAGAGCGAGAATGGCCGACTGAATCGCGTTATTAGTGGCGTAGGACCTCAAAAGGTATTGTACTGCTTCTGGCCAGCAGGTCACCCCTCCTTCGGAGGCTCTAGACGAACCTCTTACAGAGTTGTATTGATCCTCGGCGAGGCCTTTCATAAAGTACGGAAGTGCAATAAACGCCTGTCCTTCGGTCATACCGATAATATCCGCTTCGGCGACGAACCTCGCAAGGAAATCCAACACCAAAATGGGGTCTTCTCCAGAAAAGCTCTGGTTCCTGAGGGACAGTTGCATACGCTTTATGCAATCCTTCCCTCTACCCGTGCCACGAGGCGTGCGATCCAAAGAGAAGTTCTCTAGCCGATAGTATCGGTAAGAAACCAACTTCTTGTACAGGGGGTTGGTGCATTTCAGCTCCTTAAACCCGGAGTGTTTCCTTCCCTTCTCGTGGGCGCGGATCACACCTTTGGTGGCAGACGACCGTCTAGAACGGGATGAACGCCTGCGATGGCTATCGTCAGAAGACGAATCTGACGAGTCCGACCCATTTGAATGGTGAGAGCCACGCGACGACCGTGAGGAGTTCGACGAGTCCGAGTCATCGCTGTCACGCTTTCCACGCCGACGGCAGGTATCGTCCCTTTTCCTCTCGTGTTTCGCTTGGTGCGACACAGCAACCGGCTTCTCCGGGACGTCTTCCATCAAGATGGTTTGCTCTAACGTCTGGAGACGTGCGCTAACACGATTGAATCGGGTCTCGACACCTTCCACGTAAGCGGCGGGACCACCAAAACATTCGAACAGGGTGTTGACGTCCGCCGGCAACAAGCGGAGGTCGTCAACCACTTCCTTCATAAAAGAGCCATCACACCTGGAACGCAGGGCTTCGAACTCTTCCACGAAGGCATTGTGCGCTTCCCGCATTACGCGGATCTGCTGCCTCACACTTGAGTTGGTGTCGATGTGGAACTCGTTTTTCTGGGCCTTTTCGTCGGCAAGAGCCGGGTCATCCACGGCAGGGGCCGGTCCAGCACCAGAATTGGGTCCATTCTTCGACGCCTTAGGCGGTAGCTTGTTGTTCTCGGAGGAGTTCGACCCCTTACTCTTGGCGTTCGGAGCGCCTTGAAGTAACGGCGGGGGAACCCTTCCAGGGTCCGCAGGCACCACGTCATTGACGGAACGGCTCCGCGTGATCGCGGGTTCCGCTTCCGACGGTAGTCGTGACATGGTTGTAGCGTTGACCACTAAGAATAGGACAGCAAAAGCTTCCACCAAGTGGGTCCAAACCAAGAAATTGGAAAGCAGTTCTCGACGAAAGAAGACAGCACAGCAATGTGAAAAACAACCAAACCAGGTCCCCCTAGCCTTCTAAGTCGGGAGACCAGTTTGTAGTGCAACGCCAAGGGCGGCGGAAACACACGAAGATGTCCGAGTCTTCCTCCAAAGAGGGTAGCACGGCGACGGAGCCTCTCCGGAGTGAACACGACTAAGTCGGGGTGTAAGGCCGAGGTTCACCGGCACGCCAAGCGGGGAGAGTGCGGGATGCTAGAAGGGAGCAGACCAGGTATTAGCTGTATTCCACGGGAGTGGGCAAGTGATAAAGGGGGGACCACCCAGTGGGAGCGATCGGGGGCATGGGCCACGAGAGCCAAAAGAAATATGTAGCAAACCCAATACTGGGGCGAGAACACGGCAGTGGTATGAAAGATATACACGCTAACAGCGGTGAGTCTCCTGTTGACGCAGGGTGGATAAGTCTACCGTTAGTAACGCGGCTTCACCTCCGTAGAGTTTGGAAGACTCGCGAAAGCGGAAAAAGACTTAGAGCCAAGAACCCTGGTTGGTATGAAAGATATACCCGCTAACGGCGGTGAGTCTCCTGTTGACGCAGGGTGGATAAGTCTACCGCTAGTAACGCGGCTTCACCTCCGCAGAGTGTGAAAGACTCGCGAAAGCGGAAAAAGACTTAGAGCCAAGAACCCTGGTTGGGGAGGTTTACCGAGTGTCAGGGCGAGATCGCCCTGGCACTATATAGTGTAGAATACTGTAGAGAGCTCCCTAACCTAGTGTAATAAAGCTAAATAAATAGAGAAATGTCCAGCTATGCTGTGCCAACCTGTCCTGGACCATCCGTGGTACACGTGGGTAAGTCACACTCGAATCGGGGCCACGGCGCACGGCCGCCGGTGCACTTCGCGTACAACGCGTATACTACTGGCTACGCCAGCCCGCTAGTAGCGGTATTACTCATAGATCTCACAAGTATCGCCCGAGGCGGAAAAACAACCAAGTACTGGAAAACGGCCCTCACGATGGTTGCACTTCAGGACTCCCTGGCCTCCGGTTAGACACTGGATGTGTCACGCTGTTTTCAGTCTCCAAACTCCATCGTTAACCAAAATCAGGCGAGTAAAGTCCTTACAAAACTTCACAAAGAGAGGTTAAAACAAAAGATATGCTTTAAGTTTTAATCCAAATCAGTTATTCTGTAAGAAAGATTATGAGGCATTATTTGCGGTTTTTCCTTATTTAGGAATGTATCTCAGATCATCACCAAGTCTTTCACAGAAATTGTTTTTGCGAGGGCCACCTGGACCTTTTTAGCTTCGGTTGTACACACAGATCATCAATTGTATTACTCTAGAGGCCCTTATATTGGTGAAATAGGCTTGATAAGGGTGCTGTGACTATTTTGGACGCTTCATGGGCACTTTGCACTACGAAAAATGCCTTACAGATTTTTATAATGCATGGCGTTGCTTTTACAGTGAATATCGCCTCACTAAACCGTAAGAGGGGAGAGATCTGACATTTTCGTTGGTGTTAGAAGCTCAATACTAAAGACAGTAACGTTTTCAGGGGATTGATTTTTGGCTTTGATCGTGCGATAGAAAACTCGAACAGGTCATTATCTCTTCATATAGATCTAGTACGTTCAAGAAGAAGCTATAACGCAATAATAATTGATAGTTACGATTGTATATTCTGAAGATACTCAGTTAGTTTCTAAGTGCGTTCAAAGCAGCTTAACAACCAATAAACATATAAGAAATATGATTGTTTTGACAAGAGCGCCAATATGTGTTTCGGCGCCTGAGATGGTATAGAAAAGGTAGACACGATGGCATTTCGTACAATGTTTTATGAGAAATGCTAAAACACTATCTCCCTTCTTGCGGCCAACAGAATACTTCTTCGTTGAAATTGAAGCACGTGATTAATTCAAAGAGTCTTTATAACAGTACAAATTGTTAAAATTAGACACTGGACATATAATGGTACAGAAAACAGTTAATAGCATTAACATTCGTGCGGTGACATGCGCTACTATGTATTTGAATATAATTTTTAAGTTTAAAACAAATGTTCAATTAAATTAATGTTTTCAATGATTCAATCTGCGTTATTATGTGTGCGTCCCGTAATGCGTACAGTGTTTCCGAATTTCTGGAACACACTTTTATGGAGTGCCAGCAGGATCTGCACTCTGTATTTCACCGCGGGCTTCGAAAGCCATAATGGCGCATTAAAGAAAACAATCTAGTTTTGGTGTTCTTATTGGTTAATGTGCTGCTTAAAACTCTGCTAGAAGCGAATAAAGTACCATAGAAGCACATAGTAGTAACTATCGAGTAGAAATGCGTTTTAGCTCCGTTTTGGAGGTGCTAGATCTCTAAAGAAATGACTTTGATGTCTCCGAGCTCTCTCTTGGACGACCGGAACCAAAAATGGACATCCTAAAATATTATTTTCCTCTGGGTTCTAGCCCTTCAACTTCATTAAAGGGTGAGGCGTTTGCCGCCTGGGGTCTAGTGAGGCGACCGACGCTGGAAGAACGACCCCATAAATTATAAAAAACCGTGAGGCGTTTGCCGCAGTACAGGGATCCGGTGAGGCGTTTGCAGCTGGGCCGAGCACGTGCTGTCAGCCCACTGCACCGGTTGAAGCGCCATCGGCGTGGACGGAAGACGGTCTGTGTGTACCAACGGTACTGAGTATGTCTAGAAAGCCCCCACAGAGTGAATATCCTGTGACTGTTGTAAGTTGTAAAGACTTTGTGGCGCTCTAGGATCTAGTACTGCACTCGAAGCTGCCGCAAGTGGTGCTGCGTAAACCTTCCCGCAAAAGGCAAGCTTCGGGTATAGAGTGAAACTATATCTTTTTGTTATACCCTCTCCTCAAAAAGCCTTGTAGGAATTGTACACTCCTGCTTCTGGTTAACGCAGAAATGGAAAGGCTGAAAAAATCATTACACATCCGGAGTGTCTGTCCGAAAGCCAAGGAGTCTGATCCCTTGTGACTACTGAAATAAGTCTTTGGTTGCGCTGGTTTAAAGAACATTAATAAGAAGATTATATCGGGATACTTATATCTCATTTTATCTATCTGCACCATTCAGTAAGGGAAAAGGCTTAGTTTTGCCGAAGTTTACTGTACCATCTAACTAACAGGGTCACATCCAAAAATGGAGCCCAAATTATGCTTGCTATACGTACTATAGTATTCGATAAAGCTTTCATTTTCCCGGATATCACATTAAGAAGATGCAAATATGTTCTTAGACCATATTGATTTCAGAATCAGTCGAACACCCAGAAGAGTTTTTGGGTTTCAATTAACTCAACAAGGTTGAAAATCGGTGTGTAGCAGTCTCTTAGCGGTTGTGAAACCTCTGAAGTGTTGTTAATATTGAAAACCTTAGATATGTGCTTTAATGTAAGTATAACATGATTTGAATGTTTGTTTTAAACTTAAAAAATAGAATATGGCGCTAAGGTCTCAAACAGGACTTTTATCTAATCTTTTTGAAAGATTGAGTCGGTCGAATATGAGGCAAATTCTCCGGACGGATAGACACTGGCAAAGGATATAATTTTATAAACGCACCGTACTGCAGAGGGAGAAGAATAGAGGAACAAGATGTAAAGTTTGTTTCAAAATCATATTATTCGCGAAAAATTTCCGAAAATCGACGTTTTGGCTACAGTAAAACTAACAAATCAGTGTGAAAAAATTTTTGAAGTAAAAATACTACTTCAAAAACATAACCTTTTTTGCATCCTTTTTATTCTAACGCGAGTTCAGTAGTTTATTTTTGCTTCTTTAGCCTGTAAAGCACTTATAAACCGCTTTGAAATTGATACTATAAAAGGATTGATAGCATTACTCTCAGTCTTTTCTCAGCAATCTTTGAAACAATTTTTTTAATCCAAAAGGGTATCAAACTGCCTTCATTAAACCATTCGCTCACATTTCACAAAAGTTTTCGATAGGGTCGAAATTAGGAGTGCGCGCAGGGGATTCCATAACTGACATATTTAGACTATTAAACCACAGTTTCATAGATTATACTTATGCACAGGTGCAATATCTTGCTGAAAAATGAATTCTTCACCGTGCATAAAGTATGCAAAAGATAGAAGATAGTTTTCTCGAACCTCAGCATACCTCCCAGAGTTCATAGTACTTTCAACAAAAGCCATATCAGTTGCTTCTTTCGTAGAAATTCCAGCCCTAATCATGACTGATGTCCCTTCTAAATGAGTGATGACAAAAACTCTCTTCTCTTTTCGTAGATCATACAAATAAAATATATAGCAATATGGACTATCAAGGGGAAACCTTTTTTCGTTGGAAAGGATAGTATTATTCCACTATATTTTTCAAAAAGCCTATTAAGCTCATCATTCTTCACGATTTTTCTTGTAATTATCTTCAAAAAAAGGTTTCTCATTATCGTGTACTTCATCAATTTTCGATAACTTCACGCCATTCATTAGATCTTGATAGAAGCAAGTTTAGATTCTTGAAAATATTTTTGCAAGATGAAGTGTTAGGGCATAGTTTTCGCTTCATTTTACGTTTATTGGCCGGAGAAAGTGACGTAGGGCGGTTGGTTGAGCGCTTTATTTTGTATGTAGCGGGCTTTTTTATTAAGTTTCTGATTGTTTTTGAGATGCGCTTGAGTTTTTGGGCTATATCTGCTGAAATTATGCACTGAACTACTAACTCCTTGATTTGCAGCTGTTCAGAAGGTGTCCGAGGCGGGCTACGAGCCATAATTGAGCTAATGATTGTATAAAGTATATTCTTTTGAAACAGTGTTATTGTCTTAGTGGTTTTTATTTGCTGTGAAATGTACTGTTGTAAGTTGAGCTTCAGACATGTTGCTGAAGTTCATACGTGTGCAGTGGTGGGGACAATCTCAATACAAACAATAGTCGGCACAAAGGGTCTGCCGGGAGCTCCGGAAAGAGCTCCGAAGATATTGTGGGGGCTTTATATGGGGATATTAGCCGACCATTCGGACACTTAAGGTGACGTATTAATACCAGTAATCTGTACGTCACCGATGAAAGTTGTATGTGTTTCACAACTGTACAGTCGTCGCTTGGTTGGAACTTTGTGCCATCCCTGGGATTCTAAAAGGGTATAGAAAGAAGGTAGTGAAAGGGGTATAATGGTGATCGGTAATGATAAAGGGAATAATCGAATAGTGGCAAATATGGTCGGCAGTGCAGGCAGAACGCTTTCTCTTTCTTTTTTCTTTCATTACTCTATGAAGTTTCCTTTCCTTAAATAGACTTCGTGCGGTTGTTCCTTCTCTCTCTTTTTTCTCGCGTTCTTTGCGCTTTTTGAAGTGCTATTCGTACTGCTAGTTTCGGGTTATTGTTTCGACTCTGTCGAATTGTTGTTCTAAATTGAAAGTAACTTTTTTCCGTACGTGTTCTTTCGTCCCGTCCTTTGCGGGTCTCCGTCCCTTCCGTGGTAGCATTTTCCCGTCGTAACACTACTCTATGTTTAGTGTTTCTTATGCTCACGTCCTTTCATGAAACCTATCACGTGTAAACGTGTTCTTCTCGGCCGTCCTCTCGGCCGCAACTCATATCTATGATTCAACAACAGTTCGTGAAATGCCTTTTTGGCGCTGTTTTTGTAAAGGGATATGTTTTTGAAACGCACTGTATGTCGTAAATGCATGTGTTTACGGCCCAGTTCTCGAGCGATTTCGTTCTCAATAGCTATTCTATTGAGCGTGATCAACTGGAAATCATTTGCCGAAGATATTGATGTTTGACTTCTAGGTTTCCGCTTTTGCTCACTTGTGGACGAGAACAATGTAGCTCAACATGACTAATGCTTGGGAAACAGCTCCTGAAAAGCTCCCGCGCGATCTGCAATCACGTTCTCCACATTCACTGCTTGAACTTCATCTGCTCAGTACGTGTTCATGGAAGGTGAGAAAGGATACGAAGCATGAGCCAACGCTACAACGCAGAAACAGTGTATTTACCATGCGTTCATCAATCCGGAAAACGTGGGCCATACCGGTCTCGAGATAGGACTCTTAGAGCTTACCGCTCTATCCTACAAAAGCAGTCTAAATACTCATTGACTAGACTCCCTATGTTGACATGCCGTTCAAATGTGCCTTCAGAACTCTAATCAAAAGCTTGGCATGCTTAGCTTCCGCTGGGGCTGGAGTTCCATTCTTCTGAAACTCAGACAACCTCTCAATGGTTCCGACCAACTTTCGCCTAATGCTCTCCATATCGGCCTCGTTTCCACTTTCCGTATCATCCATTAACGAAATAATTTCGTAAAGCCAGGCTAATCTAGCCTCAGTGCGGTCTGTCAGGTCCATGCTCAACACGGCCGCGAAGTTGATAAGATCGACCATGGGCGGCACTGCACCAGCCATCGCGTCCTCAGCCCTTACAGAAGAGTCCAAGACACCACTCACCGCCTTTGCCTTCACTTTGATGGACTTTCCGGTGCATAACGTCAGAGCCTCCTTGATTTTACCGGCGTCGAGAGCGGCTTGTACGGCAGCGAGATCGGCGGATTCTTCGTCCAGGGACATGTCGGCAACGACGCTTTTTGCACTCCGAATTTTGTCAGCAGTTCCCTCCAACGAGGTGACCACGGACGCGCAGGGGGACAATAGCTTGTCGTCAAGCACTTGTTCGACATTCTTGGATAGCGACGTGAGCATGGTAGCAATAGAGCGTTCAAACTGCGGGAGAGCGGTTCGCTCAAACGCAGAGATGAAATGTTGCTTAGCGAGTGCCACTTCTTCCTCAGAGACAACAGGCTTTGGGGCGGATTCCTGAAGACTTAGGAAGGCCTGCATGAGTGTCTCGATTTCTCTCCGTGCGGCGGCGGTGACCACTCTTTCCAATGTGTTATTGAGTACGTCAGAAACGGCACGGAGAAGCATGTCTTGTCGCTGTCGGTACGAAGCTTCTAGTCGTGCGCGTTCCCGCTGCAGCGCGCTTTCGAGCAGTTGGGTGAGTTCGCGTTCAACGCGAACTGACGGCGTTTGCGGCGGAGTTGAGGTCGGCCTCTTGAGGATCTTGACGTTCTTCATCATCGTGCCCGGGAGAATGGAGTTTGAATGGCTGGAGCATGTGCCGATGGGGGTCTATGTCAAGGAACTTCTTTCACGGGAGCGACCGAAATGGGAACGTTCACGCCGGATTGGTCGTGCAGAGTTGTGCACGTTTCCGTGTGACCATGTCGCCAGTCGGATGTACTGTAGAGTACACACCGATACAGGATATAGCCACGGATGCAGTAGTGCTGCAGTTTTCGGTTATTCCTAAAACTTTAAGCCCAGCCCTTGCCACTGTGCGACCCTTGGGCATGAGATGAGAGAATCCTGACGCATTCATGCCCAAAGCGCCGAGGCAAGGCTGTGACGCGCTTTGTACTTGGAGCTTCTCCACCAGCGACCTGTCCGTGTTAGCATCGCCCCACGTCTCCGTCGCTCGTAAACAACAAACGAAAGAAAGCGTTATATGAAGAAATCACGCAGTGGGAATAAACTACCACAATGTCACCACCGTGATGGCCTGGAAGTAGCAGGTAACGTCAGCAAGCGCCGTATCTCAACGCCGTCTGCTGACAACACCGTGCGCGCGTTGAGTAGCGTGTAAAACGGGTGCAGTTCGTTCCACCACCACGAATGTTCCAGTTTCAGCGAAAACCTCAAGCAGTTTCTCATCATGCTTGTCTCCGTTTAAATCCTTCGGTGCTGCAGCCCACTGCCTTGCTTCTGCTGTCGAAAACGATCAATGTGCAATTGCGGTCTCCTTCGCGTCATATGAGAAGCCTTCGGTTCCATGGCACGCTAAATTCTGTCGGCATGCCTCTGTGTCCGCCTTGTCGCAGCAAAACTTGGGTCGACTGTTCAAGCCCAAGTCACTGGCTTATCGCACAGTTCACCGCTCCGTCTATTACTTCCGACATCGTGGTCGTATCTCGAATCATGCTGCACGCCCGACTAAATTGGTGGCACTGGTCTGCAACTGTCCATATCACAAACGAGTCGTTTCCACACTTTCCACATCCAAACCCCTTGTGAAGGGTTTCCATTCTGCAGCTGTTGGTGCCGGTTGGTACCGGTTGGTACCCCTGAAGCACGAACTCTTATTATATCTCGCTCGCCAAAGTCCTTTATGATACCTTCAAATCCAAACGTACATGCAGATGCTGCCAGAATCTCCAAAAATCAAAGGAGAGAAGCACGCTTCGATTCAACCTCGATATGTTAAAACCCCCGCCTAGCAGAGGTGCAATTATACCTGTGACGTGTTACAAAGGACACGAAAAGTATATCCATTACCTCAAATTTGAACGCGTTGACGATCTCGGACGCAATGGGCACCTCAAGTTCGACAATGGCCATCCCTAGCCCAATGTTGTTCTCACAGGCAGACATGTATGCAGACAACGAGTGCTTAATTTCGCAAGGCTATAGAAAAAGGTGCATGGGTGGTCGCGGACCTGGATCCCGCTATGAAAGAGCGTCTGAAGCATTCGCCGTCACCGCATCCTAAAGCTGGCGACGTCATGCCGCTAACACGATGGTTTTTATCACCATGGGAATCCATCTCGAGAGGGGTTGCTCGACGCGAATGGACAGAGAAAACCGCGATGTTCGATTCCCCGTACCAGAAGAAGCGATGATTGAATAGAGTGCGCGAGTCCGTTCATGAAGTTTTTGTCCTGATTGACTGCGATTCGAGAAAAATTCGCGCTGTTCAGTTAAAAGATTTGTTACCTCATGCGTTACGTCCGCTATCGAAAACAAGGGCTACAGCACCGGCAGAATCCAGGCCGACGAAGGTACAACTGTATAACCTGATGCGCCTTGAATACGTCTTGGGCAGCACCCTTACCCTTCTCCTACAGTACTGCTAAGTTATGGCGAGTCATTTGTTAATAATGAGGTTAAGTTTAATTAGGGTCAAGCCCCCAAATAGAACAGTAAGCGAAGAGAATCCAACCCAATGCTGTTGAATAGGTGCATAGTTCCACCATACACAAAATCAAGGCTCGTCTGCGTCGGCGTCGGCGTGTTTGCTGCCTCCTTGCGGTTCTTCCAGAATGATCACGTCGACCTTCGTATTCTTCTTCACCTCAACTACATCGTCTGAATTATCTTGAATCTCAACGACATCATTGCTCTTCCCCGCCGCCTTCTTGCTATTAACGCTGGCCTTTTTCTTCTTCTTGGCCTTGCTGGAAGCTCCAGACGCCTTTGCCTCGGCCTTTTCTATTTTCACCATTTCCTCAGCCGCCTTGATATCTTCAGAACGCTTCTGCAATTCCTCTTTGGCAACCTCCAACAACAATTCGGCGTGCTGCACAACCCACTGCACATCAGCCCTCTTGTTAAAGAGACGAGCATTCGATACCACTAAGTTCATGTCAGCCAAGTATTGATCAGCGGTTTCGTATTTCATATTCTTACACTTTCGCCGGATAAGGTCCAGATACATCGGGTTCTTCACAATCTGAGAGTACAACGGCACTGTCTTAGCGTCTACAGGGGCGGTCAAGTCCAATCCTGTGCCTTTTGGAACAGCAATATTCTTTGCCATTACCCCCGGCGGCGGAGATTCTCCGTCGTGAAGCCGTGCAATCCTCATCGGTTTAGCACCAGGAACGATGTAGCCATCAGTATGACGAACTACGTCTTCGATTTGTTCTATGATTCCGTTAAGCTGCACAGTACCATTACGCTTTCGACGCGAAGTCTTCGCAGTTTTCTTCGCACGATAATCAACAATATCATCCCCATATTGCGACCTCTTTCGTTTCAAAGCAGCTTGTTCCTTTTGTTTGATGATCTGCTTTGTACTAATCTTGATCTTTCCTATTTGTCCCTTTTTCTCTCCGCTTATCTTCTGAATCGGCTTATCTATGGAAGGCTGTGCTGTGGAACCACTTTGTTTCTTTGAGGATTTCTTCTTATCACCCGGTGTCGTCTTCTTTTTTCCCTTCTTGATTCCTCCTTGCAAGTCTCGCAAACCGATCGCAATCTTCAGCTTCTCATTCGACTTACCGCCTCCTCCTCCCCCCGTTCCGCTTTCCTTCTTATTCTTTTTGGGAGCTCCACGTTTTTCCAAACGGCGCTTAATTTCCTCCGGATCTGTGATGTAGGTGACAACGGATTTCTGCTTCCCATCTGGGCCAGTCACTTTTTTCGTCACTTTCAGCCGTGTGACTTTTTTCTTCAGCTTGCGATGGGGGTCGTCGGCAGGTTCGGCCCCCTTTTTAGATGTCGCATGGGGTGTAAGTGTAAGTGCGACAGTGATACTAAGTTCTCCGCCTGGATGGGAGCCACCAATATGTTTTGAACCTGAGTTACCTGCATTGGTCGGCGTCGCAGTTGAAGCTGTTTTCTCTTTCTTTAAAGCCTCCTTCTTCGCTCGTTCGCCAAACACTTTCCGCGCTGCTGCATATATTTCTTTGCCATCCTTCTCCGGGAAGTAGTCATTTGCTTCGACAGGAAGCTCTTCCACATCACCATCTTCGAGCGCTCGTCGTTGTATGTCAAGGGGGATGCCAAGCATGGTACCATTCGACATTGTTGTACCTGTAGCCGCGATGGAGGCACCCTTCGCCAGGCCAGCATCCCTGTGTTTCTTGAGTACAGTTCGAATGACATTGGAATAGTCTGAAAGGTCCTGAACGTTGCTCTTCTGCTTCCTTTGAACCATCTCCCGTATCAAAGCCCTTCGTTCTTCCACGTTACCAGGAATTTTCTTTTGGTTAAGTCTGTAGTGATTTGTTAGGACATGATTTAATTCCGCAGCGGAAAGAGTCATCAATCGCGATTCCATGGAAGTTCCGCCCTCTTTCAGGTCATTCACAATCCTTGCCAAAGAAAGAACTTGAAGTAAATCTTTTCGTTGTGCACGTTGCGCGGCAATTAGACTCTGAGACTGGTACCACGGGGATTTAAAAAGGTGGCACTTTAAAAAGGTCGCAACAGCCGTTCCAGCTTCATGTCCCGTTTTTTCAGAAGCAGCAAGAATATTCCCTTGCCCGCTTGGAAATGTAAACGTTTGCACGCCGATATCCAGCAGATGTTCCCATCCAGCTTCCATTGACTCGTATGCCGCTGTTTCCTGAGGAGTTAAGGTTCTGAGAAGCTCTGCCTCTTTCGCTTCTCTCGTGGGTGCAATTTTTGTGAACTCTTCGGAAATAACATACTTCCCATTTTGATTCTTGGACATTTCGCGAAGTAGTTTGAGAAGTGATGTTTCCGGGTACGTCCTTCTTCGAGGAAAGGCCCGAAAAATTTGCTCCTTCTCAATATATGGTTGCAGCTCTTCTCGAGGATCTAAAAGACCACCGTCTTCTTTCTGTTGCTTTTTCTGCAGCTTTAGAAAATCTTTTCGTTGTCTCGCAGCTTCCCGCATAACCCATAATGACACTCGATCTTTCGCAAACTTCTTGTATCGCTCTGTGTTCGGGGCCATGACTTCAATCTTCGGCTCTGTAACTCCAACTGATACCACGGAGTCAATCTCGCGAACAAACATCTCATTTTCGCTCCGAACAAGCAGGAAATCGGTCGTCGGCGTCACAGTTTTTACGCACGGAGCAGAATATACATGACTTTCTATAACAGACAGAGGCTTTCCGTCTGCGTCAAGATCACCCGCGCTCACTGGCGGGGGTTCGTCAGGCGCTAAAAAAACCGTATCGGCCTCAGCGGTACCAGCTGCATTCTTAGAAGCCTGGGCGGCTTCGGCAGCCGAAATTTTCCTCGCAAACGTTACCACCCTGGAAGCCATACCAGGAATAGGCAAAACGGAAGGTTGTCGCTCAAGGGCATATTCGAAAAGAGATACTCTGTACGCATCTTTGACAGAACATTGCAGTTCTGACAACTTCTTTGGTACCTGTCCCGCAATCTGAGCCTTTCCGGCTTTCGGCCTCTTCCTTCGGAACGGTTGCAGTATCATTTTGTTCGGCAAATCATCTGCATAAAGCTTCGGTCTTCTGAAAGACAACAGCGACTGTGCAGACAGTGACCAATGAGTTGTCTGGCATTTCACGGCAGGTGGAGCATTCTGAAGACCGCGAAGAATCGATCTACGGTCGATTCGCTGATGTGTGGAGGAGCCACTGGCATAATACAAATCATTTGAAATGTTGAATCGATCGGCTTCCAACAGCTGTTGAAGCCTTGTGCCCGTGGTTTGAAGCAAATCTCGACTGAGACCTTTCACATCCAACACCTTCTTTCCATCTTGCATGTTGCGAGACTCATTCACAAAATCATCGATGACCTGCTCGAACGACATATTCTCATCATTCAAGTCTAAAATTAAACGCGCAAGCTTCTCTCGGACACCAGCAATCTTCAACGGTTGAGATGAAGAACTTGACGCATCATCTGGGTCAGTGTCACTTTGAGAATCCCAGGCGATTCCATGCACCCAATTGCCGTCGCACAGATCGGTATTCTGAGGTGGTATGGACTCTATCAAGTTTTTCGGGGCTACCACAAGGCTAAGCTCTTTCACGTCACTCTTCTCCGTACATTGCTCTTCAATCTTAGGTCCCCCGCTTGTTTTGACTTCAGTAGCACTCGGAGATTTATTTCCCTTTGCTTTAGCATCCTCTGTCGCCCCATTGCCTGTGTTAGAAGTCTGCGTAGCAGCCGCATCTACATCCATGGGGTCCGCAGTCTTCATGGACTCAGCCTTTGCAGCCTTAGAATCGTTCGCAAGCAGGCCACCATCTTCCCATTCGACATCATCGTCCGATTCGGCACCAGCCTCTTTCGCGCCTTCCTTAACGTTAAGCTGAACGGGGTCTTCAAATTCGTCGTCATCGTCGTCACTGTCCCGCATATGAGCATCTGGCTTCTCACATACAGCTTCTTTAGTCCATTCGTCGTCTTCGTCTTCATTGGGCTCACCCCATTTGATGTCACTTTCCCAGTCAACCTGTTGCACCAGGCAATGCGTTTCATTCACAGGTTCGATCACAAGCTGATCACCAAGCGGACGTGCAGCGTCATCATACTCCTCCGTATAAACCGGAACAATCTCAGCACGATTTTTCACTCCCTTTCTCTGGAGAACGTTCTTCTTATCCAACGCAAGCACGAAGTCGACAGGGTCAACTTCCGGCATACTCGGGGCCGATTCCAATTTCTTTCCCTCGTCAGGGGCAAGTTGTACAGGCTGTGGCTCTCTGACAATTCCGTAGCGCTTCTGCGCTGGGATAAATCTCAAAGGAGGTGGCGGCTTGAAAAACACCTTAGTAAAAGGAAGAGGGTCCACTTCCTCTTCTTCAGCTGCGGCTGAATCTATTCTCATAATGGGTCTGTTAGTTGCTTCGCGCGCTGCTTTCATGAGACGTTTCTGCTCTTCTAGCGCGGCTTGCTCATACGAAAGCCTTTTGCGTTGGACAGAAGACGTTGCAATGGTTTTCCTAGAAGCGGAACCATCGGCAGGGGCTGTTTGCAAGGCGGTGGTGCCCTTTTTCTGAGCAGGTAGTTCTTCCGCTGGGCCGTCATCGTCGTCATCGTCGTCGTCATAGTTCTCATCCTCGTCTATGACAGGTTTGGCCTGAGTGGAAAGAGCATTCATATCGTTTCGCGTATTTTCATCAAGCTCATCTGGGTCGTCGATGTCGAAGTAGTCCTGTTTCTGCGGGTCTTCATCGGCATCGTAGTTGTCATCTTCATCCGAGACAGTACCCTTTTTGAGCGGCATCGACTCAATCTCACGCAGCTGCTTGTCATTATTGTCGACCTTGCCGCCCACATGGTCGATGTTATTTTTCGTTTCCTCGTCCAAATAATCCTCATCCAAGCGCCCGCGCTTGTCGATGTTACCAAAAAGAAAGCCCGTTCCGCCCGTGCCACCGTCGCGGTTTGCCATGGTGCCAGAAGAAGTACAGACTTGGACGCAGTATCACAAAATCAGATGGGGCGAACTTCGGCTGCTTCTTGACTCGCTCTTGGTCGCGCCACGCCCCTCCGGCAGCATCTCCGCCTTTTATAAGTCGGCACCAACGCGGTGACGGCGTCGTGTTTCCCAATAACATGAGCGGGACGCGTCTGCAATTCCACACCGCGGCGCTCAAGAGCGCTCGCCGAATTGCACCCACCCCAACGCCGCTGTAAAGGATGCTTACAGCGTGAGCACGGGTTGGAGCCTGACGGACGTGGCCGCCGCCGATTGGCCTGTGTCGGAGGTGAACGCGATGCATCGCTCACATCACATTCCTTCGTCCTCGCCAGTCATCTCCGACTCAGTCATCTCAGCTTCCAAAGACCTTTCACGGGGTCGCAATTCTGCCGTCCCCCACAGCGGCGTCGAGTGCTGCCGCTGCCAGATACCCACCTCCATCATGAAGGTGCGCCTCGAGTTCGACGTCAATCCCGCCGAAGAGGCGCGAGTAAAGCCGCTGCTTCATGCATTCATCGACTTGGTGGACGCCCTGAATGCCATCGATCTCTCCACCCTACAAGCCAACCGCACCGACCATCCTGACCACACTGACCTCACTGACCACGCCGACCTTACTGAGCACTCTGACGGCACCGAATTCACCGACTGCAACGATTGCACAGCCAGCCCCGCCAGCCCCGCCGACGCGAATGCCTCGGCCCATTTTTCTACGGAAACGCATTCTACGCCTGATTCCAAGGCATCAGTGCGTTTGCGCAGGCACAAGTTTCAACCTGGCCGCCGCCCCAAATCGAAGCGTCGAGCGCCACCGTTGGACAGTTGTGAAGCTGTGTTCGATGCCGTAGGACAGATGCGAATCCCTGTCAAACACGCCGCTTCTATCTTGCAGCGGATGATGTGGCGGTCGGATGCCCCTGTGCGCGATGAGGACATCGTCTGCGCGGCAACATCGGAACTGATTGATCCCGCAAAGGTTTGTAACCATCCATCTAGGGCGTCGAACATTGTACTCACTGTTGCAGCTGTAAATGATTCCGTCTTGAAGGGCTTTTGCCCGAGGTTTATGGCCGAGGCCGCGGAAAAGTTGAGACAACCACGACACACTCGTTGCAATAGGGCCCAGTTTTTGGGCTATTCAGAGGGGCTTGCCGCAATGGTCAACACTCACATCGTGTCTGCAGACACAGCCCTTGAGCTCGTTCACAGTTTGTTACAGTCGGGAAAATCGAGTACTGCAGCCGTTACGACTCTTTGCAGAGTTGCAGAAGCTTGCGAACAAACCCTTGATACGCTAGTGAAAAATCCCCAAATACTGAAGGCCGTCAAGGACCTTTTGACCAATGTAGCTTCTATTCCCGACTATTCTTACGACATTCAGTACCTCAACGGAGCCACTGGCTGGGACATCCCCCTCTCCTCAGCCGAATCTGCCAAGCATGTTTAACTGCGGTAGTACAGTAGATACATTAGATACCCTTCCTACATCACTCTCGAACACAATTTACAGTTTTCTTTTTCTAAGTTAACCTTTAACCCTCTTATCCTGCATTACAATCTCTAAAAATCCTAAAGAGATAGCTTGCTTTTTCTTCTTTTTCTTTATTGTGGTCAACAGCTTTGTATTACTAAGCTGAAGGAAAGCCTTCAGTAAAAGCTTTCTCTCTCGAGAAAGGCTAAGAACTTCTGTGGTTCATGTCGAATTATCTCTTGTAAGTTTTCTCTACGTTTTGGGAGACCAGCTACTAGTTCGCTACGGGGCCACGTTTTTTCGCGGGCATCGAAAGACAACATGTTCGCAATCTTTCTTCACATTTTCTCCGTAATCACATCTAAGCGTTTTCTTTTCAACGAAGGATGCGACTGGATGTAAGCTCGGAACGTGTGTTGTGTAGAATTGTGTGAGCATCATCTCTGCTTTTCGCGCAGGTTTCTCGTCTGTAACAAACGCGGGGAACTGTGGAAGTACACGGTTTCCTCTGGTCGACGAAGAAAGTGCGGGCCTAACGTCCAGCATATCGATCGGGATCCGCACTTGGTCTTCCATTGGCAGCGCCAGTCCACGTTTTGCACGACTGTCAACGCGTTCGTTTTGAACGGTCCCGCAGTGGCTTGGTGATTTATGATTCTGACAGATTACAATACTTGGAATGCAATCAATTGCAGATCAGTACCAACGGTAAGCGTACCGTTGGTACCATGGACAACTCGATTTCAACGGCCTGTATAATATATATATGCTGTGATGGCCGGTCATTTCGCGTGATGTCCCCAAACAATGGTCTTCAATTACTCTCCGAGGAAAAGAGAGTAGATTGGTCGCATCTAGTCATCTCTTGAACAGTGACGTCAAGCCTCTGGGGTGTTTTTGGAAAAGTGAGATTCTTGTGGTATACCTCAACGTGGCAGACAGTGATTACTCTGTCGCCGAGCTAAATCTTCTTGCCCTCATCCGCACCCTCTTCTTCTTCTCTTCTTTATTATGGTCTCTCACCCCTGATTCCGCGGGGACAGGGTTCCATCCTTTCTAGTAAATGTCTCTTTTTGACGGTCGTAAATCCTAGCGACCATTGCTTTTATATATATATCAGAGATCACCTTCTCTCCGTTTTGGCGCTCATCACGGTAAGTAGCGTTCATTTGTGAACTACGAAAAAGAAAGTGCTGCACTTCTTTTTCAACCCTGCCCGCCATTACCAAAATTCTTTTTCTAAACCTGACTGGTTGGAGAGACGAGACATGTTTCGTTGCGAATTGTGCACAAATTGCTTCTGTTTATCTTGTACCGGCATGGACAGATTCGAATGTGTCGACTGACACAGTTTTTGCTTTTTCTTTTCAGCTTAATTTCCTCCTTGACATCTGCAAAATCTACCGGGATCCCACAAAAACTAATGATGTCTCCATTTGTGCAGCGATGGAAGTCTTGAGCTTGGAATTGGCCTGTGGTTAACTAACTCGTTTTCTCCGACACCATACCGCGGGGGAATCTAAGACACAAGCACTGTGTAGCTTATCTCTCCGCTCCCTCATGACCTCATTTGAAACACGATCCCAACTAATGAAACATTCGCCTTAGAGAAGAATTGCTGTATGAATCGGGGCCATCTATCCTATTTGAGCTAAAAAAGCATGCTGATCACATGAAGAAAGAGGAGTACTCATCGCAAATTGTGCGACGAGAAGTTCTGTCTTATAAGCACAAAACAATTTTCGATGTCGATAGAATTGGACCTCGCACCCTTCGAATGCGAGCAAGAAGTAGTGGAAGCTACACGCCTTTTCCTCTGCCAAACTGAAAGCTTTTCAGGACTAGAAGGGAGCCGGTGAAAGTACAGTGAGAAAAGCCTTGTCTGCAGGTGCGTCGAATGGCGTTGGCGAGTTAAGCTGCGAAGAAGATGACACGCATGAAGTATGAAACGAGAGAGCGAAAATGGTGCACGCAGGGAAGGGAAATCGCTTTCGGGATACAGTACAAGGAAGAAACGGTAGGCAAAATATTGGAAGCTTTTGTCTTGTCCATGTGCTCACAGTGAAGTGCTCGCCTGCCCGTGTTCCGCCCTGACTACTGTGCAACAGCCGCTTTTCCACGCTCAATTCCTCGCTATGCTGAGCGTCTAGAGAGACGTCTAGCAGGTGCAGAGTATTGTTGGTTTCAGACTGGTATTGCAGATGACTACAACGCAGCTCGGCGCGCTGTTACACTACTCTGCATCCCAATACGGACGCGACTTCTCCTCATGGGCGTGAAACCCTGACGCAGGGCACTGCACCTCGAGCGGCAGCAAGTGGAGGCAGCGGTAGGCAGAAGTCGTCAGCCACACCGCGGTGGGTGCATTGTCTACGTCGCGCGCGGACATCTACAAACGTATGCGCACCGCCCATCCGCGACAAAAGTTATGATGTCGTCCGGCCACACCTCTAATATTTTATTAGTGTCTTGACATCTCGCCTGTTCGTGGATCGATATCCCACTTGTACTTGTGAGCAATTCGCGATGAAGAGATGTCTCTTGGTGCTTCGGAGGGAGGGGAAGTACAATCGTCTCCACATCGCTCAGGAGACCTGGTCTGCAATTCCTAAACAACTTCTTTTCATGCTGATGAGATATCTACAAGTGCGAAGCGAACCGGCTCTGCGTTCAAATCTCTATGTATGAGAAACAAAAACACACAGCGGAGAACACTAAGTATTGCGTGCCAGCTCGCTTCCAAGCCCGACACAACACGTGCTTTGGAGGGCACTATGTTTTCCGCCTTACTCTTCGTTTGTCGAACCTGTTGCTTCAACGATGAGCGGCGGAGCGCAGATACGTTCTGGCGCAGTAAGCATCGGCCAGCCCCAAGGAAGGCATATGTTCAAGCAGCGGGTATGAGCTCCAACCGCAGAGCTCTGCGTATCGAAAAACCGTGCTTCAACATTAACTTATGGAACGCATATTGGTGGTACCGAGAACCAACATGTAGGTGACAATGACGAGTTTATTGAAGTTGTCAACGCCAAGAGAATGGTCACGTCCATGATATCTAAGTATACACCAGACACTCAGCACTCATCACAGACCAAAGTGTCCGGGCTGTGGGAATTTTAAATTTAAATGGGAGGTGAGGCAAGGTAGGGGTGACGAAGCATATCGAGTATCCAACGTTTCGCTGGTCAGAGCGGGATGTCGATGTCGAGCGACGGACGCTTCCACTGCAGACCTGGTCTGGATCATATTCCATAACGGCATTGCTGCAGGGAGGAGGAGCAGCGGGCAGGCATTGCAAAGGCGTCGTGCATCAAATGATGAACAATTCTTGTGATTTAGGGAGGTCCCCTCCCGTAGATCGTATCTCCCCTTCGTAGATCGGCGAATGATGACGAGGCAGCAGCGCCGCAGACCAGTTCAGCAAGTGGCGTCGCAAGATTCTGGTGAGCACCCAAGCGAGCAGAAGCCCGCACGTGAACGACCAACGTGTCAAGAGTACATCTGGAATCTCCAGGATTCTACAGCCACTGCCAGTGGAGGGATACCTCCTATCTTGTACAAAATGATTTCGTCGCTTGACGTTACCTTCCAACAACTCGCTTCGACATTCCTTTGTCAACAACTTCACCCGTTCTTCAATGACCCCAAATTTCAACGCTTCACTCAACGAAAGACGTGCAACCTTCGTGGCGACTTGGCTGCCTATACAAGCGCCCAGCCGTTTCCTCAGTTCTACCAACCCCTGTAGATCACTGGCGAATACTCGCTCGAGGTGCGCTCGACAACCGCTCACACACACTAGATACGCGTATGCAACGCTTTCTGGGGCTGAATGGTCACCCACGGGCCCGAACGAGCGTCGCGGCTCTGACAGTATCCGCGGCAAACAGAGGAGAAAGATCAAGATGACTAACCGCGTGGCGGTCGTCGCAGTGGGTGGTAACGCCCTTATCAAGGATAAGACTAAGAAGACCATCAACGACCAATACAACGCCGCCCGCGAAACTGTGGCTCACATCGTCGATATGATCCAAGACGGCTGGAATGTTGTACTAACTCATGGCAATGGACCTCAAGTGGGTTTTGACATGCGTCGTTCAGAACTGGCGGCTCACGAATTGCATCCTGTGCCTCTAGACTATTGTGACGCTGACACGCAAGGCGCAATTGGCTATATGTTCCAACGTGCTATGCACAATGAGTTTAAGCGCCGTGGCATGGACAAGGCAGTCGCGACGATCGTCACTCTAGTTCGAGTCAACGCGGACGATCCTGCCCTTGAGAATCCCACCAAGCCAATCGGTTCCTTTCTGGATGAGAGGACGGCCCGAGACCGCATGAAGGATGGTGAGACCTATACTGAAGACGCTGGTCGTGGCTGGCGCCGAGTGGTGCCTTCTCCTTTACCTGTAGAGATAGTTGAAGCAGATGCGATCAAAACCTTGATCAAAGCGGGAGTGGTGGTTATTGCTACGGGAGGAGGAGGTATTCCAGTCGTGGAAAACGAGACAGGAGAACTGGATGGCATCGAAGCCGTTATCGACAAAGACTTTGCCTCTGCACTACTAGCGAAAGTCATTGGTGCGGACTTGCTGCTGTTCTCCACCGGCGTGCCAAAGGTTGCTCTAAATTTCAACACATCCGATGAGTTGTGGCTCGACAATATGACCGCCTCGGAGGCTAGGAAGTACAACAAAGAGGGGCAATTTGCCCCTGGAAGCATGAAGCCCAAAATTGAGGCCTGCATCAAGTTCCTTGAAAACGGCGGCAAGCAAGTTCTGGTCACCGACCCGGAAAATATATCCCGAGCGCTCAAAGGCGTAACCGGGACCTGGATCTTCCCGGAACAAGTTGCTCGTGAAAGTATGAACACACACGATGAAAAACTTGTGTACCATCTGTCTGAATAGCGATCGATGTGACCCCTTTGAGGTGGTTCAAAAGGACAGTCTGTCACCATGTTCTATGCTTCGCGTTTGTATTGTAATCGAAAATTAGCTTTTGTCCTTAAAATTAAATAAGAATAGACTTTCTAACTAATCAAAGACCAAAACTCACATTTCCAGCCCAGAAACAATTGGTTGAAGTCGATTACCAGTTTTTTCAATGTATGTCCTTAAAAAATGTGAATTCGAGCCGCAAATTCCAACCTTTGTAAAAACTTTCTGCGCTTAACTTTAACATCGACATACGTGAAAAACAAGCCAATTGTAGCACAAATATTTTCATTAAGCTTCTCTTTGCATAAATCTTAAAAACACGAACTACCTTCAATACAAACACAAGTACCAAGAAACAGCTTTATATTGAAAACAAAACAATAAACTGCGTGTTTGGTCTGAACCTAAACCTCAACCCTGAGTGTTTCTTAATGTTTTGTAGCCCCCAGCAACGAAAAGCATTTTCAAAGAAATATCCTTTGCTCTCAAATTCCATTAAAGACCTTTCCCGCTAGGTCAAAGTGGAGCACTTTTGACCAAAACTTTGGATAAAGCATGATAATATCTCCAATTTAATCTAATTACTGCTCAAAATGAGCACAAACAAATTACCAACGAATCTTCAAAAAAATGTCGGATAAGATTCAGTACTTTTTCTTCCAGACAAGAAATAACGCGACTCCCAAAACTTTGATAAAGCCAGTTCTAAGAAGTCATTTTGGAGCAGATTAGCTTGTCTTTACAAGCGTGAAGTATTTCCAATTTTTATCTTTTAAAACCGATTCATCGCCCACAGAGTAGTCATTGATGACTTAGTGTGACTCGAAGGCGCATTTTTAAACTTCGTGCAGCTCCTACAAATTTTGTGCACACATATCTTACTCAGCCAAGACGTGCTTGTGACGCAATTCATCCTTACTCTTACCTGATTCACACAGTTCAAAGCGTTTGGCGAACGTTCTGCGCTGCAGCTCGGAAATCATTTCGTTCAATAATGGAGAATCTAAGAATTAGCTGGGTATCAAAAGCCTACTCAGCAATTCAATTTCAAATGCTTAGCTACAGTAGTATGCAAAAATATAAGAACGGTGTGTTTTTTGACCTAAAAAGGGCTTCCGAGAGCCAGATGAAGAAAAGATTTAGAGAACAGCAAGCTGACACATCATTAATAAACACTATTCATTCAACTTAGGCCCAAAACTTATACATTCGTCACAGTTTTTAAAGCACTGTTTCTGCAGCAGTGCAAAAATATAAGAAATATTTCAAAAAAAGACGAGTACTGATGTTCCACGTACACAAAACAGTATCCATGGCGCACCTGTACTACAAATCATTCTCCTTCGTAGTTTTAGACCTTTTTCAAGGTTCTTTAAACCTTTCAAACTATGCCGAAGAGTAAACAACCTAACAGCACAGAAGTCGCCCAAATAATTGCACTTCATGGAGCCTATCTGTCCTTATAACGCAACGAAACTCATATAAATCGCTTAAAAACAGCTGTACACTAATGCCTGAAACGACAAAGCGTAGATGTTACGAAGAAAAGAAGTGGAAGGCCGCATAAACTCACATTTTATGATACCCGTCACATAAAGCGGCTTCTTTCTAAGAAATTCTGCTCCGCTAAAGTTTTAAAAAAGGATCTCAATCTCTACGTTTTCTTTTCTACTGTGAAAACGTCTATCCATCGCTTGAACACATTCGAGTACAAGAAGAAAAAATCGGCACCCCTGATTACCGAACAGCATCGAATTGCGCGTCTCGAATGGGCCATGCGATACAATTGATTTTATCGTCACGAATGGAATATGATTGTATGGTCCGACGAGAAAAAATTAACGGTGACGGCCCAGATGGGTGGAATTATTACTGGCATGATTTACATCATGATGAACAAGTTTTTTCTAAGAGGAAGAATGGAGGATTTTTAGTGATTGTTTGGGAATGTTTTTCTCGTTATGGAAAAGGCCCTTTGGTTTATATGATGGAAATATTAATTCGGAGCGCTATTTAGAGATGCTAAAGTCCAAATTTCTACCTTGGATGGACGAGTAACATGTGGAGGAGCTTATATTTCAGCAAGACAATGCTCCCATTTATGTATCTAAATACTCTAAGGCTTGGTTTAAGGAAAAATATATTGAGCTCTTGGAATGGCCTGCACACTCACCGGATCTTAACCTTATCGAGAACCTTTGGAGTATTTTGGCGTACAGAGTGTATGCTGATAATCGCCAGTTTGGTTCAAAAGAAGAGCTAAAACAGGCACTAAGTGGTGAGTGGTCGAAATTAGACGCAAACATGCTCACTATGCTTTCCAGAAGCATGCCACGTCGTTTCATGGCTGCAATTAAAACCAATGGGAAGAAAACAAAGTATTAAAACTCCTTTGCTGTTTTGTTGTGTGTAGGACAACGCTTGGAGCGGAGAAACCACGAAGATGTTCGCTATCTTCCTCTCTTGAGAGACACGCCTCAGGCGGAGGAGACGCGTCCCAGCGGAGCACAGAAACAGAGCCACTCTGGAAAGGCACGACGAAGTCGGGTGTAAGACCGAGGCCAATCCGGTGGGATATGCCTAGAGTGTTTAGGTGAGCACGGCACAGTCCGGGGTGTGACCAATCCTATGCGGAGCGGTACCACGGCGATTGTCGGAAAAGAAGCGAGGAAACACTCGTATGAGGTGGACGAGCGGGGTGAATGAGGCGGCCACTCACGAGAGCCAAAAAGGAAAACAAGAGGAAAACTGGGGTGAAACCCTATACAGGGGCGAGACTACGACAAGTTTCGGCGATTAAATATGAACCCACGGTGGTGGTAGCACTCTGGTCGACAGAGGGGCGGATGAACTAACGTGCAACGGGCGCTCACGCAGTATGCGGTGAAGACACGCCGAAGGCAAAAAGTTCAGACCCAGGACTCCCTCCGTGGTCTCCCAAGAGGGTTTCTACTGGGGAGCAGTGCTCAACCTCCTATGTAGTGTGTCGCGCGGCCCCTGACAGTGGGCGCGCGCTCGAAAAATAGACACTAAATAGCGATAGCGTAGCTAAATAAATACTAAAAATTACTAAATAATACTAACCATTAGGTACAGTTCGGGCCACGTGTGGCACGCCTCGTACTCGAGCGTTGGCATCCGTGCAGTCCACGTGTTCCACCAGTGTGCCCGTCCGGTCCTAACCGGCCGTCAGCACGCAATAGCGGTATAGCTTGTCATAGCCCAAGCTATTCCTCAAGCGAGCGAAACTTCTAAGTCCTGCGAAGAAACCTTGAAGGGCATTGTCCTTCATTGTGCAATAAATAAAATATCTTTCTTTTACTTCTGACGCAGGTATTATATGTTATTCTGCAGCTGCCGTTCGTTAGGTGCCTGTTCTATTAAAAAAGAGTTCATGAAACTCATTTCAACCTTGTTGCCGACATTTTACCGTGTTCAAGGGTTACCTCTCTACTTTGTGCGCCCCACATACCAGGTTTGCGGGGTGTTCTTATACTTTTGCACACCACTGTAGGTGGAAGAGAAAGTCATTGGCAGACTTATTTTAATTTGATTTGATGTAGAAATTGGCATGGACTTTTTTCTTAACAGTTCGCGCAGTCAATGTGTTTCCGTCGATTGGGAGGCGTTTTTTCCAGCCTTCCCTGCATGTTTTTTCAGTTTTGCCTATTGTCATTTGTTCATGTTCTGCAGTTCAATGCACTATCGTTTTTGGATAATCTGTGCAGATTCTTTCGCTTCCTTTCGTTGAAGTTAAGCTTTTTTGAGCGGTTTCTCTCGCGTTCGATGCGCTTTTTCTACTGCTTCATGTTTTCTGGACGTAATGGCTTCTTCTTTACTCTTTTGTTTATCGAGTTCCATTTTCTGCGCCAACTCACCCACTTTTTTATGTTTTTCTATAACTTTATTATACGTTAGATATATGGCCGGGGTACTCTTTGATATCTTTGTGCTATCAAATAATTTTCCTTCTGCCTTTTTGTTCTTTTTTGATGTTGGAGTAAGTTCAACGATGAGTCTTTCCGCCCTACGACTTTTCGAAGAATTTGTCTAGCCTCACGCGTTTTTGAGAAAAATACTATAAATATGACGACCGGTCATATTTGAATTGCCCTGTAATTCTTTTCTGCGGGTTGCTTAATGATGCAACCTTCTAGTCTTCTTATTATCTTACATGGCACCCGTTTATGTCTTATGGGGTGCTGTAGTTTGCATGTCTATGCTTCGTATGCATTGTTGTTTGCTACTTAATGTCTATCTGAGTCTTTATTGTAAAACGACGGGCAACGCTATCCGATGCTTGGGTGTACTTTGTTCTACACCTTGTTTGTGTTATCGACGTGTATCGATTTCAGGTTACAGCCCAACTTTTCTTAGTTATGGGCCCAACGCCCCAGTCAAACCTGCCGTCAAGGCCTAAATTCTCTTGGGATGCAAGATCACCTCCTTTGACCGACGGAAAAGGTGACCAAGGAGAATTTCGCGATGCTGTTCGTTCATGTCAAATGTTCCACGATTCACTACCCGACTCCAACAGCAATAAAATTCCTACTACTCTTCAAGCAATTTGTCTGAAGTCTCAACTGTTCGGACGTGCCAAAGACCTTTGTTCTGAAATTACGGACCAGCAGTTGACTGCCGATGGAGCTGTACAATTGTTAGTTGGAAATGTCTATCAAAGAGATTCCTTGACTGTTGTTAGTGAAGCATATCGTGCTTTCAGCGCTCTCTGGAATACCCGTCGTGGGAACACTGAAGTATGAAGAACTTTGAGTCTAGGTTCTCTGCACAGGTTGCAAAATTCAATTCCATTTCCACAACGACGAAGCTTCCGGAATGTATCGCAGCTTTCATGCTGCTATCTAATTATTCGATTGATGACTCACCGCGAGTATCAGTACTAGCAGCAGCTGCACCAGCTGCTGAGAACTTAAATGCACAATCATCTAATGATGAATTCCTGAGTGCAATAACATATCAGCCTTTCTCGTCTGTCATCAAGCATTGTGACAAGTCTGTACCTGCAATAAGTTCTATGGATGCCCTCACTGCTAGTTCTGCTGGAACTACGAGTCATGGGAAAGGGCGCTACAATGGAAACAATATCACAATGAAATTTCCTTGTCACAAGTGTGGAAAGTATGGTCATTGGAAAAGGAACCATAAACATGACGGATCCTTAGCATCACACCTGAAGTCGTTTGATTCACCTCAGAACGGAAACTCACGAAATGCTCGTGACGGATATTCATCTACCTCGGACAATGCATCTACCGGTTACGATAGGGGTAAGAAGAAAAGTGTGTCTTTTAACATGGCTACAGTTTCCGGATCTTCAGCATCATTTCCTGCATTAGGTCAACCTGGCCCGTTAGTTGATGACGGAACACCTTACTCGGCAATTGGACAAGTCGAAATGAACCTTCTCACCGGAAATGCTGGACTGCAGACTAGTACGAAGCTGGATCAAATACCAATGGCCCTCAATGGTCACACACACTGGCAGTATGGTACAGGAAAACATGCCAGTCCAGCTCGTCGCATTCTAGGATCCACTGTGCTCACAGCGAATTCTGACAGTGGACGCTCTGTCAACATAACACATCTAGTCCTTGAAGGCTCATCGCAGTGGGTAATTGGCAGAAATGTTACAAGGAAGGCCAATATAAAGCACCTTGAAAGAAGTGCTCTAGCATTTGTCACAGATGGAAATGTCGACCATATCTCTATGGTTGACCACGAGTTCTTAAGCTATGTACCACTGGTTAGTTTCATCGAAAAAGAAAAGGGTACGTCAACTTTGTCATGTCCAAGTGCTGTAACTCTATATAATACGCAATGGAAGGAACTTAAGAAGGTAGTCGATAAAGTTCACAAGCATGTATGTGGACATGAAAGCTTTACAGATTATCAGCTTCTTCTGGAAAGGAATAACATTTTGAATGACACAATAGCCTTCTATGTTGCAAGAACCATGTAAGAGTGCACAGCTTGTCGTTGTACTGCTGTACCGCAGCCTAATACAAAGGTCTTGATCAGCTCTTTATCAAAGAGTTTCAACGAGGTCTTGTGCGTGGATCACTTCAATCTGGATGAAATTCTTCTCATGCATTGCATGGATCTCATTTCGAGATATTCAACGGCATACATTGTTTCTTCTACCAAGCTTTATGATGCAGTACTTGGATTTGAGGCCAGTTGGGTCAGTCAGTTCTGGTATCCTGATTCAATTCAAGCGGACCAGGCTTTCTAAATGGGCGAGTTCAAAGCTTACGCTGACAAGATGGGTATTCGGATTCGTTCAGGTCCCCCTGGACGACACTCAAAGAACCCAATCGTGTCTAAACACAGCATAACTCGCAGTATATATCTCCGACTGAAGGAAGCTGCTGGCTCAGAATTTGACTCTAAGCTTGCTGCACACAAGGCAGTTTCTAAATAAAATGATTTGTATGGTAATGACACTATGTCTGCCTTCGAATTAGCAAAGGGTTTCACCAACCCCGTTGCTTCTAGACCCCAGGATTGTATTGTACCTGATGATGTCCTAGAAGCCCGTGAAAGGATTCAATCTCGCCGTAAGTTAGCTCTTATTCTGCGATCAAACGAAGTTCAAGAGTTACCTATTTCTGTTGGTGACCTTGTTGAGGTCTTCCAGAAGAAAGAGCACGAAAAGAAGGGAACATGGTCAGTGGCTACACCAATCCTCTCTATCAATTATGATGCCCGCTCCGTCTCTGTTCCTGGAAAGGTAGACGCCAAATGTATGTCGCTGTCGAAGACATTCGCCCTGCCATACCAAATAAGAGCCTTGCGCAATATGTGCAAGATGATATTGACGAATTAGATGAGCTCCTTCACGAAAGATATTATGGTGTCACGGACCATAATGTAAATGGTGCTGTAGAATCCTCTTATGAGGCTGAAGAACCTGCTGGCGATGATTTTTCAACAGAGACCTCGAAGTCCGAACCTGCACTTGGTGAAAGAATCTCTGTTTTTTGGCCAATGGATGATCAGTTCTACGATGGTATTGTGCACACTACAGCAGACGACGGACACCTAGAGATCCACTATGATGATAGTGACACAGAATGTCTAGATATGACAAAGGAACATTGGAAAATTGTAAGTGCACTTCCTGCAAACTCTGGTAAAGTTTCAAGTGGTTTGGAGGTTACTAGTATTGAAAGTTCTGTTCTGTTATCGATGTTAGACCACTTGGGTAACAAACCATTTCTCATTCACCAGGCGCAAGGATTTGATCAGTTTCCTCCTATCAATGCTTACAGAACGGAGGAGGAGACATTCCTGAAGACTGTGCGACCTCTGCCTAAGAGTAAGGTTCCATCGGCGTCTAATATTATAAACAGTCATACACTTTACAAGTTGAAAAAGAATGATGATGGTTCATTGTAGCTTAAAGCTCGCATAGCTCCTCACGGTAATGAAGACGATTTAAAGGACTCTCTAAGAAAAAAACTACAGCACCCCATAAGACATAAACGGGTGCCATGTAATATAGTAAGACGACCAGAAGGTTGCATCATTAAGCAACCCGAAGACACCAATTACAGAGCAATTCAAATATGACCGGTCGTCATATTAATAAAGATCCTTTGTCGGCTAAATTGCCATTGACATTCTTGAGAAAGGCGTTGTCTGTAATCCGCTTATTTTAATTGTTCGCTGCGTCCTTCCTTCTCGAAGTTGTTTCATTCCACTTCTCCTCGGCTCACTGTACAAACCGAAAATCCATCGGCCGCATTTTCGTGTTCTCAACCGCGGCTTTCACGATAGTCTTAGTGAGAGCCTTGAAACCTGTGATACCAAGACGCAACTTATTTCCCATGTCCATGAAGTCAACATTTGTATCTCGAGACAGATAATTACGCATGGAGCTTGTTGCTTCTTTGAACACATGGTTAAAAGTATTGTCATGGGCTTTCAGGAAGTGAGAAGTATTTGCTGGGCTGTGTACGATTTCTACATTATTCTCAATAGCTGGTTCCAGCCAGTAAAAGCCATTCCGATACCTGTGACCATCCAATACAAGCACGGACTTTTTGTTGGGTTCCAAATATTGGGAGGCGCGGCACAAAAAGTGATTGATTATGTATGGTATAATCTCCTTCGTCGTGGAGCCATTTTCTGTCCCAATTATGAAGGCATAACGGTGGAACCAGTCTTCGTGCGTCATCCAGTGAGGAAGACCGTTCTCATACTTGATTTCTTCATGTAGAGAGCCAGACCACCATTTTATAACGTATTTGCCCTCAAAAATGAAGAACGGTGGCAGCACATATCCAGCGGCGCGCATAACAACAACTGCTGTAAAAAGCTTTCATGGCTTGGTTGAATTGATTTTGAATCCTCCAAGCTTATTATGAACCCCTACGAAGGCTTTCTCAACATTACCTCTCTCGCCAACTACGTCTGCGTCGTCCACATTCCATACCAAAACAGGATCTTCCAGTATTTAATGGTTTTGGGTTTGAGAAGCTATAAGAGCTTATTCAAATGTTTTCAAATGTTCAGGATTTTCAGCAGCAATTTTAACTCCATCGTTGTCCTCTGCTTTCCTGGAGGTGATCTCTCTGTGTCGGGCTCTGAAGGAACGTACCCAATCGTCGGAAGGGTATCCATTCGAGAACTAGAGAGGGTTTTCGCTCGCTACATTTGCCGCAATTGATTTCAGTGTATGCACATTGGTTACAAAACCTTTCTGGGCAACCTCGATGAAGCGATTAACGATTTTCTTTTCTTATGTTATCGTTGTTACTGTTGGCTTGCCACGTCGAATGTTGTGAAAGGCGTCGCAATACAGTTACCTGATTGTTCGAATTGGGATATGTTCTTTTTCATTTTACAGATTGTTCCATTGGATGGGTTTGTTAACTTTGTGATATTGCGAATGGGATTTTTTTTCCAGTAGCAGAATAATAGCTTCTCTCCGTAGCTTCCGCAAAGTTTCTTCCCGCTCATTGTGTTTGCGTATTGTAAATTATTTCTTTTGCATTGACTATTCCATGTTCTGCGAGTAGTCTGCAGAACGGAATGATGTTGACTGGTTTTTGCCGGTAGTAAAAGAAACCTCTTGCGTTGCGTAGCCCATTGCAGTTATGAAGCAGTTGCCCAAGTGCTTCATTGATCTGTATCCCGTCTCAGCTGTAGAATTCAAACCGATCCTCTCTTGGAGATGACGCACTTTTTGTTCAACGCTTTATCTTAGCTACGAATGTTCTGATCAAACTCTGGGTCCAGATTGGATTCTATGCACGACAGATTAGGTCTATGCGTATGAGTACACTACCGAATGTACTTGGGGCATCTGAGGACGTTAAAAGATGCCTTTAAAGTCTTTATATTGCCGTTTCCGGCTTTTGAAACCGACTGCTGCACAATAGCCCTTGCTCCAATTTGACCACGACGGGAAGGTTGTTTTTAGACTACAGTACAGCTGATAAAAAAACAAAACCAAAACTTTCATGTCAAAATATCATCCGGTGCACCAAGGCAGGGTCAGTAGACCAAATACGGTCGCTTTGGTAATTATATTTTTCAATATTTTCCAAGAATATGAAACGTTCATATACAGTGCGTTTCAAAAATAAATCCCTTGACTAAAAATGCGCCAAAAGGACATTTCATGTACTGTATAGCACATTTCACACCAAAAAAAAACAATCAAGTCCAAAAAACTGTTTCAAAAGTATATCCTTTATACAACCATTAGCTCAATCATGGCTCGTGGCCCGCCTCTTACGCGTTCTGAACAGCTTCAAATCATGGAGTTAAAGGGCCAGGGTATGATTCCAGCAGATATAGCGCGAAAACTCAAGCGAAGCTAAAAACAACCAGAAACTTCATGAAAAACCCCGTTACATACGAAACAAAGCGTTCCACTGGCGGAACTACGTCACTTTTTCCAGCCGGTAAAAGTGAAATCAAGCGAGAAATCTGCCATGAAACTTCATTTTGCGGAAAAATTGTCAAAAATCTAAATATGTCTCTATGGAGATGTACTATATGGCTGGCAGTTAACTGTCAAAAACTGTTCAAGTACGCATGAATGAAAAAACCTTTTTTAAAAAAAGATCATCAAAAGAACAATCGTGTTGAATGGTGTGCTAAAAAGGCTTATTGGAAAACTGAATGGAACAATGTTATCTTTTTCGAGGAAAAAAGTTCAACCTTGATGGTCCAGATTGCTATAAATTTTATTGTCATGATCTACGAAAAGAAAATAAAGAATTTGTGACGAGATATTGAAGAGGTAAATCAGTAATGGTTTGGGCTGGAATCCGTACGCAAAGTGCAACTGATATAGCTTTTATTGAAACTACTATAGACTCTGAGAAGTATGCTGAGCTTCCAGAAAAACTATCTGCAACCTTTTGCATAATTTACGCACGTAGAAGAATTCATTTTTCAGCAAGATAATGCAGCTGTGCATGAGTCCAATTCTATGACACTGTGGTTTAATAGTCTAAATAAGTCGGTTATGGAATGGCCTGCGCGCTTTTCTGACCTCAACCCTATCGAAAACATTTGGACAATGTTGGCCTGAATAGATAATGGGCAAGGAAGACAATTTGATACAGTTTTTTATTTAAAAAATTGTATCAAAGATTGCTGAGAAAAGATTGACAGTAATGCTATCAATCTTTTTATATAATCAATGTCGAAGCGTTGTGTAAGTGTTATACAGGCTAAAGGAGCGAAAATAAACAACTGAACTCGCGTTAGAGTAAAAAGGATGCAATAACGGTTATGTTTTGAAAACAGTATTATTACTTCAAATTTTTTCACACTGATTTGGTTAGCTTTACTGTAGCTTAAACGTCGATTTTCGGAAATTTTGGGAAAGAGATATGATTTGGAAACAGACTTCAGTTAGTTATGATATTTATTTAGTTAGATATGATAGTTATTCAGTTATAGCAACTCGTCGAGCCATTCAGAACCTCTCGCAATTTATACGAAGTGATAGTGGTGTGTTAGTGAACTGGACGTTTAGCCAAACAAGTGGATTGTTATTGACTGATAATGGTATGCTTACCGCGTTAGAGGATCGTGAACGGGAGCGGGCACAGGCGGAAAAGGATAAAAATGAACGTGCTGCTCTGCCAGAAAACAGACGAATTGAAAAGCAGTTTCGCCTGGCGGAGAGCCCTCGTCGGCGCTTACAATTCGAGATGGGTTAAATCGCTCAGGAGATTTGGGTTGCGTCGCGAGGTGAACGAGCCTTATTGTTGGTCGCAAACTGAGGTGCGTGCTGCAATTCGTCAAGGCTACGAGTTCGTTTGGCTGGAGTGGTTACTAATGGCACTCATTAAAAATGTTTGTTTTTGGCGCCTTGCCACCGCGTATTCGGCCTATATTTTGAATTTTCTTGAGACCTGTTGTAATATCAAATAATACCTTTGAACGGCTTTAATGGAGCCTAAAGAGTACCAAACCCCCATTTAAAAACTCCGAGCTATACCTGATGTTTTAAGTGTTATTTAGGAGACTTTTGAAGAGGTTTAGTCAGTGATGACCATAAAAGGATTTAAATATTTGAAAATGACACACTACCTGGTACTTTATGATACTGTTTCAAAAACATACATTGAAATGCATCATAATATCTCTGGCTAGCATTCAGTGGTTTTTTTCGAGTCGTTAGTCTGGGTGACGTTGATACAGATTCTTTCCATTAATTCAATAACACGATCAATAGTATGATGCAATTCTCAGAAGCAAATCGACATTTACATGGTTACTATTTTTCCTCGAAAGGTGTTCTAAGCGTCGGAGCCTCTCCGTGTCTGATCCACAACTTTGAAGTGTAATGTAAGCCTGAAATAGACCAGAACAACAATAATGGGGAGATCATAGCAAACAAAGAAGTCGAGAAAGGGGAATTTCTTTCCTTAGTAGGTTTTTTTCAGAGAAGACAATGTGGGAATATGGGCAACCGCCGAAGAGGCAGAGCTATGCTGGGCTACTTATGAGCCAACGGGTTACAAAAAGTCAAAGCCTTTACAGGGACTAGAGCTTACATATTCGATCATTCACTAACGCCAAATGAGTTATAGTTCAATTCAAAAAGCGGGGTTCGTGAGTCTGATTTGTATAATGTGGTCGGACCTCCAACAAGAGTAATGGCAGGCAAATGCACAAAATACCTCGAGCTAGTTACTTTGGTTGAGTAAGAGTCCTGAAGTTCAAACGGACATGGTTGAGCTTATCAACAAGAACAGAATAACTGACCAGAAGAATTCTATGTAAAAACTGAAATCAAGTCAGCGCGGCTGGGTCCAACTTATAAAGGTCAACCGTGCATCAGTCGTTCCCATCGTACTGGAATCAGAACCACACCGGAGTTGGTGTGTATATCTTGCATGCAGCTAGTCAAATGGTCAGTGAAATTCACTAAAAAGTGGTCTAACTCATAACAAAAGAAGAAGCCGACAAATATTTATGCCCAAGAAAACTACTTTCATGCAAGTTGCACTTCAAATAGAATTGGAGCTAATTATGTCGAAGTGATTCTTGATACAGTTCTTCAATTCAAAAACTGAACAGATTTGCATTCTTTGGGAATGAATTGTCATATACAGCTCTCCCGAATATTCTTCACAGGGTGAAATTAAAAAGCGCGCTGATTATTCCATATCATTCATATTGAAACCACTATTAATTTGTTTCATATCATTGGAATTGGATTCGGTCGCATTTTCATTCTGAAAAATAAAATCTGCGCAATATATGCATCAGATCACCCTGATGACTACCCATAGTAAGTTTGAACCCTCTCCACCGTCTTCATCCTGCACTTTCCTCACCACCATCATGCAACGGGCATCCTCTCTCTCCAACTGCCTTCAACTTCATTCGAAAGTAATAGACAGCATCCTTGCCTCCATTGGCGTCGAATCCACCACCCTTTTTTCACACTCTCCCAAACATCACCGCAACTCTACACCTAAAAAAACCCTTCGATGTCCGTCTTCAGCACCTCCTCTATGCCCCTCACACGAACAACTTGTTCGATGTCTTCAAACAGTGCTCTTCAGATGGTGCTCCTTCACACGCTCCTCCTGGGGCTTCATAAATCGGCAAATGTGCTTACCCGGACTTCAATGACCATATTCTTTACTCCCAAGATGTATTATTCACAACGCCAACACCCCTGGCATGGAATCTTTCATCGGCTTCGCCAAGCTTTACTTATAAACGTCTTACACCTCCCTTTCAAGCATCTTCATCACCTTCTACCCAGTTCTAATCATCTTCCTCAACTTTTCAGACTCCTTGAAGCTCATCCATGAAGCTCTACAAATCATTCTCGATCCCGTCACAGCAGTCGCGCTCCAAGGTTTCCCTTCCTGTAATGAAGACCAGGTGATCCGACATAGCCACTCTGTCATCGCAAACTATGCTGCAGACATCCTAGAAGTAAAAGTCATCTTCGCCATTCTCCAGGGCACAAACACAGTCAAACCCTGTCATAAGTGCCTCATGCCTCGCTCCGACCTAAACCTCCACCTCACTCCCTTAGCCCCTAGACCTGCTTCAAACAACCTTCACAACCGATCCGGACACAACCCTCTTCTGAAGAATGCCAACGACGCCGAACAGCTTTACCTACCCCGCGTTGCAAGAACTCTCAGAGATCAGGCAGCATCTCTCCTCCACACAAACTCCCTCTCTGCCTACAACTACTTCTTCAAAACTTACCCCCTTCTTAAAATATCTCCACTCCTTACCCGTTAGTCTATCTTCTCTTTCGAACCCTTTCATAACTTCCATCTCAGTATCTCTAGACTCGCTAAACTCGTAACCATCGAACGCTAGAAGTCCGAAAGCCTCTTAACCGCTGTTGCATCCTCCACCATATCCTCGAAATCCTTGAAATCAATTAGAAGCACCGTTCTCACCCACGTAAATAAGATCCTTCGCAAACGTTGAAGCCAACTTCGGCGCATCGGGACTGTACATCGACTTCTCCACCCCCAGAAAAAAGCATATTTCTCAATAGCTTCTTCACAACTTACGGAATACAAGGCATGCTTGAAGCGAAAGGCTACCGCGCTGTCGACATGGTATTCCCGTTCATAGGTACCTTTTTGGATTGTTGCTGCAAAGTAATTGACACCGCTCCCATCACATCCGTCTTCGCCGCATACGCAGACCTCTTCACTATCGTATTCCGCTACAGCAACACCTCAGAATAGACAGATCAACGACTTTTCTCGGTCAAAGAACTCCTCAAGCACTTCAAGCATCTCTACGTCACCGTCCCCGCCTCTTGCTAAGCTTATCACTTCGGAACACTCGAGTTCCATTTTCTGGACGACATCCTTTCAGACATCATACTATATGGAGGCCTTCACTTCTCCGACGCCGGTATCTACGAACACGCACACCTCCTCTTCAGAAACCACCATCAACGCACATCCCGAAGATCTTCAACTGCTCACAAGGGAACAGTGGACGCAAACCAAATCACAGAAGGCTTCTGCAACTCATCCCCCAGTCTCCACCACCTGTCCACCTCCTCAAGCTCCTCCTTCCGTCGAACTCGAAGGATTCCCGTGCTTTGCGACGGTACCATCGTCCTCTTCTAGGATATCATCACCACAAACCAGTGCCTTCGAGCAAACCGGAAATGATCCAATGCCTCTCTCTAAAATTTCTTCAGCTCTTCTACTCTCTCTTTCGTCACCCAAAGCTCACGTGACGTCATTTCCTCATTTCACCACCTTTACATCGAGACTGTCGGACTTTCTTCTTCATCACACTCTCTATCCTCTCTTACCTTCTCCCTTGTTAACTACACCTTCATCGACAACGGGGTCACCCCTTCCTCGAAAGACTTCGACCGAACATTCAATTGCAACCACTTCCGAGAACCCCCAGTACCGGTTATCCTGCGCACATTTGCCACCTCTGCCTTTCGGCCCTTCCAAGCTTTCACAATTCTCCAATATTCTCGTCTCCGGTATTCCATCATTTAGCTTCAATTACCTGACATTTTTGGTCTGCAAGCTTCTCGCCCTTTTTCGTCTTACCAAAACCACGATCAACCCAAAGACCACAAATACGTTTTCGTCCGCTTCTTCGAAATCACAACTCCCCTCTATATTGTGGATGAAACCCTGAACTACATTGACCTCCTTTTGGCAACGGACGATGAACCAGACCTCACCATCCTACCCCCTGATAAAAGATTACCATGATCTGGCTCGAATTGTCGCACCCTGGTTCGGTCTCGTTTCCCTCTCCGCTATTATGAGTTTCGTCCTTCTCATTCACCAGAAATACGCAGCACGATCTTTCTTTCCCCTCCCTCGCGTGGCAACAATACCGCTCCTTTATCAACAGATTGTACCGAGTCCCACGGGCGAGAGCTTTTTTCTCTGCAAACGATTGAACGATCAAATGACCCCCATCTTCAGATAATAATATTTTCAATCACCACTGATCTCTGGTTCACCTTTGCCTTACACATCCTCTTCCTCCTCGTACCCTTCCTCTTTCGCCACCTCAAATCCCTCATATCAGTGTTTTCATTCATACAACGTCCCACGCAGTCAGCCATTACGGGCATTAACCTTCTTCTATACCCCACTTTGAATACCTCTCCACCATTCTTCCAAACTAAGCGTGCCAACCGACGTTGGCTTTCTGACTTTACCCGTGTAAAATAAAACTTGACACCCTTGAGAATAATGGTGGCTGCTGCTGGCGCTTCTGCCGAGAGTTTTATTACGCTTTCAGCAGAGTAGAACGACATACCGTCGCATTCGCCCTTCTTTGGCTCCTAAGCGGCATATACCTTTACCAGAACATTCTTGTTTCCCTCGGACTCTTTCATTTTCTTGCTTGTGGCTAGGGCGATCTCCCATGCCCGGAACACACTCATTTTGTTCCGTCCTGGGATTGTCATAGGGTTTGAGCGATGGTGTAGGAACAACATTGATGACTTATCGACGATAATCGACTTCTGCATCCCCCCGTTTCCGTCGACGTACTAGCACTCGTTCAAAGCACTATGCTATTTCAGGAACTAGAATGCAGAACAGAAGATGACCAGGTTCCCACCAGGGCGAAAGCTTTCTTCGCAGGAGACTAGTTGTTGACCAAAGAAACCATTTCCTGTTTCGAGATATTTTCATATTCATTATCCCTAACTTGAAACAGAGGGTCGCATAGAAGCAGTTGAGCTCTCCAAATTGGCGATAAAGTTCCTCCTATAAGACTTTCATGAGAGTCCACAAGGTCCTCAGAGTCCACACAGTGGAAGGTGAAATTGTTCTCAATTATAGAGTCGAGAGCCTCTAGAGCTTTCGTAGTCACACGGTCCAGGATCCCATGAGGAAAGCATATCTTCACGAAAGGGTCCATCCCTTCTTGTAGCTCTGCCTGGGCAAGAACCGCAGCAGTAGGCATCCCGGAAACCTCACCAATATCGTCACCATTGGATTCTTTTGAGCCAGTCGAGTTCCCGGTCAGCTGCTTCCCAACTGCCTGCATGCATTTCTCCCCAAATTTGCTGCCCGGACTGACTTCAGCACTTCACATCTCTTCCTTTCCAATCGTCTTCTAGTGATATACCTTTCCCGGATGTTATATTTTGTTGAGCAAAGGTGTCCTTTGCGGTCTGGACGATGTACTTAGAGAACGATATAAAAAAAGCGGAGGCTTTTCAATTTTTGGTTTGAAGGTATAGAACATTGACCTGTTTTAGGTTTCACTCAGATCTTACAACTTCTTGTCCAGTACATTCCGCTCCACATCCGATAGGAATTCATAAGCGAAGATACACATTTTGCAGTCGAAATTCTACATAGACGCAGTTGGAAGAGAAGAGCCACCCTTCCCGCCCCCCCCCCATTTTATAGCGACCGGAAAGAAGAGAGGAGTCGCACTTTTACTAAACAGGAATTCATTGCATCCCACCAAATGTCTGCATTTCCAGTTTATGATTATCAACCGGGATGCTCTTCCCGCATCGATGCGACACCAAAACAAGGTACTCGAAAGCATAGGACCGCTCTTGAATTATTCCAGGCTTCGAACACCATATTTCCGACTTACGTTGAGATATTTTGAATCTGGCTTGCTAAAGTTCTCGGCAATTGAAACGTTATCTATTACCTCTAAACTTCCTCGGTTCCAATCATTTCTACCTTAATCATTGCTTCCGACGCTCTTCCAAGCGTAGCAGAATCTTTCTTGCGGGTGCACGCCTGTTCTGTCCTACGTTCCACAAAATGCTTTCCTTACGATTCCCAAGCATATAATAAATTGATAAGAATGAAATACTCAAAGTGCACCCCAAGCTTTGAGAGTTCTCAAGAATCGACTATGGTGAACCGACACATCCACTGCAGCTACTGCGCACCACTGACGTATCCTCGTTTGAGTGAAAACATGGAAAATGATGGCGAATAGGTTTTCCATGCATTTTCCAGAATGGTTGCTTTCTGAAGCTGTAAGAATGCCTGAGATTCCCTTGAACCGTGTGGGTAAGAGAACGCGGATCGCTTGCTTTTCTAATATGCTATTACCAATGCCATGTTATGATTCCTTTCGTAGCCGATGCCCACCATACATCCATAATTCTCATTCCTCCGCGAGACCAGAACTCTTCGTTGGGCTTCACATATCAGCTCTCGAAGTCCTTGCGGACTCTACCTCAAGAATGCGCCATGGTTGAAATCCTTTTTTCGGCAGGGAATGCAACTGAACATATAAGTGTCACTATCGAGTACCATACATGGAAAAAACATCTATTCGGAGTCTCGAAAGCGCAGAACCGAAGAAAACATGTCTCAAGCTTTGCAGACTTGTTGTACGCTGTATGCCATGCGCTGACTGTCAGAGCGATTGGAGAAGGTGAAGCTTTCGACAAACTTAACGGCCTTCACCTTCTTCCCTTTTCCCAACCGTCGCTTTGTTTCTTGAGCTGAGCGTAAGTTCCCCAATGTGTTTGAACAACGATAGATATATATCTTTCTGGACCTTTGTAGAAGGGGCGGTTTTAAACCTTCCTCTTCCCCTTCTCCGTAGCTGCTAATTGGTAGTATTTATTGTAGAGGTCGTTGTGGAACAACTTCTGTACCATTCTTGTCCGACCCCTGCGTCTCTATACGATATTCCAGTTGTGAAAGTAGCGTACATGGCTGTCATTGGACCCATATTCGTTATCGAACAAGGTTATATACCGATAAATCTGACGATTTATTGAATACGGCTGGTCAGAGAAAAGCCGTGACTTCTTTTTCACTGTACGTTCTGTGAGAAACACCAAGAAATCTCTCCAAAAATGAGAGATTATGAGCGTTGGTCTTACAATTTTGTAACACTTACTCGATGATGGTTTCGACAGTGACATGACGCTCGCAGACCATGCAGCCTTCCAAATCGACGTAGGGATCGCTGACAGCCATGAACAGCCTTTCCCGGGATAGAAATCTTTCTGCGTTCTTGTAGGGGTCTGGATGTACAGGAGCTCGAGTTCCTTGAGCTTTTTTGGAAGAACTTTGAGAACTCCAATACGTGAAATTGTCCTCCATGAGCGAATACGGAGTATTTCGAAAAGAAATGAAAGAGAATGGCTCCAATTTGCGCTTTTGAGATTGAAAGAGTGCGGCGTGGACGTCGAGAGAGATGTCTCGTGGCTATAAATGTACAGAGCCCTTCCGTTCTTGGTAGTTCTTGTTGCCTCACGTTAGCAGAGATGCCGGATGTTCTTTTGTTAAGGACATGAAAGGCGAAAGACGGGGGTAAATGTGAAGCTTTCGAACATTATTTCCAGTTCTCATAGATTCAGCTGCATCGATAGCACATGCTTGATATTGTCGGTTGACTATGTTTGACATGGAACCCCGTAATGTTTTCTTTTAGAAATAAAAGGGGATCAGTTTGACACTACCTAACGAATATGTTAATCATGTAGTCCCAGCCCTTACTCCGTCGCGAAATGCTGTGTGGGGTGCCACTGGCGCGCTAGTAAGGTGCCAAACCACGCGAGCTCGTTTTCTTGTCCACTTTATGCAGCGGCTCGGTTGCGCCAATCCGATAATTTGTATACCAGAAATTAGGCTTTGATGCTGTGATGATAAGTGTTGGAGAGCGTGTGAAAAGGTTAAACGAAGTGCTTTGCCCCCAACACGAACTGATCCACATCAGGGTGCACACGAAGAAGACTTTCCGACAGCGTTCATTTCCGTTGTCGAATTGCGTTGCTGTTCGCGACGATCTACGAGAGGTTGGGCATTTCGGGGCGCCTATCTAAAGGCTATATATCTACCGGTCTTTCATTTTCTTTGTCCACGCGCATTGCTTTTCGCGACCATGTGTGAGGAATGAATCAATTCAAAGGCGCTTATCGTATGGCTTGAGTAATGATGCACAAGAACGCAAAAGGGGAGAGCAGGAGGCTAAATCGGAGGTTGCGAAGATGAAAAGGTCCTGTTAGGACATCTACTGAAAACGAAGAGATGCCTACAACCACGCGCAGCGATTCAACCCAGTCGAAGCACCCTAGAGACCCATCGTTGAAGCCGAAACCTGAGGAAAAGATGGCTCTCTTTATGGCGATTTCGAATGGTGTGAAGAAGAGCGTTGGGAACGCACACGTAAGGGGTGTGGTTGGTGCCAGCCGTTGTTTTACTGGAGATTCAGTGAGAAGGATTCACTATCACAATTGGGTTGAAAAGGTGACGAAGGACCTCGTGGTCATTACGAACGTGTTGATTGAGTAGATAAAAGGTATGGTGTACCCTAACCCGTTCAAAACGACTTACACCGTTCCGAAACTCTGGGAGATTAAGAAGGCAACACATTCTATTGCTGGGACGTGAGCATGATGAAACCATTTGGTGGAGAAAGCGCGATAACTTCACAAAAATGTAGTATAGTGAGCTACACCAATGAGGCAATTATGTCACGTGGTGGACCTGGATGGTTGCTAGCATGCCCCGGGTACTGCAGTGGCTTAGTTATCAATTAGCTTAGCATTTCGCTAATTTAGTATCATTTAGATAGGAGTAAGTCGGTAGGGAAGCGCACCTCAAGTCCACCTCCTCTTGGCCCCGTGGCGAGAAGCGCCAACGCAGTTCGGGTGGCTGTTGAGATACATCTTCATCAAGCATGGCCACCCCTGCCATTATTGTAAGGACAAGCACCTACTAGACTACTTTTATCCCGTTTGGTTTCTACAGTCAACCATAAAGGCAATTCTAGTGTCCTTACGGTTTTCCGGACCTGCGATCACTGTGTATCATCGTCTACCAACCTGGTCTCAGTGAGCCCGCCGTTCCTGTGGGACCCCTCAGTGGCTGGTGCTCCCACACCTTACAGATATCCTCAATCTCCTCCTCCCGGGTCGAGCACATCCCCCGGGCTCCTTAGAACATCCAGGTCTTTCATTCCTCGCTATCGTTTTGGTTTATACCACATGAAACCGCCCTCCCTTAAGTTTGCAGCACACCCGAAAATCCGTTCCAGTAAGACTGTGAGGGTAATCAGCGCAAGGAGGGCGGAGAGGACATAGAACTTGTTTGCTCGAGCGGCGACAACGAAGATGGGATACAAAACGCACATTGGCGTTCCAGTTTCTCGACGAGTGGCACCATCGGAAACGTGAGGTTAGTAAGATTTAACGATCACGACAAAAAGAGCCAGGTGACTACGTCGAAGGCCACGATAAAATGGCAGGTAGCAATGACCTCAACACCCTGGCACGAAAACCCCGGGATATTGTCGTTTCTTGGCCTCCCCCAAAAGCTGCGAAGGTAGCTGCGAATACTTGTGGCCACGGAGGTGAGAGCCAAGCACCGTATAAGGGTCGAGTCGCAAAAGGGATTGTAGACGAGGGAAGCCGCGCACCGATGAAAGTGGTGAAAACCCACAGCAGTATGGTGAAGAGGAAAGGGAAGTGATGATGGTTGGGTGAGGTTTTTGTGATCGAGAGTTGTGACTACGGAGGCTGAGATGGACTGCTACGATAAAGGAGATGAGCCGCCTCCTGCACTTGACATTAAAAAAACCATGGTAAACTAGGAGCTGCTCAGGCATTCGTTTACCATACATTGCTTGCAGGCTTTTGGTCCATAATCGAAAGACAGAACTAGCTGGCACTAAAAAGTTAAGAGAAATTGCCACCGCATCCGCTACCCGTCATTCTTCGCTGTTTTTTTGCCAGATATCTTGCAGCATACTAAACTACCCTCCGATACTAGCATTCTGAGAACACAGATAGTGAAAGTCTCAGTTTTCCTAGATATATACCAACAGTAGACAAGGTGAAAAAATTGGCTAAACACAAATCCATTATCGAAACCGTAATTGGTGTGCGAAGCGTTTAATACTTTTCTCCTGCCTGTTCTTGAAAAGTTTTCATCTCGTTAGTTCTGACGGTCGTTAGTTAAAAGGTTAGATCTATTTTTGATTGATTGCACGAAAAACATATGAACGCCAATGATTGCCAAATGAATGCCTTCGACATCTGCTCGTTGAAACAATCCGCGCGTCGAAATAATCCGAACTTCGACATAGGCTACGCGTCTACCTAGACATCTGCCTATCTTTTTTCCACGTTCCAGTATGAGTTGAGCCCCGATCTACGAATCATGGAGACCCTCGGATTAAGATTTGCCGAATATACCGAGTGAAAAAAGATGTTCAGATGAGGACTGCACAGCGGGGTCGAAAACCCCGCTGTTGGACCCCCTCCAACAGATATTTTTGATGCGGCATGAGAGAATTCGCTTAAAGAAGCATCCAAGCGCGGGGTTTCCAACCCTGCTCTCGGATGATCTTAGCACAAGAAAAAAAGCATTACAAACTTTTCATACTTCTCATTGGGTCAACATTTCCAGAAAAATCCCGTTTTGAATTTCTGAAGGCAGCAGTACTTTTGCTGGCTTTTCATTTCGCCAGAGAACTGACGCTGACACAGTTGGGGTGTTCTCTTCAGCGGGGCAGAATTTATACTATTTAGTTGCATCAACATAACCACCTCCAGACACCTATTTTATGTGTTCTCTGCCTACATACTGAAAGCTCCTAGGCCTGGCATTCACAAGCAATTTTAATCCCCCGTATCTGATTACCACAGTAGTTCGCAGCCTTTCGGCCGGGATTGGTACGTCTTAGAATGAGTGAAGCATCCGAAGATCGCATTGAAAAAGACTGGGATACAAGCGATGATAGTCAGAAAAAGTCAAAAGTCCCGCACACCTATGATCGTTTTAAAACTCCTAAACGACAAAAGATTGACATTTCTGCAGATTTGAAAGCCCTTGAGATGTCCCATGTGCCTGACAGTACCTCCTATACCCATGGACTTGGAAGTAAAGGAAGTATCCAAACAAACACAGGCACCCAAAATCTGAAGTTGGCCTCCAACCGCTCTGCAGAAAATGACTATGGTCAAAGCAAACAAACAAGAACCATATTCGTCGGAAATATTGACCAAAAAGCCACGTGTGCTGAAATCAAAGAACTCTTTTTAAAATTCGGACCAGTTGATTCGGTGAAACTTCAAGGACTTGTTTCAGACGGTCGTCATATTCCAAAAAAGTCCGGTGATATTGATTGCAACTACAACCCGGTACTTCGCGCTTACGTTACTTTTAAGCCGCACCCACAGCTACTGAAATCTATGGAATCCTCTTGCCAAGCACTGAACATGTCAGTATTCAAAAACAAGCGAATAAGAGTTCTGCCTGGAGCTGTTCAGAGAATTGGAAAACAGCGAATCAGCTTGTTTGTTGGAAATCTTCCATTTGATTGCGCAGAAGAAGAACTAGTCGAGTTGTTTAAGCCCATCGCCGAAGAAGCCAATGTCAAACTAGTCGGTGTTCGCTGCAATCGAGACTCGAGCACCGGGGCTTGTAGAGGTGTAGGGTTCGTTTCTTTTGACGATATTCTCGGAATAAGAGCCGCTCTATCTAAACTGGGAGAACTCAAAATACGTGGACGTGTCCTCCGTATGGAACAAGCTGACAAAAAAAAGGATAAGAGAAGCAAAACGAACAAGAGGAGTAGAACGTAGATTTTATGATGGAGCAACCATTTTTATAATCAATTGCGTTATCTCTGTCTGAATATGATCCGCATTGGGGAAAGGATCTGAATATGGAAATGTTAGTTAGAACCCTTTCTTGAGAATTACTCAAAATGTCACATAAAAGAATTATCTATCAAATATCAAAGAACTACTCCAACTGAAATAATAGTCCAGATTCCTATCTTGTCGTCCCCCACCGATATCCTAAGTAGATCAGCATTTCCTTGTATTAGAATATGAATGCATATAAAGGTAGCCAGATAACGACAATTTTACTGGAAACTAGAACAACCTTCCTGTCTGCAAAAGGCATAAAGATTTTGGCTTTTCCTAAATTTTTTCACCGGTTAAGTAACGTACATCTCCAATCCCAAGTCACTCCTTTACATTTAAAATCCAATACGAACGGCCTTAGGTTTTTCAGACTATTGAAATCTTGAATCGATGAATGTATGTACACCGTTGTCGCGACCTCGTGACCAAGTCTATCTGCAAAAATAAAGACAGCTTCCCAAGGAATTCCTGCCATTCCATTACGATCCTATTTGAAAAATGGGACAACCAGTCATAAGCAGATTGACCAAGAATTTACAGAGCAGACGCCAACTTCTTAGAGATACCTTTCTCTGAGGCTGCCATTTTTCTCAGAACAGCTCGTTCTTAAGGATTGTGTTTTCAGTTAGCTATTTCAGCTGCGCTACGAGAAGTGTATAAGGCATGTGTACTTTGTTGGTTGCCCCAGCGATTTTCCCCCTACAATGGGATTGTACGCCATGCTTAGGTAACATTGGCTTTCCAGAACGAACGCTTAATGTTATCAAATTACAAAAAGCAGTTGTCTTATCAACAGGATCATATTGCCGAATATGCTTAGTTGGCTATTATCGCTAAACTCTACTAGACATTTTATGCTGCTTTACAGTCTTCAAAGATTGAACATCCTCAATTTGATCTTTCACTAACACTACTACGCCGTGTTCCCAAGATTTATTCGAGGCATATTCAGACCCTTCTTGATCAAAGCATTTAAACTACCAAAATATGTGATTTGGTAAGTACAAGCCCGGTTGCAAAAATTTCCACATTCCTGGATCAGAGGCAGCACGTTTTCTGGATAAACCGAATGGTTCTTGATGTTACAAAAAACATAGCATCGATCGTGACTGAATAAAACTGGTCTTCGTTTGTGCCCCGACTGCTTCCTGCACGGCCATAGGTCTCTCGCTTCAAAGACTTAGCTGTTTGTTCATGACATCAAAATAAAAAGTCCGTGCGTCTCACTGTAATCTGTACATTCGCTTTTTCGTAAAATAACTACGTCGCACCGCAGATTATCCTTACGCAAAACCGTGGGTTTTTTTGCATCTTAACAGCTAAGTAAAAGATCAGAAGTTTTTGTAGTATTTCATGTCTTTGACTCAATGACAGATCGCTATGACCGTATTATATCGCTTCGCATCATACCTAGGCTTTTGTCAAAATAAAAAGTATTGACAACAACAATATTCAACTTTTAATTCGAATCTAAAGTGTTCAGAAATACCAAGCAATAATATACGAGCAATTTGACAAAAAAATAACCAAGTCTTAGCCAGCTCAACTACACTCCCAAAAACGAATTCTAAACCAGGATCTATTTAGATTGCGAGAACCTGGTCTACTTTCAATTTTCAAAACAAGCTTCATACTTCTCATATATGTTCTAATGTATAATTTTTTATTCGAGGACGCTGTCTTCTCATAGAACAATGTTTTCGAAAAACTGACTTCAAGTGTCAGAATACGCCGAGTCATTTTGTAACGCAATGACGGGTGGGTCAGGCATCGAGTCCTTGCGATGGCGCCAATACCTGATACGGAAGTGTGGGGGTATTGCGGCTGGGGGTTCGAGGGTGTCCCCTTCTGGGCCCCAGCCGTACCACCTGACGGTATACTTCAGACCATCATAGGTTCGCGTGTGGCCCACCAGACGGTCAATGGGAAATTCCTCTGAGGTTTGGTCCTGATCTTTCGGGAGAACGCCACCTTGAGGGTTCATATGCTCCGAGTTGGGAGCTTCGTGTGTGGGAGCCGGGTCGGGAGCTTTTGCTGTTACCGTGTGCGGTTCCATTTCCGTCCCTGTTAGAGGGATGTAATCCGGATCATCCCGTTGGAATTTATCATTCAACTCAATTGGGGTGGGGTCCTCCGAGGGTTGACTGCGCAGAGCTACCGCTCTGGGCTCTAGGGCTGAGGTGCCTGCCTCCATGCGATGTTGAACCGTTTCGGGGTGCTACCGTAATACGGTCAATTGATATCGTATTCGGTTTTCCGTCCTGGTCAACCGTAACGGTGTGGTCTGATGCGTTCAATAGCTTATAAGGTCCCAATGATTTGGGTAGAAGCTTCGATTTGATATCTCTATCAATAGCTTCATCGTCCGCTTCATCACCCGGTCGTGGTCTTTTACCTGAAGGCGATTCATCTATGTAGACATATTGTCCCGACGATACAGAGACCACTTTGGTTGCCCTACGGCCATATTCGGCCTTGTACAGCTTCTGGGCTGCAGTGAGGCGGCTCCCTGCATGTTTGAGAGCCCTCCTCAACCTCACAAGGGTATTTCGCTTGACTTGGGCAGGGGTCAGTGTGCCATCTGCACTGCTGGTGGTATGATCTACCTGCACTACGATACCGGGGGGGTTTCGCGAAAGAACCAAATCAAAGGGAGTGGTCTGCGTTAACCGGTGTACCTGAAGGTTATAGGAGTAGGTGAGCGGTTGCACCAGCTCATCCCACCCAGTTTGGTGCTCTTCTGTATAGTGTCGTAGCCTTGATACCAATGTGTGGTTAAAGCGCTCGACCTGTCCGTTCGTCTGCGGGTGGTAGGCCGTAGTGAAATAGTGCTTAATACCCAATAGGTTACAGACTGCTTCGAAGAACTTCGATGCCAAGTTTGAACCATTATCGGTAAGTAGGTACTGTGCTGCGCCATACGGGTAGACCCATTTGTTGAGGAACGCCATCGCCAGCTTGGTTGACTTCGTCTCCTTTAAAGGTATCGCTCTCGTGAGCTTCGAGAACCTGTCGGTGAGCACTAGAATGTGCTGATACCCATTCTTGGTTTTGGGAAGTGGTCGTAGAAGGTCTATCGCAACAAACTCCAGTGGACCCGCTGCTGGAAAGAGCTTGAGGTACTTTCGATGCTTTCGAATACCACCGCGGGTTCGAACACAAGATTCGCATTGACCTACAAAGGTATAGACATCATGGGCAATATGAGGCCAATAGAACTGTTTCCTCAAGGTGTAATACATTCTGGTGGCACCGGGGTGTCCCGATAGTCGCGGGTAGAGCGCGAGATACAAGACTCTCGGGTGCAGTGCCTTCCGAACCATCTTTTGAAGGCTACCATCCAAGGTTGACCTTCTCACGATGTACCTATTGTGGTCCACATCGAACGGTGATCCTTTGAAACCAATTTGGTCAGCCAGGGTTCTGCAGTACGCATCCTGGGCCTGTTCTCGTAGAAATTCCTCTCGGGTTACGGGCATGACGTTCGTTTCCTCTAGGGTCAGTATCTGCGTTGCCATGTCGGTGTTCCGAAAGGCCCTTTTTTCAGGTAATTCCCAACATCCTTGTAGGTGTTCGTCGGTACCACTTTGGTTTGATGACACCAAAAAGGAAGGGATATCATCGTCCACTGGTTCTGTCTCTAACCCTGAGGTGTTTAAGCGTGACATAGCGTCAGCTATGTTGTGCTTGATACCTGGACGGTACTGTACGTCGTATTCAAACTCCGACAGTCTCAACCTCCAACGGGCAAGTCTACCAGACGCATCTGCGAGTCCGAGGATCCACCTTAAGGCGTCGTGGTCCGTACACAACATAAAGCACTCACCATAAAGGTATGCACGGAGCATCAACATGCTCCACACTACTGCTAGACATTCCTTCTCTGTTACCGTGTAGTTCTGTTCCGCCTCATCCATAGCGCGGCTCCAGTATCCTATAGGTAATTTGTCTCCGTTGTGATGCTCCTGCATGAGACAACAACCAATTTGGGCATGGGATGCATCTGTATCCAGCGTGTATGGTAGACCTGTTTTCCGTAACGCCAAGATTGGTGGCGACAACAGCGCTCGTTTCAATTCCTCAAAGGTGTCCATTTCTTCGTTCGATAGATTCTCAAACCTTTCAGGTTCACCTTTCTGGAGCTTCTTGTTCAGGGGAGCCGCTATTTTCGCGAATCCCTTCACGAAGCGACGATAGACGTTACATAAACCTATAAAGGATCGTACGTCTGTCTGGGATCGTGGCAACTTGACCTCCTGTACGTATCTAATGTTGCTTGGCGCAACCTCTAGGGTACCAGGGCCTATCATGTGTCCCAGGCATGCAACGGTTCTGGTAAAGAAGACGCATTTGCGTAGCTTCAGCGTCACCTCCGTCTCAGCTAGGAGGGTTAGCACGGTGCGTACGTTTGAAAAGTGCTCTTCTACCGATTTGGAATAGATGATTACATCATCGATGTATACCAAGGCGGTTGTCAATTTAACCTTCGAAAGGATGACGTCCAGCGCCCTTTGAAAGGTGGCTGGAGCATTGCGTAACCCGAACGGCATCCGCGTGAAGCAAAACAAACCTGCATGGCACGTGAAGGTCGTTTTGTCTCGATCTTCTTCACCTACGGGTGCCTGCCAATAACCATAATTGGCATCCAACGTGGTAAATATCTGCGCATCTCCCAAGGAGTCGATGCACTCATCCATTCTAGGTATCGGGTAAAAATCCCTGATGGTCACGCTATTGAGCCTCCTGTAGTCCACACAAAACCTCAAACGGTTATCCTCTTTCTTCTGAACCAGAACCACGGGACTAGCCCATTCTGAGTTGGCTGGTTCAATTACTCCTTCTTGGATCATTCGCTCCACTTCTTTGAGTTCTATCTCTCTCGCCTTCGGACCTGCTCGGTATGGTTGCTGGTATATCGGCTTCGAGTCAGGTAGGAGCTCGATGCGACGATTTGTGGCCTTAATTTGGCCCAGACGGCCTGACCACATGGTTTCGAACTCCTCCATAAGGTCGATAATACGGCCCCGTAGTTGGCCGTTTTCTTCATCGATCTGGACTGTATCTTTCCATTGCCTCTTAGGGCCCGGTTTCTCTTCTTTGTCTACCGATGCCTTATCGGTTACTTTCGCTTCCAAAGTTGGTATTTATCGATACCTTTGTGGTTGTGGACGCAATTGCGCACCCCCCTTCCTTATCGAGGGCGACCTCACCGAGATCAGTGTGAGCTACGGTGAAGACCCCTTGCGGTGCCGGTAGTGCGATGCCAACATTGGTATTTTTCGGCAACTTCACGTCACGACTGCTGAAGTTACTGTGACACACCTTAAAGGGTTGCTTTGGGATGTTGTCGATAATCTCGTTGGCCATCAAGGTGAGGTGTCGATGTGCTAACCTCGGATGGTTTTGTAGTATGACCAGCCCCGGGGTCGCACACGAAACCGGTACCAATATTTGGTGCATTGGCGGGATAAAAACCTGTTTGGTAATGCGCACTTTGTTGGAGACTGTTTCGGTGGATATCTTCTTCTTCTGTTTGACGAACCATCCCCGTTTGGTTTCCGTATTACCTAAAATGGCAATTCGTTCCCCCTGACGTAGGGCGACTGTATGGAAGCCAGGAAGGATTGTTTTGACATTTCAATGAAGTTCGTACCTAGTAGGCAGTCTGTCGGTAAACGGTCGACAGCAAAGAATTACAGTCTTACCTGGAGGTGTCCGAGCTGCACCACAGTGGTGAGCATACCTCTAAGGTTTAATGGGCGCTCATTTGCGTCCATCAGCGGGTTGTTGTCCGGAGGTCGGCTCAAGTTCCGAAGTACTGCCTCACGTATGACGAGGGAGTTCAGCACGTTTGGGCTGGCCCCCGTATCCAACATGCAGGTGACAGGAACCGCAAGGCGATCGGAGAAACACATTGAAGCACGTACGTTATAGATGTTGTACTTCATATGACAAACCGGAACTGGTTGTGACGTGTTCTCTTCCACCTTCAAGGTTCTGGGTATCGATTGGCCTTCCGATTGCAGGTTGGGTTCGGCCATTACGCCAACCGCTCGGTGTTTTTTTCCTGTACGGGAGGGGTTCAGTCCAAGTTTGGTGTTTCCTCGATGGTATTGACCTGTACCGGTGTACGGGGTTGGGACCTATTTAGTGCTTGCGTTGAAGAACAATAGAGGCGTTGGTGATTCTGCATGCGAGTATGAATCAACTGGTCTCTCATCCCTGGAGGTAAGTTAGCGCAATTGTTTGCCAAATGGTCTGTTGCGAGACAAAACCAGCAAACGAGGCCTCCAGTTTGAGGGTCTCGCGTTACCATTGAGGGGGGATTCGAAACCTGACTGGTAGGAGCTGTGGCGTAGGATGTGGGTTGCGAGTTATGGGATCTCGCTCCTGGCATCCTATGCGAGCTCACCGAACTTGGAGGCGATTGTACTGAGTTGGGTGTACGCGTTGACGACAAATTTCCTACCGTCGACGGTTTCGAGTACCGCCCCTGGGTCGCTACCAATTGGATAGCGGTTCCTGTAGGTACTTCGATTTGCGAGCTACCCTCTGAGGTTGTGGTATCTTCAATTTCCAAGACCGACCTTTTCGGTTTATCCTTCCAGATTGGAGGCACGGGTGGTCTCTTTCCCAGCCGAAGGGTATCTCCAAGGCCTTGGGAGTATCGAGCCAGCCCATTGTAGTCTACCTTACGGTTAGTGGCCTGGTAATTGCGTACCTGGGAACGGATCGCTTTGTGGACATTGTCGGCAAATAGCGACTTTAACCTAGAGGTAGTGAACACATTACCACAACGGGTTCCCAGATTCCAAAGCGCGAGCGAAAACTCCGATTCGGTTTGCCCAGAACTTTGATGGTAAGCGAGGACTTCCGAGTAAGCCTCTTGGATAACCTCATCGGTGGCGTATTTTTACAAAAGGAAATTGACCACCTCTGGGTATGACTCCAACATCTCTGTTCCATCCTCATCCATCGCTAAGGTGTTGCCGCGGAGCCTACCCTGCAGCAAGTAGTATGCTTGTTTTTTAAGGTAAAACTGAAATAGCCACATCGCAGCGCCCTCCGAAAACCCATTTTGGTCACATGCAAGCTTGAACTTCTGTAGAAACTCAATTATTGCAATAAGATCCGTACCTGTGAATATTGTGTCACCCATTTGGAAGCTGAGCTTCTTGTGGTGCTTATTATTCTTCTGAGCCACCCCTTGGGTGTATTCAGAAGACTTGTTGATCAACCGATAAGTCCTGTAGTCAACCGCTTTGGTGAACATATCGTTCAAGGGTTGGTGCACCTCCAGGTCTCTTTCGGTGTCCGACTCAGAGTCGGGCGACTCATTGTATCGCTTTTTACACTTTCGGTTCTTTTTCGACGACTTCTTCGTCGACCTGTTCGTTTTCTTCTTCTTCTTACCTTTACGGTCATCATCCGACGATGAACTCGTATCGGAACTGCAGTCTGACGAGTCGGGGTCTGAATCATCCTCTCGATTCTTTCCTCTCTTCGTCCTCCACTTCTTCCCTTTTCGATTTCTTCGTCGCTCATCAAACGAGTCGGACGAATTGTCCTTGGGGCCACCTCCAGGGGTATCCTTTTGAACGAGATCTGTAATTGGTGGCAGGTAAATGTCTTGAGGATCTACCTTCCCCGGGACCTCTTGACTCTGTCTTGGACCTTGTAGGTACTCACTATCAGTAGGTAAGTGTTTGCAATGGGTGCAATGACCCATTTGGAACCCTTGTGGTATGCGCTTTGCGATGTTCACCTTTGTAGGTCGGGATTCTGCGAATCCCTCGGAAACCCAAAGGTCCTGCACAGCGCGGTAAACATGCTTCCTAGAATCTGTAAAGAGATACTGTTTCAACATTTCAGGTATCCTGACCGATAGCTCTTGAGCTCCTCGGTCAACCACAATACGGGTAAATGCATCGACGTCCATTGAGGGCGGAACCATCCGGGTATCCGACTTCTCCTTTATGGTTAATGCATCCTCGACCGCGAGGGTGACGAGCGCTTTCGCTCTCTCTTCGAGCTGAGGCCATAGCTCCTCCGCTGCAACCTCAATTGGTAATCCCCTTTGAGGTTCCGTTGCCATTGGCGGCGGACCATGTACCTTTCCGGTTTTGTCTCAAGGGTGCCGGAGCAGTTCCTCGGGGGTTTCCAGAATCGGTTGAGCAGATGCAGCTTCTTTAAGACCTTTATGGCTTGGCAGGGCGCTCGCACCACGCGTATTCCTTTTAGGTCGTTCCATTTGTGACCAATAGTGGTATCCTGTATTGCTTTGCGGGATTTCCTGAAACCAAATAGGTGTACGAGCTTCCAATCCTTCTCTGAATCTCGTGTGAACTGTAAAGGTACGACGAAACCTAAAAATACTTTCTAAGTCGGGAAACCAAAATGTCGTACAGTCACCTCTGGGGTATGCTACTGTCTTGTCTCGGGAGCGTAGTGACGCTCAACCGTAGGGAGCGTGTTGACGCTCAACCTTAGAAGGTAGACGTAGTAAACCTCGATGGTAACAGGGCACCGTGAAAACCCGCAGGGGCAAGCGGTGGGGCGACTAGCCTATACCGTGTAGGTAAACGATGGTAGGCGTCGACGCGCGGGAAAGCCTGTGTGGTAATTGACAAACAATAAACCAAAAGGTATAGTCGTGACCCAAGTGATGCCTCTCTTTATCAGATTAGGATCGGAGAGGTGCAGTTCCCTGTATTCAGTGGACTGCGGTCTCCAGATCACGCGGGAGGTGCCAGCAAGGCACGGTCTCTGACCTAGTGTCAGAGACCTGGCCAACACTGGGTACAGTGCCAGGTGGCCACTCAACTACTGTATTAAATCACACATAATTTCAATTACTATCACTAACAATTACTCAACCAGAAGGTACTTTTCAACACTACACGTGGCTGACAACACCTAGATGGTAGCTCGCCCGGAGCTGCATGGCCGATGATCCCTCGCACCCATCACCTACAGGGTCAGTGCAGTATATTGACAACCTCAAAGGTCAGACCTTCTGCCACTATACGACATACAGCCACAAATTTGGCACACAATCAGGATCAGACCGGTCCAAATCCAGATCTGTTCTACGGCCAAAACATCAGAAACCGAAACAACTTCTGCTTCTGATACTTTTGTGTTATGTACGTGCGCAACCGCAAGCAGTCTTGCAAAAATTCTACATCCTCAACTCTTACTACTTTGTAGAACCTCTACAACTGTAACTTTATACACTACTTTGATAGGTGCAGGTGAGGATTGTTAGTTCATGAAAACTTACTCCGGTGCAAGGCATTATTGGAGACGTCAGACGACTTGGAAAGAGGTAAAGGCCAAAATTTGAGCTGTTGTAGACGCAAATAGCCATTTTTATCGCCGTTTCAGTATACTACACAGAGAAAGCAGGACGAATAACAGTATTTTGGACCAGCGTAGTTCCTAATATTCAATAACATGTCCCTTTAAATTGGTACAATGACTTTATTTTGGTACATAGTACTAAAATAAGGTTGCCTAAGAGCATCCCCAACAGCTGGCACAAAAACCAAATTCCAAAGCATAATTCGGAGCAATCCCAAAAACGTACTCCATCTGCACACCGCAAAACTCAAAATATCTCCTAAATTATTTGGACCAACCCAAACCAAGATGGCGTAGAGAGACCCTCCTAAAGCCATGTCCACCATCGCCGCCGGCAGCGCAATCGCGACCTTTGGTGGCGCCCGCCCTCCCACTCAAAAAAGGGATACCCTTCCTACGCATGTTCAACACTAACCATGCGCTCGATAGAGCTTCCAAACCACTCAAGTAAAAGCCACTGTCTGCGAGCACCATGAACAAGCCCGCTGCGTACACCGCGTTGGAGGCTACCAGCACCAAATACCTCGTTCCGCCGCGCTCAGCTCGCTCCCTCTTCAATGGTATGTGCTGGAAGTGCGGAGTTACATGCTTTGTATGCGGCGAATTTGGCGGGCTCTTTTTTGTAGCCGATGTTTGCGCGTGAGCAACACCCTGAGAAAATACGCACAACAATGGAGACTGTGAGGAGGGGCCTTGTCTTTCACATTAAATGGAGAAGACGTGGCTTTGCTTGCGGGTTTTTTTTTCTGACGCCGGATGCAGGGGATACGGCTTTATCCGCGAATTGTGTACATCAGTTCTGTGGGCTTTGTTTGTATTGGGGCAGCATTAGGAACATTGTATCCAGTGTGGTACTACTTTCTTCAATTGGTCGGCCGCTAGAACGTTATTCGCGCATGACAATTTAGAAAGGCGGTATTGGCAGTGCGTTCGAAAATAGTTTGTGCGACAGTTTTGTAGTACTGAAAGACCTGTCGCGTTCTGGAAAACAACTTCACTTTCGTGTACAGGAAGATGAGTTTCGTACTTTACTGTAAATAATAATTATCGATAGCACGCGTTCTCTACATCTATCGCAGTGCCGCTTCGTCCCGCCCCTGTCCTTTCGCCAGCCTTTTTGCTCGGTTTTCTTGCGCGAGAAGCCGCATTCCAAACATTCGGTTTGTGTTTTCTTGAACAAGCAACGACGTTCTCCTCCGGTTTGTGTTTTCAAACTAATGGCGGGAAACCGAAAAGGAACGTACGGTCGCAAGGGCTTAACCGCCGGTACTTCAGACAAAAGCGTTGTAGGTGCTGTGTGGAAGCGTTCACACCAAAGTGTCTACCCGCTGACTGGTGTATATTTCTTTTTATCGCATCACTTGGCTCTTAATATTCAATCGAACACAAGGTGTATATTCCATGGCTTTTGTCGGCTCTGGAGGTGCAGAGACGCCTTGAGAACAGGATGTGCCAGCCCAAAACGTGCAAGCAGTTTCTCGTGGAAATGACTTGGGATGGTCTCAACCGGAGACACTGGCGCTTGTTCGCGTGGCAGCAGACGCATCTACAGACCCGGTGGTAGGATGGTCCATGTCCGCTGCGGAGTTTGGATGTATAATTCGTTTATTGTTTATTAAAGACAAGGAGAGGCCTAAGCAGGCTTGCACGTTATCACGATCGGGGTTTGAACTTGACTCTCGCAGATAGAACGGACGCTCAACTGACGGGTGTCGTAGGTTTTGGGAAAAGATTCGAGCTGAATGCACCAAGTTGAAGGCTTGCAACGAGAGAGTACTGGAGATGAACTTGACTGGAAATCCTGACGATAAGGCGCTGCTCCGCTGTGCACAACAACTCTTCAGTGACAGGGGCAGTTAAATATCGCACATTTAGGATTGCGTTCGCAATCCGTCATATCAATGTGCAAAGCCATTCAAGTTTAGGGAGGAATTCGAATTCTTAAACAGCCAAACGACATTGATTATCGCTGCAGGTGTGCCTACGGAGCTCGACAAAGAGAAGTCACCACGGAAGCTACCAATTGGAAGAAAAGCAGCAAAGAAGACAGAGAAAGAGAAGAGGGCGACTACGGAGAAGGTCACTTTGGCCGAGTCAAATGGCCGTATGGGGAAGATCATGAACGACTCGGTCCAAAGTAAAAGAGCCACCGCCCATGACAAATGCAAACTCCAACAGCAGAAACTTGATTGGGAGATGGCGTCGCAGCTCATGAACGAAGAGTCAGGTGCGACAGAGAATGAAAGGATGCAGTCGAAATCATTATTTCGCAAGAGATTGCTGGAAAAGGTAATTGCGGACGAGGAAGGGGCAAAACGGGTTTGCATGTAGAAGTACAATGAGAACGCGAAGTCAGAAAGTGCAAAGGAAACTTCAACTGGAGACAGTGGCGTGGCTGACACGTTTCTGTAGTTAGCGAAGGACAGAAGCCTGACTGAAACATCCTCAAAAATATTCTCATGTCCATTCCAGAAGTTCTCCATTAGAACCTCTTGCAGTTTCATGTGATCCGAAAGACTGTCGACTGGATCAAGAAGTGAGCGCCAAAGCTCAGCCTGTTCATATGAACAACGCGGGTGGGCAACAATATTTTAGATCGTCTCACTATTTTGAACATCGGCAGGCTGCAAACAATATTTCGCCGTTCCAGTATACAGGCGTTCTTCGGAAATCAAATTATGAAGAATTGCAAAACACATCACAATCTCGTCGAGATCTTTTAAACTGGAAAGGCGTACTGGCCTATCCAGTATCTCAAACTGTCCATAAAGTGCAGCAAAAATGCGCTGTACCGCTTTCCGGGCGGATGAATGCCCAGACGTGTACAACCGTTCTTTGCGATATTGCGGACTAGGGTCTGGTTTGGATAGTATTCTCAACCTAGGATATATAACGTCACTTACATAGTAAACCCAATCGACAATGGACCCGCCAAAATTTGTGACTGGTTGTACATCTGTCCACTGCCCAGCACGTATTTAATTAAACAAACAGCTTTGATCCATGATTTGATATCTTTTTTAGCGCCTGGACAACCGAAAACCATATGCCAGATTCTCTAACGATTGTCACAGACAACCTCCATTCTCAACATAGGCTTTCCTTCTTTGACTTTGTAATGATCTTGCGAACCCAGCGGACAGTTACTCTATTCCCATCCAGAACAGTGTACTGCACTAAGATATCCTGTAAATCCTATCGAGGCATAATAAGACATTACCTCTCTCATTTCGGATAAGTTCAGGAGTCGGAAATATTCATCCATGGAGCAGTAAACAACTTTTTTGCAAATCGCTTCAAAGACTCCAAAATTGCAGATTCATGTGACCGAACGTATGAGACAACATTATCTGCCGCAAGATCTGAACTGCGTTGGAAAAGAGCTGCAGTCAATTTTTGGTCGATGGATGCACCAAGAATACCAGTTGTGTCAGGTATTTGTATAAAGTAGTCTGTAGACGCACACCTGGCTAGACGAATACGTTCATAAACAGATTGCGTAACGGAAAACCGTCTTTCAAATTCCTGTATGGTAGGAAGCGGGAGTTCAACGCTGTGTCTTGTAAAGCAGTCTTGGTCTATTTGCCGGGCTTCTCTTGGTCTTCCAATGTCTCGATTTTTTCCCTCCTCAATACGGACCCTTTCTGGCTTCTGTATTGAACATTTTGCGCTGTTCGTGCTGCTGCTTCACAATTCAAATACAAACATTCGAGATCACTCTCATCACTGGTAAACGACGAGTCAGAGTTTGTCAATGCGTTTAAGTTCTACAAGAAGATCGTGTTGAGGGAGAAAGCAAGTTTGGGTGCTTGTTTGGGTTTTGAGCCCGGTAGGGTGTCTGTGTCTTTGGTACGGTGATGACAATGTAGGTGTTTAGTCGCCCATTAAGATTTCTACACGTGTGTATTCTTTTTAGGACTTGTGCTGGCGAGTGGAGATGCCTTAAGTACCTGAAACTATGGACGCCCGGCACGAGTATTTTTACGCTATAAAGGCGGCGTATAGCGATCAAAACGGACAGCAATAGCGCATGCTGCGCATAATTAACGTTTTTGGAAAGCTGCCAACATCCGATATCTATCAATACGAACCCTTCTATTTTCGAACGATTAGACGTCTTTCTACAATGAAAGCACCCTTATCAATAAAAAGTACGTTGAGGCGATTACTTGACTCTTGTGACGGCTTTTGGAGACCCTTGAACGTTATGGCGCCAAAGAAGTCGTCTTAATTATGGAAGGATAAGTTTCCATGCACGTTTGGGTTGTGGCTGACTTCGCAGGGAGCTGAAAGTGGGATTATTGAGGCTGCCATTTGTGGGTTCGGTAAGTGCTGAAGCCGAGAGATCATGGATGAAACAGCGGATGGTGTCGCCGGCTCGGTGAGAAAGCGTAAGCGAACGATAAATAGCAAGCATAAAAATGGCAAATTCTAGAGCGACAATATCCACAGCTACTTTATCGATCATCATCCGACGAATTTAACCACGTACAATGCATCTAAAAAGCAGCCGAACATGACTTTAGCCCAGCTCCGCAAATTCTTTGAGCAGACGACGGTTAATGTCTTTTTTCAAGAAGCGCTTTACGGTTTTTGGGCGCAAGACCGTCTTCGCGAAAGACGAGGCAATCGTCGAAGTGATTATGAAAGAGTTCACGATTCAAGACTCGAACGCGCGGTGTGACGGTGACTCAGTGTCGGACGCTGAAGACGTCGGGCCTCCACTCGGAGATCGTAGGGTCGATGTATTCGTGCCGCAGTACGAGGTCGCCGAGAACAGAGCCAGGATCGGGTCATGCTGTACTGTCGTGATTTGGAATCGCGTGCAGTTCGACTACGCCGTATCGCTTCTCAGCGCCGGCCTATCATTTCGCCAAATATCAAAAGTTGTTAAAGATAACCGAGACCGACTTGGCGCCGCTGGCACAATTGGTTGTGTTTGTAAGGGAGACGCTTCAAAGTTTGCGCCCATCACCTGCGTATTCGGCCTTCAGATCCTCGATGACATGATGTGGCACAATTGCGCGTACTCCCTGGCGACCGCTGTGTCGACGAACGACTTCGGAAATTCTCATCTTGACGTCCGCATTCGCATACCCGGTATCGGCGTAGCCGACAATCAGCGGTCGTTTCATCTTTTGGCGATTCCTCTTTCGAGGCGTCACAAAGTGGCATCTCACTCTTTACTATATTCTCTAAGGTTTTTGATAAGCTTTTTCCGGCGTGGGAGGAGAAGATTATCGGATTGTCTGGAGACGGCCTCTCGAACACGACAGGGTACAACATTGGACTTTCCACAGGGCTTTCCAAGGTTTTCATTGGCGGAAAGCTCTTTGGCGTGTAGTGCCTAGCGCATCAAGTATACCTCTTTGTGAAGGCCCGATCGCACGCAAGTGTCGACGATAGGGGGTTACCGTTCGTCAATGTCGCGACGACCGTATTTTGATAGCTCCGTCGCCAAGACACTCTTATTTTTTCTCACAGGTTGTCAAGTGGCTTCTTGCTAATATCAAGTCGTTTTTCGTTTACTTTATTAAAGAGAACTATCTGAACGTCCCAACCCTTGAATTGTGGCTCGTAGCTATGGTCGCACAGAACTTCTTTCTTGCAATTGATATCGGCTTCAAGGACCTATAAATTGATTCTACTGTTCTTTGCACGCAGTACGAAGCAATGCAGAACCTCCTCCTACAACTTTAGTAGCACTGCACTGCTCAGCATGATGAGTCACTGGACGTTTCTACACCACCAATGCTTGGAAACGGCTTTGTTCTAGCGGACACTTCAAGGTTCCATTCAGCGGTTTGCAAGAACTCCCTCAAGGCATCTACATCGATGCTGTCGAGCTAGCTAAAACACTTGACGCTCAGCAGATGGATGCCGTTGTGCGCGCGTGTTTTATGCTTTACGTGACGTGGTTAAACGACTTGGTGACGATTCTTGCAGGCAGGCAGTCCCGTCATCAAGATGTGCTCTAATCCTATCCCTCATGTCTACCAATGGCTCTCATCGAGATGTCTGTCGTTGACTCCGTATCACTGGCAGACTATCACAAGGTTCGGCTGCTTTCAGTGTTTGATGACAAGTTTCTGAAGACCATTTTCCGGCAGCACAAAGATCTTGTCCGCATGGCTTCCCAGAAAGCACCTTTATTGTCACAGTTGATCCGTTTTCTGCCGAATAGACAAGTGATTTCGAAGTCTTGGACTCCTTGTGGCTCTCGTCTCGAAGAGCTTATGCTGTTCTCAGCGGGGCTCGCGACACCCATCCCAACTACGAGCCGCGTGGAGTCTGACTTCTCGTTGTTGTTCTACCGCTGCAACTTCTACTGCTCGTGGTTGATTGACTTTGCGCTCGAGAAAATCATTTAACCGAAGCAAATTTCCACCTGCAGAAGGCGGCAAAGCAGCTCTAGTATTTATGGACCGTATGATGTCGTTATTGGAAGCAATAAAAGCTGATCTGGATTGTCATACGGTGTGGTGCACTAGTTCTATTAATCCATGATCTAATCGCTATACTTAAATAGATATTTTCGTACAAGTAGGGCAGTGTACTAATTCAAAGGTTCTTGTTCGTAACTCTTCAAGAATATCAAGAACATTTTCCATGCTTATGGAGGGTTTTATAAGAATATAAAGAGTATCCTACCAACAGGGATCTCAAATGCCGAAGACTACATCCAAACTACCACGGCAGCACAAATAATCTCCTTGATTTACAAGGCCCTTTATCTACAATTTATCGGTGTTTCGGGTCTTCTCCAGCTCACCCGGGAACACCCTTTCTGTTTCTAAATTGCTACCTTTGGATGCAAGATACTTCCTTTTGGGAAATGCTGCGAGTTTCAGTTGCTTCTTCTTTAAAATCTAAAAGCAATGTCTCGCCTAACAGAACATTCACGTCAATTTTTTCTTCAAAGATCTGCTCTAAGATGATCCGGTTAAATCAGGTCTACCGTCTTCATTTGCAAGGCCATACATCGCGGTTGGTGTAACTAGAGCTATTCTCATGCATGAGAACAAAGGAGCAGAAAGTAGGTTCCAGCAGCCCACTAATGGGGAGGACAGATACAGCCATCGGCATCCAGAATGAACAGCTCCAGTGCATCTACATTTACTGCCTAAGCTTCCGATAAAGGTTGCAGACGACCACCACTCTACTTCTGCAGATGACCCTGTTCTGATTCGCGCCGCCACACGCGAGGATGCCCGCTGGGGGATTGTCTCTGAGCGAGGTGTAATCACGTTCAGCTCCGCGCGTTCCGGATCCATCTCCACAACAGTTTCAACTACTTGCTGCTCTCCAGCCGGCGGAACATCTTTTATCGCACTTGAACCACTACGGGGTGTATCGCTCAATTTCACGGACATTGATATGTACCAAACATTCCTACAGCTCTTTCGCAGACATTCGTAGGTACGGACACATAGTTGGACGCTGCCCACAGGGCCAGAAAACGAGGATCAATGGCCCCTCCAGGATCCTTTTTGTTGACCGCAAGGACACAATAAAGAACCTGTCCTTGCTTGGGTGAATGCCCAATGAGTGACAAATGCACTGTGCGTCCATCAGTACTATTGGAAAAGGGCAATCGTTTCCGCTTTCTGGCCCTCGCCATTCCTCTCAAGCGCATTTGCTCCTGCTTGTTTAATGGACCATCTTCATTCTCTACGACCTTTTCCGTCGCAATGAACAGCCTTTCCGCATAAGATAAAAGCACTTGGGATACATCGATCATAAAGTCAGCAGTTGCTTTGACTTTGTTCATGGCGTTTCTGTAGTGTCCCAAAGACTTGAATCTGTCTGCCGTTTTGAGCAGGTCCTCTCTCTCAAACATCCGCCAGGCGAAGAACGCATTGATAGCAACAGTTTTCAGAGATTGAGAAACAATCTTTTGTTCCCACTTAGAGTGTGATGTAGAGCTCCTCAGAACAGCGCGTCGTTTTGTTGCACCATTTACACCATCTTTCTTTTTGGCGTAGAAGCTCTGCGTACCATGCTTGAAGAGCTCAAGGGGGGTAAAGGTGTAACGCGATGACGGGTGGGTCAGCGTACTGGTCTCGACCGGTGGTAGCGTGGTAGAGCGGGTCCTAAGGTTCGAATCCTTGACGGCGGCACTTCCAGTGTACTTGGTGCAATGGGTTGGCGTTTACTGCGTAGTCTTACAGGTTGGAGCTACGGAAACGATGGCTTGAAGACCAAAGGGTGGAACTAATATACCAAAGGAGGTAATTAGTATCCTAACGGTACCTACCTTACTCTAGGGGAGAAGCGTCACTCGAGCCACGTAAATAGTACTGGCGAGGCGCTGAGATCTCTCTGGTACTGTACTGCTAATCTATTACACTAATTAAAATAAATTAATGATCTACATGAGTCCACCTGAGGTCGACCCGTCCACGTGTCATCTGCAAGATCCTTCAGGGCCAGGCAGCTTACAGGGCTCAACCGTTATCACCGCTCCTTCACATATCTCCCTCCTTATGATTCGGCCGTCACGGCAAAGTCCAGATGGTCTCACGCTTGACCCAGGGAACGCGAGCACTTCGTTGCTCCCGGTACCATTGGACGCGACGGGACGTCGCGTCGTCATCGCCTGCGGGGATGCGGGGAAGCATGAGCTGACCATTGGCGCCGGAGGGAAATTAATTTGCCTAAAGACTGAAACTCTTACGCGCCGTGAGCGCTGGCCCTAGGGGCATTGCCGGGGCATTCCTCGCGTCCCGTTGCCTAGACGGTCCATTGGCTTCTTCCATACTCTCGGTTCTTCCTTTGGCGACCCTCCGCCCTTCGTTCACCATGGTTCACGCCAGTCAGTCCGTCCTGGTCGATTCCGTCACCTCGATTTATCCTCGTGGTACTTTTCCATTGGTCACGCTCGATGCCGAACTCCCCTTACAAGCCCGTTGGATATGCCGTTCTTCCTCCGGACTTTGTTGCTCCCGTTGGTAGTTCTATTCACTTACAGGCAAACCAGCCTGTGGGCAGCTGCACCCTGGCTTCGAACAATCAAACGAGGAGTTCTTCGGGTTACCAAGTGGCCTATGAGCGTCCCGGGGACCGCAACGCCCGTACCATTGGACGGAATCCGCCGGCAGTGCGTCATGCCATTCTTCCGTCCTCTGTGGAAGAGTACCAGCGGTTTGCCATATGTATCTCGACGCTCGAAGGTTTGCCAAGATACCCGATTTCCGGAAGGGCAGCAAGAACGCGCACAGCGTCTCGTCGTATAACCGATGGTTGCATTTCCCTGTGGATCTGCGCTCGGTGACACGATTTCGCACCCTCATCCAAGCGATCATGCCATAGGTCCGCTGCGAGGAGGAAGCCGAATACCAGTTCAGGGTGAACAAACTCCTCTCGGACCTATACAATGGTTTCATACCCCCTCATGTGCGCTTTCCTCCGGCTGGTCACAATCTCTTGGTGCTTATGTGCTTCTGGCCGCAGTATGACCGCTTGTTTTGGATGTCCAACCGGATCTATTGGAACGACATGCACGAGCCCAATGGTCGTCAGCGTCATTTCCTGGGGTTCTTCTTTTGTTGGCACCAGGTGGAGTTTCACGACATGAGCGCAGACAAACTCCTTCCGTTGTACTTCTCGTTTCCGCACGAGGATGAGAACCAATGGGCCATGTATTGGGGCGTCTCGCCGCTCCTTCTGGTTCCCACGCCGTCCGTGGTGGCGTACCACTCGTCCCAACTCATGGGCGACGACAATGACCAAAGTTACTGGCTGTCCTGGCAGGTACTCTTCGTTGAGTTCGCCTTAATGTCCCTTATGGCCTTCCTGGATACCGCGAAGTACGGAATCCGTCGTAGTGTCGTTTCGGAGGATTGGAGGGTGTGGTACGATGAGAACATACCAGTTCCTCGAGGTCGCCTAATCCTACTCCTGGACATCATGATTCGTTTCCTAAGGAACCTAGGCATCCAAAATATCGTCCATGGAACCCAGTTCGACGTCGAAGAGACCTAGGTCATTTTAGATCATGTCCTACAGGTCGAGTGGGGCAAGACTCCCGGGTTCCTTTCGTATGACTGGGATACCCACTCATTCACGCCGATTCCGCTGCATCCGCAAGGTCGGGACGACGCTAATGCCTATCTCGCCAAGCCTTTGAGGAATCAACCATCGGTCATTCCGAGGCGTCATGTGCCCGACTATTATCCGAAGGCCATTTGTTTCGATCCTCTGTGCTTCGAGCCTGATGTGGAAGCCACGCCCTTGATTTCTCCTGGTATGTCCGACGGAGAATCCTTCGGTGACGATCCCTTCGTCCTACCCGTGAAGGGCGTTCATCCGCCGGTCGAGTCCGCCGGTTTGTTGCCGCCCGCTTCTCCTCCTCCAGCTCCTCCGGGCGCTGCTCCTCAGGATGAGCTCTCTTATGAACCGCCCGTCGCCCAGGTGAACATCCTTCCTGGCGAGGTTACTGTCGAATCAGAAAGTCCTCTAGGCGAGGCACTTGCTCAATCGTCCACTGGAGGCGTCGACATCGCTCCGTTTTATCCATTGCCAAACTTTCCAGCTTCGTTAACGGCTGCAGCCGCGGATCTCCGTCATGTCTGCCGTACCGTTGGTATCACGGCCTGGATGGACGTTGCGACAATCCTGGGGGAAGCAAGATCCTGGGCTCGTCTCTCGTCGCGCTACGCCGCGGTTGTCCAACAAAATCAGGATCTTAAGACCGCCACGGTCAATATCCTGCAGCAGAATGCGCAGGCGATGTCCCAGAGGGTTACTGTCGATCTGGATGCCCGGTATCGTCTAAATTTGAGTGACCGGGAGGCTTCCGATGTTGACATTAGTTCCTCAGGCGAATCTCCGCCGAAGAATCGTACTAGGGTCGCTAGGGCCGGTTCTAGTGGTCCAGTTGGCTCCTCATGTGACCCTAGTCCCGGTTTCGCTTCTGCAGTTTGCGATGAGGACGACGGAGTTACTTCTGCGCCGCCCCCGCGAGTCCTGTTGGTGTTCTGAGCGCTTCCGCGAACCTTGAGGTAATGGTTAGGGCTGTTCTACCTCTGTTAGCTGTCCAATAGATTAATGCTTGTGCTTTCTGAAGGTCGTTCTTGTATCTCAAACTTGCGTGCCCAGGGAGGGCGTCCAATCTTGAAAGAGTCTCTGGTGTTCCTCAGGTATCTCCGAAGGACTGACCTTGTTCCCTGATGCGGGAGCTACGACGAACTGTCGTGCTCCTGCGAGCCGTCGTGTCGGGAGGCCTTCTGGGAGGCGTTTTGGAATTATTCGGACCAATTTTTATCCCCTCCTGTAGGCCGCGCTCCGTGTGGCTGATTCTGTGCCAATAGCAGGAGATAAAGTCAGCCGGGATGGTTTGAGGCTCTTGCCAAGTGTCTTATTAAGGTGTGTAGCAGAACCAACGGACGCAATAGCGCATGGTTCCATCTTCTCCCCGACCGGCGGAGATGATGCGCTCAATCACTTATTCCGGTTGGTGTTCATTCTCCGGAAGGAGAGTGTGGTCCAGGGGGGCAAATCCATCGGAGTCGGTTAGGAGAGATGGATCATAGTAGTTGGAGTAGACCATCGGGTCCGTTGGGCTAGTCGAGTCCGCGCGACCTGCCTTGGTGGGTGTGGAGACTTGCGCGTCGACCTGAGGTCGTGGTGCTTCCGTTGGGTTAGACTGCTGGGACTTCGGTAGTCCGGAGGAACTGGGAGGTCGTGTCACCCGGTCAATAGACACGGTGTCCTGTAGGCTGTCAATTAGCAAAGTAATGGTGTGTTCATTGGATTTAAGGACTTTGTATGGTCCCGTAGAGCTGGTTAATAGCTTCCGCGTATTGCCCTCGAGTTCCTCACTTTCCTTCGGTGCCTAGTCCAGATAAACCAGGTCTCCTTTCCCAAAGGTCGGTTTGTTCCAAACCGCTTCGTCGAAGTTGCACTTGTAGCGCCTGCCTTTGGGCTTTGGTTAGTACAGTTCTGGCCGATTGGAAAATGCGGTCGATGCGTCGGGGCGAGTAGTGCTTCGCCTGGGTCGGAGTCATTCCTTCGCTTATGTCCTGGGGTATGATCGATTCCTGAAGGTCAACAGCTATCGGCAGCGGCGCTCTCGTTAGCGTTAAGTCGAAAGGCGTTTTCCCTGTCGAAGCGCGTACCTGCGTGTTGTAGGCATAAACAAGTGTCTCAACGTATTCGTCTCAGTCCTATTGGTGCTCCGAAACGTAGTGCGCCAATAGGTCCAGAAGGGTGCGGCTGAAGCGTTCGGCTTGGCCATTGGTTTGTGGGTGGTACGCCGTGGTGGTCACATGTCTGATTCCTAACATAGGACAAACGAGTGAAAAGAATTTGGATACAAACTGGCTGCCATTATTCGTAAGGAGGTAGAGTGGCATGCCATATGGATATACCCAGTGGGACAAGAAGGCCGTGGAGACATCCGTGGCCGTTTCCTTTGCGAGGTAGGGCTCGTGTAAGTACAGTAAACCTATCGGTCATAACCAAAACAAACCATTTTCCACGGGAAGACTTAGGCAAAGGCCCAAGTATATCTATTGCGACAAATTCCATCAAGCCTTTGGCGGGGAAAGCTTCAATTTGGTCCGATGGTTGGCGCGAGACCTTCAGAACTGTGTGCACGATGCACAGTTCCGTGCGGTTTTCCATAGGTCCTGCGCCATTATTGGCCAGTAAAAGAACTTTCTTAGGGTCTGGTATATTCGTCGGCCTCCAGGTTGACAATTCAAGCTAGGGAAGTGGGCTATGTATAGGAATCTCGCATTTAGCAAAGTTGGTATCACCCGGTGGAGTGCGACATCCAGCGGTGAGCGGCGACATAGTAGTCCAAATTGGTCATAGTCGAACAAGCAACCTGGGGTTCCTACCAATTGGGCTGTCTCCTCGCAGTATTCGTCTTCGACCTGCACCTGTAGGAGTTCCTCAATAGTTATAGGGAAGAGCTCTTTTTCCTCCGGGGCTATCGCATTAACCTGAGGTGGTGCCGAACTGGGCGGTACTGTCTCCCAGTCAAATAGGTATATTTTGTTCTCCTTTACCTCAGGATCCTCCGATTTCACCTTACCCGTTAGGTCATCTGTTTCCGTATAGTCCTGAGGTCCATCATCTGTAAAGGGGGTGGGAATTAGGTCGTCCAAGGTGGTGTCATCAGTTCCGTCGGTAATGATTCGCGACAGGGCATCTGCTGCCTGGTGCTTGATGCCTGGTCTATAGGTTATATTGTAGTCATACCCTGACAGCCTAAGGCGCCGACGAGCGAGGCAACTTGATTCATCGGTCATATTGAGTAATCAGCGGAGTTAAAAGTGGTCTGGCCTATCGGTGAACCTAGTTCCCCCGAAGAATGGTCGGAGTGTTAATACAAACCATACGATTGCAAGACATTCCTTTGCGGTAGTAATGTAGTATCCCTCCGCGTTGGTCAGCGTTCTGCTCCAGTTTTCAATAGGTCGATAATAATCCTTAGGCGATTCTTTTTCCTGTAGCAGTTCACATCCCACTTGGACATCTGAAGCGTCTGTGTCCAAGAAAAAACCCCATTGGGTTTTTGTAAAGCCAGTATAGGTGGGATCAGCAATTTGTCCTTTAGGGTCTGAAATGCATGGTATTGGTCTTCGGTTAATATCCTCAACCTCCGAAGGTGTACCCTTCTTTAAAATTACGTTGAGAGGGGCCGAGGTTTTAGCAAAGTCTTGGACAAAACGTCGGTAAACATTGCCTAAGCCCAAGAAAGATCGTAGTTCCGTGTGGGTTCTGGGAGTTTTAGCCTGGCGGATAGCATCCGTGGTCCGTTTGGCTACCTTTAACTTTCCTAGGAGGACGACGTGACGAAGATAGTATACCGAGGCCCGAAAGCAGGCGCATTTTCGGAGTTTTGGTGCTACCCCAGAGTCCTGTAGGATTGGTAGCACCGTGCTCACTTGGGAAAGGGTTCTTTCACGGTTCGCGAGAAGATTATTATGTCATCAAAATAGAGCAGAGCGGAATTCCAATCGCTTTTTGAAAGTATGAGGTCCATTACCCGTTGCAAAGTCACTTGTGCATTCTTTAAACCAAAGAGCATACGAGTAAATCTGAACAGACCTTCACGGGTGGTGAAGGTTGTCAGCTCTCTCGCATCCTCAGCCATAGAGATTTGCCAATATCCGGAGATAGCCTCCATTGTGGTGAATACGGCTGCTTCCTCTAAGGAATCTAGACAGTCATCCATACGAGGTATCGGGTATGAGTCCCTCTTGGTTACTGTGGTCAGCTTCGTATAGTCGACACAGAACCTAACGGAGCGATTCTTATAAGCCGTGAGGACAAGGGAACTTGCCCATTCGGTTTAGTTAGGAGGCGCCGGCTCTATGACGTGAGCTTTGCGCATTTTGTCCATCTGTTCGGCGACAATTTCCCTACCCTTCAGGCCTGTACGGTATGGGTGCTGGAACTGTGGTCTATCATAATCTTGAAGGCCAATGCGGTGTGTAGTGGCTCTGATTTTGCACAATTTACCTGACCACATTGTCTGGTATTTGTTGAGGAGATCATTCACCTGGGGCCTAAAGAATTCGAATTCTGCGCCGAGAGCAAGCGTCTCCTCCCAAAAGCCGACGTCCAAGTCGGGAGTTCTATATGAAAATTTATCCAACCGGGACTCCATAATGACCACAGTGGCAGTTAATGTAATGCCATTCACTGTATCTTTAGGCAACCCTACGGGCTTATCTCGGAAGTTGCTGATCGTGATCAAGAAGGGCCTGTTTGGGCGGATGTCCATTACTCCATTGGCCAGTAAGGTGAGATGTTTCAGAACCGTTTTCGGGTGTTTCGGTATCGCCAGGAGACTTGGAGCCTGGGAATAGACCGATACGGTGATTTGGGTCATCGGGGGTATCGCTATGGTTTTCGATAAGCGAACCTTACAGGACTTAGTATATTCGGAGATATTTACTCGTTTGAGGTTAGCTTCTGGCCCTGGGGTGGAGCAAATTATGGAGATGGAAGATGGGCGATAGAACGCGACTTTCTTTAGGCCTGGATAAATAGCCTTAATGTATCGATCGATGGAGGAGGTCTCTAGGATTACGTCAGCATCCAAGTTTGGACATACAAGGAACCATGTGCGGAGTTCGAATGGTCATAAGTTTATGTTAAGTGGTACAAGCTTTTTAATGTCCAGTAGTCTACGTGAGGCATCGGTAATCTTGGGGGTCTTCCTTGCATGAAAGATATTTTGCCAACCAAATGGGAGTAGCATAGAATGGACCAAATTAGGACCAGCGCTTGTGTCAAATACGGCTGTGGCCACTCAATAGCTGTTGGGACGTAGTCCCACGGTTACTCGAACTTTATAATTCTCTTTCCTAGGAGATCCTTGGCTCCTGAACATCCAATTGGTCGAGGCATGGACTGAAAGATAGATTATTCGCCTCGCATCGACCTTCTAAGAATTTTCCGATGGGCTTTCCGTTTCTTCTTGAAGATGAGGTTCCTCTTCGGGGTCGTCCGTAGGTTCTACAATGGCTTGGAACTGTGAGGCTTTCATTGGGGTGTCCGAAGGGGTGGCATAGTGGGAGCTTCCAGGTGTTCCTGTGGCTCGTTGCTGTGCCCTGTTAAACATTCCATCGAATCTTTGCACCTTGTAGTTATCTTCCCTTAAGCCTAGAAGATGTTTGCGAGCTTTCACAGGCAGACACTTCGTGCAGTCAAAGAGTTGGACCATGGAAAGGTAGAGGAAGAAAGCCCTTGGTGAGCGAACAAAAACGTCTTTGCGGGGTGGAAAGGGAGAATGTAGTATCTGAATTAACGGAGAGAGCAGACACCTACGACAGCGTTCGGAATGCCGATGGGTCGCTTGCGGCGAAGAAAAAGGGGTGGTAGAGCTACAACACCAGCGAGCTGGAAGTGGGGTGTAAGGCCACTACTCGCCAGAAAGGGTGAACAGTGCAACTGTAAAACGTTGATGTAACGTAGGTACGAGACGGCTCGTGAACTGTTTGGGGGCTGACTATCTATCATAACTCGTCCGGATCTCCGGTTAAGGAATCCTAAGCGAGGAACAGAATAGTCATGATGCCCATGTTGTCTCCTTTACTTGGACTCGGCGCTCACCTCTTGTACACTATATACTGTGTACCAGGGTGAGTGCCCAAATAAATATATAAATAATACCCAGTGGTCAGCCACTTAGCCAAACCACTGTATGGGTATGGTCCCTAATGGACGTCTAGCTACAAAGGGTAGTAAAGCCCTCCACGTGGATCGCCACTACATGCGCCGTTGCCAATATGGCATTCCCCTAGGAAGGGTCGCAACTATGCGCGAGCCGTGGAAAGCCACTCGACCCATGACGCCACTTGTTCCACTAAGACATTCTGCCTCTCGGCATCCTATGCGGGATGCCGCTCCATATCACAATGCTGATGATAACACTCACTTATGAGTTCCAACCGCGACTTCGCGAAAAACACACCTATCGGATTCCCCGACATAGTAGAATACTACACACTCCAGTCGTTAAGCGCGAACAATGGGGGACGCAAGAAGCGTTTATACGCAGTCGGACCGGTGTTCCGGGTACTCATCGTCATCAAGAATTCCTCGCCGCCCGACCAACTCTTATAGTTCTCAACAGCATTCTGTTCCTCACCGCTCTTCAGTTCGATCTCTCGCGATGGATCCGAACGCCGGGTCCAACCCGTTCCAGCCCTCCTCTGAGGATGTGCCTTCTAGGGTCCCGTCCAAAACTGTTGGTTATGCGTCGCAGCCTACTGCTCAACTCAGTCCATACCGTTCGTTCCTTACACAGTACACTGGATTCCGGTCGGTACCGTTACCTCAGCCAACAGTAACTCCGATGCCGAACGGGGCTTACGTCACCTCTGCGGGTGTGATTCGAGCTCCTTCTCGTCGTGCTCAGCGGAGCTACCCGCACCCTGCGGATTTCTATGGGCGAGATCCTCTCGACAACGTTTAAATTTTCGCGCAAGCTCCCTGGTTTGATCCAGTTGCTATCCGCGATGACGCGTTGATACAACAGTATGTACACGGTGGGTACTTCCCTGAAGGTATTCCAGAACACGCGATTTATAACGACGACTGGGCCAGCCATATTGCTTTGCCAGACAACGCGATTGCGCGATATTCAACGGAAACCTTGTCCGAAGCCCGTACGCGGTTCACCAAGCTGATTTATCAGCGTCTTCACCGATTCATCAGTACGGTTCTCCTCCCACATGACTGGGAACTAGATACCTGGAAAGCCCGTACCAACGGTGAAGGTTACTCGTATATCGAGACACTCGTTGAAGTCAGTTTTAGTGGTTGGCGCGGTGTGCGCGGTTTGCGTGATGCACCTCTCTGCATTCAGCAACCTCTTCTCCGTGCGGAGTTCCGCTTCCTTCGAAAGCGGGACATTCCCTGTTAGGATTATCCCCGTTGGGAACGTCGTACTCGATCACATTTGGGCTATTTGGTGCCGTATCAAATGATCGAGATCGACCGCATCCAGCGGAACGCGCGCTTCGGGCGCTACATCGGTATTCCGGAGCATTGAACGGCGATCGAGAGTCCTCGTCGTTGCTCTGTGGAGCTCCAACCGGCGATCTTCTACATCGGGTCCGCGTTGGTTAACGACCCTTTCTCGGGATATTGGACGGTGGTTGATTCCGAGTTTATCGCCAAGATGGCCGTCTTCCTCTTGTGAGATGCTTATGATACCTTTAGAGTTTGTTAGATGTCGCCCACAGCGCTAAAGTATGCGAGAGAACTCGATCTTTCCCTTGTCCTGGGATTCCGTGCGAACCATGCCGACTTCCTCCATCTTATGGATTTGATCGACAGTGTCGATTGGTCTGGAGTGCCAGCTGATCAATCTGCTCGCGGAACCCGTGCAAGACACCACGACCATTCTCCTGGACGAACAGCAAGTGATGGAGATTTCGTTTGGCACGACCCCTGGACGCGCCAGTTGATCACCTCCGAGCAGGCTGGCTTTCTTCGGGAGAACCCGCGTGACATGCCACTGAACCAGCTTACTGGATACGTGTACGATGCTACTCCATCCGAGAACGGAGAGGAACCGTATGAGTAAGCGCCGGGAGCTGAGGCTGAACTCGGTTACGAGGACGAGCCAGAGCTGGCAGGCGTAGCGACTTCCGTCGATCAATCTGCAGCGGCGGGAGATGCTCAAGAGAGCTTTCATGGGTTTACCCAACAATCCAGTGCAGTGCCAGTCGAAGATCCAGGCTTGGATCCGCTGAGGCAGTTGCTCTTAGATGCGGGCTTTCTCGTGGACCAAGTTGAGGTTGATCGTACACAGCTTCTTGCGAACCTGCGTGCTCGCACGTCTCTTTGATGATCCTAGAAAGGACTCATAGTCAACACCCTTGCGGTGGTATCTTGATACCAATAAAACTCTGGTGACTTCGTGTCTTCACGTTCCCTTCTTATCTTGTAGTCTTCATCTCTTCTCGCTTCTCGAGTTCTTAACTTCTTCTTCTCGCTTCTCGAGGTCTTCAATCCTTCTTCTCGCTTCTCGAGTTTGTCATAGGTGATAATCAGTAAATGTCCTTTGCTTGCGGGTCTTCACGTTTCTTCTTCATGATTTCTTGTTTTCTTCTCGCCTTTACAGTTTTTATTACCTTTGTAGCCCATACTTAGAAATGGGATGTGTCCATGAGCCCGACTATCGAGGAGTCGATCTCTCTGGGGAGTTGTAATCGCATGCGTCGATGATATCGCAGGAGTTGCGAACGGGGGATATGAGCTACAGGTTCCCACGTATCCGCTGCCGGAGGAAAACCGTACCAACGGACTGGATACAGTAATTCTCTAGTATCTTCATACTCGCCATGTTCACATATGCGATCCATAACATTTTCCTGGGCGTTTCCCAATTCTTTCGCTGTTGGCGCAAGAATCTTGTTAACAGGTTTGAAATGCCTTAGGGCTGACCCAAGCGTCTCTGTGTTAGCAGTCTCAGCGTTGCTAAGCGTGCGCTCGTCGACTAACTGTCGTTCTGATGGCAGGGGCAGTTTACTCATTCATTGAGAACCTTTCTCAGATAAAGAGCTATCCTGTTTTCCAGGTTCCATAGAAGCGTACTTCTTGCTACTTCTCAATTCCATTCGTGGATGAACTTCCTTGGGTTTCTCCGATTCTGACCGCTGTTGGGTGGACGATGGTGCTTGCACCACGACAGGAGGCGATACCTCTTCTTCTTCCTGCCCACGAGGGATGGGAGCCGATATCGGCAGAACAGCGAGTGGCGCTTCACCTGACGGTTCAGCCTGAAGCGGCAACGGCGCGTTTTCGCGTGCACTCGTTTCCAAGTCCTTGGGGCCAAAGTCCAAAACATCTTTCCTGGTTTCAGGTTCCATTTCTGTACTTATGGGTGTGCGCGTGCCACGGGGCATATCCCGATACCTCGAGAAGCGGTCGGTGATTACCAATAGGTAGCGATAACCTCGCCTTGAGCGAATCAATTCCCCTAGGATGTCGATACTGACATATTATAAAGGCGCTTTTGCCTGGAATAACGTCATCGGTTTCCGCTTCCTGTAAAGCTTCACGCGATCATACGCACATGTTGTACACAACCTCACTGTAGCATGGCCGTCCATTGCCAAATTAGGCCAGTAAAAATCTCTTCTTAGAGTCATGAACAACTTCGTTCTTCCTGGATGACCAGACAGCCTGCTGTAGTGTGCCAGATGGAGTACACGACTCTTCAAGACGTGTGGAATCACGATTTGATCATGCTTTTCGACATGTCTTAACAGTATTCCTCGTGAATCGAGTGAAAAGGGGAGCTCCTCCCCCTTGTAAAGAAGAGAGCGTATCGACGCATAAAACGTATTGGCGTGTTGCTGATTGAGGAGCTCAGTTCACGAGATTCGCTCGAGTTGAACTGAAGGGTCAGTGTTTGCTTATGAAAGGAACGGGTCTGCATCCGAAGAATCTTCAAGGGTCTCTTGTTCCTCTTCTTCAAAAGATGGTGAATGGGTCTCCATGTAGAAGCAAGGTATCTCTTCATCGATTTTGCCTTGGGTTTCGCCCAGTGTTTTGAGTCGCGATAGCGCGTCAGCTTGGACATTGCCCAATCACTTCTTATACTTCACTTCGAAATCGAATTCAGAAAGGCGTAAGTGCCATCGTGTGAGACGACCAGACGGGTCTGTAATGGCCAGTAACCATCGTAGAGACGAATGATCCGTGTTGACGGTAAAACGTTCTCCTTGGAGATACGGTCGCAATGTGGATAGAGCCCAAACGACTGAAAGGAATTCCTTTTCTGAAACTGAATACTTCTTCTCAGCTGCGTTCAGCGATCTTGACCAGTAACCAATGGGTTTGCGTTCACCATCAGGGTGTGTTTGAAAAAGGGCACACCCTACTTGGTACTCGCTAGAGTCGGTATCCACTGAGTATGGCAGGTTGAGGATGGGCAGCGCCAAGACTGGCGCTGTAATAATCTTTGTCTTTAGCGTGTCGAACGCTTCCACTTTAGCTTGTCTGAATTGTTCCAGCTGTACTGGTTGTCCTTTACGCAGCTTTGCGTTGAGCGGTGCCGCTATATGCGAGTATCGCGACACGAGTCGTCGGTAGACGTTGCTAAAGCTGAGGAGAGAACTCAATTGATTCTGTGTCGACGGAGGTTGTACTTCGCGGAGAGCCGCTGATTGTGCCTCTTGAATGGCAAGCTGTCCCGGCTTGATCACATGTCCTAAGTACTGCACGGTGCCAGCGAACCATTCGCATTTCTTGAACTTCAAAGTGATACCTGCGCTCTGTAGTGCTTTGAGGATCTCCTCGACGTGCCTTAAATGGCTTTCCACATCCTAGGAAAAGATGATCACATCGTCCAAATAGACTACACAAGTCTTCCACTTGTATCTTGAGAGTAAGATGTCCAGAGTACGCTGTAAAGTAGCCGGTGCATTCGTTAAGCCAAAGAGCATCCTTCAGAAACGGTAGAGACCGGCGTGACACGCAAATGCGGTTTTATCTTGGTCTTCTTCCGCTACGGGCACCTGCCAATAGCCAGAGATGGAGTCAAACGTGGTGAACACGTTCGCTTCTCCTAAGCTGTCAATACATTCGTCCATTCGAGGCCACGGGTATGTATCTCGAACTGTAACTGCGTTCAGTTTTCGATAATCGATACAGAATCGTAAAGAACCATCAGGTTTTGGAACCAGCACCACTGGTGAGGCCCAAGCAGATTGAGCTGCTTCGATTACTCCTTCTTCCAGCATTTTGCTAACATTCTCCTCCTCGATTTGGCGAGTTCGCGGTCCCGCTCTGTAGGGTGGTTGGGAGATGGGTCGTGACCCTGGGACCATATCAATGTGGTGTTCCGTAGCGGAGATCTCTCCTAGTTTTCCACTCCACATGGATGTATACTTCTTCAGCATTGACCTGATCTTCGTTCTGTAGTGTTCCGACACATGTGCTAAGTCTAGCTCATCGACCAGGCTCTGTGGGTCCTTTGCCGTTTGCCATCGATCTCCAGACGGAGTTTGAAGTTCTTCGTCTGTGTCACTGACATGGGTTAATCCCAATACTTCTGCAGTAGAAATATGAGTAGAGACCACCACTGCAGGATGAGGCAAAGCTGTCGCAACAACCTGATTCTTCGGTATCTGATAATCTTTATCGGTGAAGTTACTCACTAGTATCCAAAAGGGGCTACCAGGATCAACCTGAACAATGCCGTTAGCGACTAGCAATCCACGGGATTCGTACATCCGAGTATTCGGTTGAATTACCACGAGTCCGTGTCGTTCTGTTCTTAATTGAACCCAAGTTTGGGTTTGCGCCTTCAGCATGGCACTCTTCGCTACTCGAATCCTCTGCGAGGCAAGTCCTCGGGATTTTCCTTATTCCATAGATGGTGGAAGTGGAGGTGCTTCAGAGCAACGACGCATTGGCTTGCAAACAAATGGTACCATTGATCCATCATCTAGTTCCACTAGTTTTCTTCGCGGGCGAATGGCTTCGACAAACTTGTCGCAATATTCACATCCCAGTACCACTGGTGCAGCTAACTTCATACAGACGATGAAGTCGACTAGGACTACAAAGCGTCCCAAACGCACCACGAGTCGAACTGTTATCAGTGTCTTCACAGCTTTTTTGTTGGTATCCCGGATGTCTGGTAAAGGACCGTATCGAATACGTTCTAAGGCAGCAGGAGCGAGCTCCGATTCCCATATAGAGTTCGGACCAGCACCTGTGTCCAGTATAGTCAATCGACGAGATAACAGATTCCTGTCAGAGCGGATGTCGGCGTAGACCTTATAGTTTCTTTTAGACACTACCATGAGGTAACTTTCCCGTTTTGACGGACGAGTATACCGTGTCCAAGGACGATGTAACTCACATTCAAACTGTACTCTCTTTCCGTCCGGCGGATTGATTCCGTACGTAGGAAATTTGGGAGGCCTCGAGAGAATCTTGGGCTTCCAAGCGCGGGAGCAGGGAGGCGAGCTCTCCCTGGTCAGCACTACGGGATCTACTAGTGCCCTAGGGGATCCCTCACTTAGTTTTCCGGTTGCACCGGCTGATTTGCCTCAAAGGCGCCTCTTCCTACCAGGGTTCCGGGTTGTAACATTTCAGCATTCTGAGCAACCGGCTTGTCCGTCCGGCGCATTGGTGTCTGAGAAAACCAACTTTTGGCTTTCCAATACATGCCCGCCGGTACGCGGCTTCTTTCCTCTTCTGAGAGTGCTTCATAATTCGTCATGATACGACTCAGATCCTTTGCAGGAAGCGTAAATTCTGCACTGAAATGGTGTTTTCCATAACATGAATAACATATCAAACCGTCACGACGGTTGGTCAACATAGGTTGTGAATGGTATGTCATGCGAGTATCCACCCATACGAGTTTCCCGTTCTTAAAACCTCCTTGTGGATACACCGTGTAGGGAAGATACATAGGGTGACGGCCCTCCATAGCCATTAGGGCTTCCTCGTCCTGAGACTCCGAGTGTGGGAGATCCACTGTAGGTACAGAAGAGTCCGTTTATTCCATTAAATGGACCGCCTTCTCATGCGAGTCACTCCCTTTGGGTGCCAACGAAGAATTTAGTGAGTGCACTGGAGATTGCAGATGTAGCAGTTTGCTGCGCTGATTAACTCTGGCGGAGATCTTCTCCATACCCGTTGAGGTTCCAAAAGCCACTGAACGATGGGGGCTACCACGCGCTCTGGCCACGTCTCCTTCAGCTTTCGCAAACTGAACTAACTCCAAAAAGGAGACTCTTCCATGCTTCTCTCGATATCGAGCTACCAACGACTTGATGCTCGGGTCCAGCCCGTTGATGTACAAGGTAATCTTGTCCTCCGTCGAGTGGACGTTTCCACAGCAGACTGAAGCTTTGTTAAGCCTTGAGCTGTACTCAGCTTCGCCCTCCTCAGGCTTTTTGGTCATATCCCTTAGGTCCAGGATCGCCTGACGTATCGAGTTTGATGTCGCGAAACTGCGCATCAAGTACTGCACCGTCTCTGGCCATGAGGTAATGCCGCCTTCATCGGCTGTCAATGATCCGCATACGGAACGATATTGCTCTAAAGCAAAACCCTTCAGGAAGTGAGGTAAAGACACAAATGCCTGTGGTTCACTCATCTCTAGAGTGTCTGCTTCGGCAACGAATCGAGTGAGAAACTCGATAACGAGAATGGGGGTTTTCCCATCAAATGTTGAATCATTAAGGCCGATCTTCAATCGTTTGATGTGATCCTTCACCTTCGCGGTTTCGCGTCCTGAGCGCTTCTTGCTCTTCAACTTCAGACGGTAGTACCTGTAGTTAAGGACCTTCTGATGAAGCGGATTCGTGCACGGGAACACCTTCAATCCTAGGTAAGGTCAGCCTTTTTTTCTCATTAACACCGAAGACGTGTTGTTCTTCCGAGATCGGGGCCTTCGATGACCATCATCACTGTCGCCGTCATCTGACGTATCTGAATCATCAGAATCATCAGTACTGGAACTGAAACCCTCCGTACTTGACGATTTATCACTCGAATCACGTGCGGACTTCTGCTTCTTACGTCGTGACTTCGACTTCTTCGAACGAGCTTCCTTCAAAGAAGCTCCTTCCTCTTCCAGCACGACTGGTTTAGCAGCAGTCTGCGCATGAACTGCCGCCTCCAGGCGTTATAAACGAGGGTTAACTCGGGTGAGGACTTCCTCTACATCCACGGTTAAGCCGGGTAGCGCATCGGGCGTATTCCCGTACCTCTCCAGTAGATGGTTCAAATCCCCACGTAGTGTTTTCACTGATGCATAGACCTGCTTTCCATTGTCTTGACAAACGAGTGCTTGATGCGCACTGCGTAATTGTTCGACATCAGCGATAAAAGCAGCGATCTGCGATTCCAACGCAACCATGCACACACGCGAAGCGCTTGGCTCAGACTTGAGACGACGCACTTCCCTGCGCAAATCATCCTCTTCTTGAGGTCCGAAGACCTCAGGGTCAGCTACGGCTTCTGTGGTGGGCGTGATTGCCGCTGCCACAAGGGCTGGTACATCCGAGAGATCTCGTTCATCATTCACCGAGCGTGAGCGCGACATTGCTTGACGATACAGCCGCTCTCCGGCTTCAACAGATGAGGCGAGCCTCGCGTTCAAGGGTGGTCCCGCAGGACCGGGGCGACCAGTACTCGACTGGGTTCGGGTTTTCGGCATCCTAGACCAAACCTGAGTCCAGGTGCGTACCAAATGGTGTCCTTGACTTCTCGACCACGTGTTCAACCACGATGAATTCCGCAATTGCCGGAGGTGGTTCGATAAACAATAACTGTAGTGATTCCACTTCTTCCAAGTATCGATATCGATTCCACGTTCCAGGAACGAATTGTTCAGTGCAGCTGACCACAGTGGTTCTAAGTCGGGAGACCACTTGTAGTATCCGCTCTAACGGAGAGAGCTGACACCTGTGACAGATTTCGGACTGCCGATGGGTCGCTTGTGGCGAAGGAAAAGGGGTGGTAGAGCTACAACACCAGCGAGCTGGAAGTGGGGTGTAAGGCCACTACTCGCCGGCGAGGGTGAACAGTGCAACTGTAAAACGTTGATGTAACGTAGGTACGAGACGGCTCGTGAACTGTTTGGGGGCTGACTATCTATCATAACTCGTCCGGATCTCCGGTTAAGGAATCCTAAGCGAGGAACAGAATAGTCATGATGCCCATGTTGTCTCCTTTACTTGGACTCGGCGTGCACCTCTGGTACACTATATACTGTGTACCAGGGTGAGTGCCCAAATAAATATATAAATAATACCCAGTGGTCAGCCACTTAGCCAAACCACTGTATGGGTATGGTCCCTAATGGACGTCTAGCTACAAAGGGTAGTAAAGCCCTCCACGTGGATCGCCACTACATGCGCCGTTGCCAATATGGCATTCCCCTAGGAAGGGTCGCAACTATGCGCGCGCCATGGCAAGCCACTCGACCCATGACGCCACGTGTTCCACTAAGACATTCTGCCTCTAGGCATCCTATGCGGGATGCCGCTTCATATCACAATGCTGATGATAACACTCACTTATGAGTTCCAACCGCGACTTCGCGAAAAACCAACCTATCGGATTCCCCGACATAGTAGAATACTACAGAGAATAAGTGGGTGTGCGTGGTTCATTGGTCACTATTGCTCTCTGGGGGATATATGATGGGGACCAAGACAGAGGAGCACTGAAATTACCCGCACGGATAACTCTCGAGACGGCATATTGGAGTGATGAATCCATGTCCGATTCCGTGGATCTAACCAAATGGGCTTGTTGTGGTTTACGCAATGGAGTTGCGTGTCCTCTGGATATATTAGCATTGCGCCTGGAAGTCCTGTAGGGGTTTCCATTACCTTCGGCATAGGTGACGAGCCGTCGGAAGCAGTATTGTGAGTTTTCCGTGGGGTATTTACGGACATGTGTCCGAATGGCATGGAGTAATCCCGTGATGAAATGACGTTCAAGCCGTCCTTCGTAGAATACGTTTCGATATTGGTAAGAATTCTTCCATAGGGCTTCTGCGAAAGCCGATTCGGTCTTGTTGGAGCTCTGCCTAAAGGATATGACTTCCTGGTTGGCATCTATTATAACTTTAACCGTAAAATAGGTTCCGAAGAGGTAATGAGCAACCTGAGAATATGGGCTGAGAAGCTCACGGCCTTGAGCGTCCACGAGGTCAGTTGTGCCAGAAATCTTCGAAACCACTCGGTCACGCGCATATCCTGTGAAAAAGAATTGGAAAAGGTACAGAGCGGCGCCCTCGTGGACACCGTTCTGATCACAGGCCGTACGCAACAAACGAATAAACATAAGGACAGAAATGGGTTCAGAACCCGAGAACTTGTCCGAGATGGTTAGATGCAACCGTTTGGCCCCTTTAGACACTCTTCGAGCCATCGAACAAAAATATTTCGGAGATCTGTCGGCCAATCGGTAATTCTGGTAGTCTAGAACCTTAAGGAAATGTTCGTTCGTTGTTGTTAGTGGTTTGAGGCATCGAACGGCAGCCTCATCCACTTTCGAGTCGTTTGTTTCGGTTGAGTCCGAATCGGAATCACTCGTGTCCGAATGGTCTCTTCTTTTGCTCTTCCTGTTCTTCTTTCTCCTGCGGTTACTTTGTTTCTTTCCAGCGGAATGGGGACCTAAAGAATCGATTTATCTATCAGATCCATTGGACCCCTGAGGTCCCTGTACCTCATGTTGTTCTTTGAGTCGAGCAATCTGTCTCTCTTCTAGACGCGGAGCATTTCTTCTGCTCCTAGACTGCCTTTCCATTGGATTTTCCGGATGGTGTTCCCGGCGAGAGGAGAGTAATTCCGCCACTCCAGGGGGTTCGGTAGAGAGTCCCCATATGAAAACCGGATGGTTTAGTTGTGGAGTGGTCCTAGGGACTGCATTGCCTGCCTGGCTGTTGACTGCTCCTTGTACGGCTTGTAGGAGGAAGTCTATTAATTATTGAGACTCCATTACCTTAGGGACTATTAGCTTAATGAGGTAGTCCGTATGGTCAGCGATCGCCGTAGCGAGTCGCATGTACACAATGGAATCAACATGGGCTGAGCAGGGCTCACGGATACAGGGCCAGAGAAGGTCGGCAAGCCCTGCGGGCATGTTCTCCATATTTCCTTGGGTCTGGTGAAGTTCTCCTTGGGTTGTTTCTAGTTTAGGAGTAGCCCTGGTGATGCGTTCTCGTAAACGTGGGGCCACTGTGGGTTCTCGGTGAATCCTTTCAGGGTTGTCCAGGGGGGTCAGAACTTCTTGCGGCTGGCATCTTGTGCTTCTGCGGTCGCTAACGGTATCACCCTGAGGGTCAAGCGACATCATCGGCGTACTAGTCGCAACTTCTCCTGTCGTGGGAGTCCCATGATCTGGTCAGTTAGGTCTGTTTCTTGCATACATGATGGTGGCTGCTTCTATACTTCCGGTCCGTTGAAGAATTAAACCCATGGCTAGAATCCGTATAATTCTTCTTTCCAGGGGTTAGCTCAAGTATTCCTAAGAAATTTTAAGTCAGGAAACCAAAATGTAACGCAATGACTGGTGTTGGATCGGCGTACTGGTCTCAGCCTGAGGTAGCGTGGTAAAGCTGGTCCTAAGGTCAGTATACTTGACGTTGGCACTCCCAGAGTACTTGGTGCAATGGGCGGGCGTTTAATGCGTAGTTTTACAGGTCGGAGGAACGGAAACGATGTCTTGAAGACCAATTGGTGGAACTAATGTACCAAAGTGGGTAATTTAGTACCCTACCGGTGCCTACTCGAATCCAAGAGAAAAACGTTACTCGAACAAAGTAAATATTAATGGCGAGGCGCTGAGATCTCCCTTGCACTGCGAGGCTATTCTATTACAACTATATAAAATAAAACAAAATATCTAAATATGTCCAGCTGATGTCGGCCAGTCCACTTGGCGTCTGTAAGATACCTCAGGCCCTGGGAGCTTAAATAACTCAACCGTTATAGTTGCTCTTTCACACTGATAATTCCATCATCAGTGTGACTGACCATGCTACCGCCCTTCCCGACGATCTATAGTTCGACACCGCTTTCGACGTGTGTGATGGTCACCCCTCCAACTCTTCCTACCTCTCACTAAGTCAAGTTGTCCGTCCTCTCAACATGCCGGCAAAGGATACAGGCCAATAAAAACCCTCGACTGACCGGGACGGTCTTCTCCCTAAGACGTGCTTACAATCGACCAAGCACATTCTCCTCAATGAAGTGTATCAACGCTCGGGAATGGAGCCACTATCCACTTTTCTCACACAAAAATCGTTCTTCGGGTTCCGGGAATATTGGCTGGCGGCCGCACGTCCCGGTTTCGAAATTTATTGTTCCGTCTACTGCTCTGTAAAGCTGGGAGTTTTACATGGTAAAAAGTTTAGCTACTGCTTGATGTGAGAGCTTGTGAGATCTGGAAAATGTTGCCGCTTGACGTACACGAATGAAGTTGGTCCGCATTGGCTGTGAGGTTAATATGCAACGCGAAACAATGTTTGAGTAGCCAAATACATGTGGTGATTTTAATGGGCTTGGAATTAGGAAAAAGAGCAATAGTTTGATGATCGAAATATTTAAGAAACTGAAGAGAAAGCATCTGACGGTTTACACAGCGCACTATTAAAAAAAGGCGCTCGGATTTAAATCATACTGTTTGAACCGTTGTAGAGTTAGAGCCATACTAAGGACTCTATTGGATAAAAATGAAGTCAAATGCATCGGTTTTTATCAATGAAATTGTCCCGGTTTTTTGTAGTGCCCCTCTTTTTCCAGATCCGATGATACCAATTAATCCCGGACAAAGATGCTTTGTAGTTTCAAAAGACTGTCGCCACACAGTAGCGAATTATGAATCTCTGTACCCACTCGACCCGTACGTGGTCCTGCCAGATTTGAACAAATTGATAGATTGTAGAACACTCAAGCTACAAGAGTCACTCTTTGAAAGTGCGTGCAGTCAATCATCTCAGTACAGCGGATGGTGTGCACCCAGAGAATCTTCAGCGCCATGAGACCAAATGAAATGAATAGTGTAATTCTCGGCGGTATTATCTCCCGTTTTGGGAACAAAAGCTAAGAGCTGGTGGGCGTAAGTACTTTTGTTCCTCCTAAAGATCTATCTGAGCTGCATTATGATGCTCTCAAGGAAACCCGTTTTTTCATGTTTTTTAACGAGTGAACCTCTATATGATTCAGCTTTATGACTATGCCATTTTCCGGAATATTCTTTGCGTAGTACGTATGAACAGCCCAGACCAACATCCATTCTGCAAATTTCCCCCTACTTAATGTTTTGAACGCGCTATTCAAACTGCATATCTTTCGAATACAAAAAACAATTATGCACCGAATCTCTTCCATAGCACTTATAGTAAGGGCGGTACAGCTCGCACTACTCAACATTAGGAACAGGGCGTCCCTGACAGATTCCGTGATCATTATATCGCTGGCTCGGTCGATGTCTACGAAACCAGTAAACAGGGGCTGAGGTAGCAACGGCAAGGCAATGTACGAAGTGAGATGGAGCAGAAGTGAGGAATAACGGATAATATCTTTTTCAATGTGTTCGTGATGAGAACGCATCAATGGGTTGTATGTTAAAGGTAGCAGAGTGGTCCGTTAAAGACGTAATCGGCTCGCAATTAACAAATTATGATGAATGCCGTTCACATTTCTGAAAATATGCAAACTTTTCGTACAAGCGGTCGGGGGTCTTGTTTTACCTTCTCTCACGCCTGAGCTGCAGCTGAAGCGAGAGCCGGACGTACAGCGGCTCGAAGTCACGGACGCTGCGTACATCTTGTCAAACATTACAGTGCAAGGACGCACTTAAGCGCACAAGCGACGACGATAGCGACAAGTAAAGAAGGAGGCAGAGTCTTCCTCTCACAGGTTATGGGCCCATTCGCTGCCACTGCCGCACACATAATCGTAGTCAATCCCAACCCCCTCTCCATACCTCCGCCAGCACCATGAATCGAACGACCAACGCACCCTCCGTCGAGCACGACGGCAACACAACAAGGACATTACTGAAATAACCACCGAACTATACCACAATACCCTCATCTAACAAAACGACACTCACGTCCCACAAGATAACACGCAACAACCACATTCATACCACAACATGGACACAGATCGCCCACCCAAACGCCAAGAGCTTGACCCCTCGAACTACGCATTTTGGTCGTTGGCATTAGAAACATACGCCATCACGATCAAAGCCACACTGCACATTACAGGAAACCCTCCAGAACCAACTGATCCCGCTGACCTTGACGCATACACAACGAAAAAGTCAAAACTGCGATCAGCAGTACTCAGTAGTGTCCCAGCTCATGTTCTAGGACTTCTTTTGGTACCAGATGATCGACCTACACCGCATGAACTCATCAGATCCATCAAACAACACATTGATCAGTCAACAAAGGACGACCACCGCTTTCTGAAGATCGAGGCGGAAAATGTCACATTCACAAACGACACCACCATAGAAGATTATGTCAAGGCACACATAGCTATTCGCAAAAAAATCATCGCCGCCATGTACCCTAACATTAAAGAGGAAGAAACCACCGTCGAATTCGTCATCCACGGTTTGCGCAAGAACGGCACACTGAACTCCATCCTCGGCCCCATTCTCATTCAGAAACCAAAAACAGTGAAACAATTCCTCCACACATTCAAAGAACTGCCAACGATTTACCAACCGATTCATGGACCCACACCGCAAGCATCGTCTTCCACATCCTTCACGGGTGACTATTCTCCGTACCGCTTCACCGGGGACTATCGTGGCAGGGGGAGTTATCGCCGCCTCTTTCGACCTTATCTACGTCCTGCATACACCCCACGACGTCTCCCGCCTGGCCTCACTCCATGCCGATTCCACACTTCACTAGGCATACAATCAATTCACACCGACGAAGAATGCAACGACCGTCGATACCCCAAATATCGCATGAAGCCACAGGCCCATTACACAAACCTTCAGGGAAGCTATGCCTTATACACTCCGCCATCTTCCTACCAGCATCCACAATTCAATCCAGCTCCAACACCACTTTCATCGTCATTCACCCTCGTCGACAACTCCTCCGATCTCGACAACAATCCTCACAGTACGTTTTTGCTAGACAGTGGAGCTCACCCGACGCATATCAGCACTCACACTCCCTCCATGCAACCCCTCTCGCACACTGTACTAACCAACACCGCCAAGAACTCTAAGATGCCATGCACACATCATGGGAAGATCAAAATCCAACCGAACCACAGTAACCGCACCATATCCGTTTATGCGGTAGCCAATCGACACATCAAGCATAACCTCTTGTCCGTCAACGAATTAGCCAACACATGCGGACTAGTTACGTTCACTCCTCATGCTGGGTACATAATCGACACACATCGATACCCCCCGAATATAGTAGCTCAAGCTCCATGGCGGAACAATCAATACCAATTTAAGGGAAAGCTCGGCACAGCATACAACTCTCGCACGCTAGGTCGTAAACCACACAAAAAATCAAAACCTGATCGCATCATACCATGTTTACCGTCACATCCCACCACCTTAACATCACGACCAACCAGTCGAACAACACCCAAATCAAGTGCTACATCCTCACCAGTCACGGTGGACCTTCCGAAACAACAGAGTACATGTCTCCTCTCCAAATTATCAACTCCCCACAGAGCCTCACTTCGCAAAAGCCCACAGAATCTCCTATACAACTGGCACATACGCCTAAATCACGCTCACCCCCACAAAATCGCCACAACCGCGGGTCTAGGCCTCATTCCGAACATGCCGCAAAAGTTACTACACAACGCCATCATTAGCTGCAGCGCATGTCAGCACGCCAAACTCCACCCAACAGCGCGCACAAACGCAAAACGCACCAACACAAAACAGGAGTATATATCAGCTCTGATACTTGTGGACCAATATCCCCCACGTCCACTCATGGCAACAACCACCTCCTTCTCCTAATCTGCGCAGCAAGCCGATTTGCAATAGAGCATTTCATCAAAGACCGCAAAGACATCCCGAAACACATAGATGAAAGTCTGCACCACATCCGCCATCGTATGAAACATCCACTACATGATTCTCGAGCTGACAATGCAAAAGAATACACATCCCACAAGATTCAAAACATATACGCCAAATACAAAGTTCAACACCACCTTAGGACCCCACATCAACCACAGGAAAATTCCATAGCAGAACGCTTCAATCGAACGATTATGAATTCAGTACGTGCCCTCCTTCACACGGCAAAGCTCGGCCAAGAGTACTGGGAAGACGCCGCGAGGGACGCACTGTTCAAATACAACTTGATTCACAACACAGGCATAGGCACATCACCATACTACATGTGGTACGGTATCAAACCGCAGCTGCAATACATGTTCACTTTCGGACAATTAGGCACCATTCCAATAATCTCACCGAAGAAAAAGCTCGATGCTCGCGCTGCCCCAGCACGATATATGTACCCAACCCTACTTGGACACATAGTAGTGCTCAACCTTCGCAACAACCAATATCAGACCCTTCGAGCCAGTGATTTTCACCCCTATCATCTACAAACGGACCCCGTCAGCACGACCACGACCGCCTTCAAAGTGAGCGCTAATCGGTCCAGACGTCCACCCCACAAAACTACGCTGGACACACCACCCCCGGCCACGCTCTTACAAGCCAGGCAGTACCCCGATGCACAAAAGTGGCAAAAAGCACACCATGACGAACTTCAAAACATAGATCTGTACGCCAGCATAAAATGGCTACCAGCCAGTTTTGTTCCGCCCAAGGAATCCATCATTCTCCTAATGATGCTATATCGATATAAACGATCCGCGGAAGGTCACATCTTACAGCGCAAAGCACGCTGCAATCTTCGAGGAGATCTAATGAAACCGGGGTTACACTTCGACTCCAAAAACATAACAACCTACACTGCAGATTGCACAACACAACGCATGATTATAGCAGCACACGCTGCATATGGTTACCCTCTAGAACACTTTGACATTCAATCAGCATATCTTCACGAGTCCTACCAATACGAACGTCCAGTTTAGGTCCGACAAATGCCCAAATTCAATGGCACGTACCGACACGAAGGGAAGTACGGACGATTAATAGAAAATCTATACGGCTCTCCACCAGCAGCGTATTACTACAACCACGGCCTCAAACAGTTCCTCATAAAACTCGGCTACACTGCATCGGAGCATGATCCCTGCCTGTACACAAAGAAGACATCCACGGGGCATACAGTCGTTAGCACCACTATTGACGACTTTCTAGTTCTTGGCACAACCCAACAACACATAGACGACTTATACCAACAACTTCTTCGAAAGTATAAGCTCAAAAGGCTCGGCCCTCCCACCAGGTTCTTAAACTGGACCATAACTCGCACCAACAACGGCAACATCCATGTGGCACAACCCCACAGCAAAGACGCTCTTCTTCAGCAAACAAACATGCAAGACTGCAACCCTTCGCAAACGCCGTACAACTCCTTGGCGCATTTAGATCAACAACCCCCCACCGCACCCCTCACTCACGCAGAAGCAACAAGGTACCGCCAGATACTTGGAGAGATTCGTCACATTACCGACATCACACGCCCGGATCTCATGTACGCAACGAACAGGCTTGCCCAACACATGACACACCGGCAAACTCACCACCAACAAGCCCTCAAATCCCTTCTCCACTATTTGAAAGGCACACGCCCCAATGGTCTACTACACAAACGGATAACCCCAAATCCTCAGCAGCTTCTTACGGTCTTCAGCGATGCCGACTTCGCCAATTCCAAAAATCGAAAGTCGATCACAGGCAACGTCCACCTCTTCAATGACACACCGATATCTTGGCTGTCAAGAAAACAAAATATAGTAGCGCTCTCCACAACGGAATCGGAATACATAGCAGCGACAAACGCGACACGCCATACAAAATGGCTTCGAAACCTTATGGAAGCAACCCCTTTCAAGTCTGACCATCCAACCCCTCATTACATCGACAACAACTCAGCGATACTCATCGCAGAGAACCAGGCTCCCACAAAACGTAAAAAATACCTTGACCTTCGACATCACTACTTACAACACAACCTTGCTGAGAAACATATCACGCTGCACCGCACACCCACAGCCCAAATGCTCGGCGACCTCTTCACGAAGTCTCTTCATAAGGCAAGATTCCAAGAACTTCGCAGACAACTAAACATCCTCCCCAATTCAGCAACAAAATGCGACGCAGCAACCGGGGACTGTCAAACACCATCATGAACACCTTGCTGCGCCGCATTTCTGAAAAGTCAAGCATTACAGTGCAAGGACGCACTTAAGCGCACAAACGACGACGATAGCGACAAGTAAAGAAGGAGGCAGAGTCTTCCTCTCACACATCTCATTAGAAAGGTTGCCACGGTGGCACGTTTGATGATGAGCTTTCTGTGCCCATAACAAACAATGTTTACGTTTACATCTGGTCATGGATTACTTTTTCTATGCATAGGTTGCTCGCTGTAGAGCACTACGAACTTTAGTGTCAATACGACCACTGGTCTCATATGAGGCCAAAATTACAACATCAATAAAAATTGTAAACTTTGTCAATTTCCTTAAATTTCTGTGCCTAGATGTTGTCAACATTTTCTTCTCTTCTGGCTTCAACCTCAAAGATCACAAACAATCGTCCATAACTTGTAAAAAACATCATCTTTACCCCATTCATTAATAATTTATCAAATATGTCATCATCTACGGATCCCCGACGTGTAGTGAGAATCAGAGTAAACACCTGCGCGCTTCTCGTCACGTCAAAGAGCGATTGTTAGCGCTTCTTTGGAAGGCAATTGAAAAAGAAAATGTTAAGCAGAAGTGTTACAAAAGTGGACGTTGTTCTAAAAAATATTCGGAGACACACTTTTGTCACCCTGAACTTCGAACTACCTGGTCGCGAGAAAGTGTGCACTATCAAAATTTGCAATGTGATAACTGGGGATCATGTCATGGTTTCTGAGACTGCTCAAGAAGCCATCAATTTGAATGTGGATATGAATGGTACTGCTGTTACTAACAAAGCTTCGAACAATGGAGAGCAAACTACTGTCCCGGATGGCAATGATAGTCACACAATGAATTCGTTGAGGCATCCTACTGTGACAAACAATGACACGAAAGACAGCTTTGTGGAAGTTCATTCGACGAAATGGACAAAGGAAAATGTATCCTTGACTCTGAATGTTCCAGTGCAAATGCATCAATGGAGAGTCACGGGACCTGTTGGAGATTTTATCTACGCTATTCGTGCACCTTCGGGACTCTCTTCATACGATTTCATCATGTGGATGTTTCCTGTAGCTCATTTGGAAAAAGTAGTTGGATCTAACATCTCTTGGCTGGAAGGAAAAGGGTTAAAGCAGACCACAGGAGGTCAAAATTTGAGGCTTTTTGGTTTGATGGTGTTATTGACATGCTTTGAGTTTTGAAATAGAAGATAAATTTTGTCTAAAAAACGCTTTCTAAATATATTGAATCTTCGAGCTCAAAAAGATCATGTCACGTAATCGGTTTGAACATATTCAGTACTTTATCGTTTTCACTGGCTCTGAAAACGATCAAATAACAGAAGAATGCAGATGGTCATGCGTTTCTGAGCTTTTGAAAGCTATAAATGACCATCGGAAAGCGTTCGTAACTCCGTTACACACTTTGTGCGTGGAAGAAAGCATGCCACCTTGGCATGAACTCGGGGGAAACTGGATTGAAATTGAACTTCCACACTACACTGCTATTAATAAGAAACCTTAATGTGGTTGTGAATTAAAGACAATTGTGGAGCAAAACCCGGCGACGGGAAGTGCTCTCAAGGTGTTCGAAGCCTCGCTCCCTGGGGGAGGCAGACTCAGAGACAGAGCCCTCCGTTCCACCCGTAGTGTGGGGTGTAACTCCCACGGGGGATTCCGGCAGTACCGACGGAGGTGAGGGGTAGAAACCGTTGGATCGGGAATGGGTATGGGTATCCCAAAGAATGGGGGAAAATCCGGCGAAGAGGAAAAACGGGGCGAGGGTCGGGCACTAACAGGCACCGGACCCGAGAACCAGAAAAGGTGCGAAACAACAAAAGAAACCCAATACAGGGGCGAAAACCTGTCCTCGAAAGGAAACACAAAAAGCACGCAACAAGTAAGCAGAACCCCCACGGGGTATCGTGCACGCAGGTCGTCTGAGCGGTCCCAAGGGGGTGGTTGCACGGAACCCAAACGTGGGCACTCTCCAAGTGGAGTCGTGTCCCTACGCAGGCGTTGCTAACCAGAGCCCGTTCCGGGTTTTAAGGCCGAAACGATGGCGACGAAGAACTTCTGAAGGTATCGAAGACCAACCTTGGTTACCATTTACTCTGAGCTTCGGACTGTCAGATCTCATCTCCCTAAGTAGGGCCCACTAACTAAACTCTACAGTAGTGCACACCTGCTCAGGGCCATACACGTGGAGATCCCACTGTCAGGGCCCAAAAGTCCAACGTTCTAACAAATATCCAAAATTCGGTGCCAAAATTAAGCCACGTGTATCACGGGGCCAATCCAACCATGGGCCATCCGAATTTTCACTTCAGAAAACAGTGCCACCTTAGCACACCTTAGAGGGGATCGTAGTCATAACCCTCGGAGGGTTCAATCCTCATTCTATGAGTTGCATCTTCAAGTATCCCTTAACTGGGCGTTGCTCTACAACAATGTGTTCTGGAAGGAATGGAATTATTCTAAAAATAGAAATCATGATCGGAGCTACACAACCAGATATACAGTCTTTTGAATCAGAAAATGCGCATGGAACATCTGTTTTCATGAGATTTGTCGAAAATTGGTTCGCAACTGGTCAAATCTTTTGTACCGATTCATATTTTGTATCTTTTGAGACAGCTTAAGAACTTTTAAAAAGAGGAATGCGATTTGTTGGGGTTGTAAAAATAGCTATAAGAATATTTCCTATAAAACATCTTTCTGAACTAACAATGACGGCTCGAGGCCATCACCTGTCGATGGTGGCGATAATGCCTGAATTGGATCTGAAGATGATATTCGCGCTCTGGGTGAACCGTGTGAGGATATATTTCATCAGCACTTGTAGCAGTATCCAACCATAAACTCCAATTTCTCTTGAAAGATGGCCGACAACTGATGGAATAACAAAAAACTGCTTCCTATTTCTATTCCAGAGGTTTGCGAGGAGCTCTATTCCTGTTGCTTAAGAATGAATAGGCAAAATGGATCACGTCAAGATGATTTGAATATGAAAAAGAAGTTCGAAGTGAAATAATGGTCTTATAGAGTGAATACTTCTTTGCTTACAACGTGCGTGGTTGATGATTGGAACCTTTGCAAGGATGCGAACGGAATCCATTGAATGTTACACCGCATGATTTCTATTGTAGTCTTGCAGACGAATAAATAGATAACAACTGAGATTCTATTCAAAATGTGAAAAAAAATGTAAGGAAGAGAATAAAATAGAAAAAACGTACATGGTTGGTACCGGCATTCATGTAATGAAGGATACTCGGAAAGTAAGGTAATCAAATGGTTTCAAGACGTCTCAAACTCATCTAGGACGATGCAAAGTCTGCAAAACTAATTAAAAATCAAACCTTTTTTGTTCATAATGCAAAAAGTACAAGGATATGAATTTTTATATATGTCACAGAGAAACCGGCCGTGAGTTTTTTATAGATCATCTGCATGGAGTTCATTACATTTGAAAAAAGATTTAGTCAACATAATTGATGTTCGTGTGTCATCATGCGTGTTTAAGGATTTTAGGGGGCATTTTAAAAGTATAAAGCATAAATTGAAATTACCTTAATCCCCCTACTAATTCAATTTGCGTTATACAACTTTCTAGATATATTATTGTCTCTAACGAAACTATTTTTTCAGCGGCTGTCATCTTTTTCTTTTTTCTTTAAAAGAAGACAATTATAGGTGTTTTGACCATAACAATTTTTAAAAATAGTAAAGCTACCGTTGGTGGTTTCGGGATACCTTGAACTCGGCGAGGTTTGAACGTTTTGTTTATCAATCTTCAAGTGGTCGTGAAATAACTGAGCTGATGTTACTGAAGACAACTGTCTAAAGGACGTACTTTAAAGATGGCGGAACATGGTTAAAAAATGAGTTTTCTACTTAGAAAATAGAAAACGCCGCTGCAATATGGAAACTAGCGATTTTTATTAATTTTTGGGAAATAAAAATGGCCTCATATGAGACCAAGCCGGCCTCATGTCTGTCCAATCGTCCGGGCGTGTAGACACTAGCTGAAGCGCTACTTATAGTTTATCTGATTCTACCTTACAGTCTGTTTAAGTACTTTCTGTATTTGAACTTTTTTCATATATATTGAGCGGAAGTAGTTCGGACCGGAATAGCAAGAATACCATCGCCCTAAATTTTAGCCCTGAATTAAAGATATATATAGGTCGTTGTTGCAAATTTTCTGTTGCTACAATATCAGGCGAGAAATAATTATCCAATCAACGAGTGGGCCTTTGGCTCCAACACATTACCTTTGGAGATGAGATAGCTGCCCCTGTCTAGTCAGTTACAGTACCTGATAACGTGTTTTATTTTTTGGCAGGTTCGGCTCTAATTATAGCTCTAGTTTTGCGCGGTGTAGAGCTGGAAATAGAATTGCACCAAAACTTTTTGGTGATACTAATAGAATGGTTGGGCCTCATAAGGTCGCCAAAACAAACTGAACTGCTCTAATACAAAAGATAATATAGCACTGTGGATCCTACAGGGCGCAAAGGGCGACACTTATTACAGCACGGATCGCGGTCGTATATAGCGCGCACAGATGTCTCGCCTAACTCCCAGGACTCTTAAACAAACCCCGCAGCAGCGAAGGGAGCAGGGCCTCTCCACATGGAGAAGACAGTATTTCGTCCTGATGACTGCCGCTGCTGACACATTGCGGATAGTTCTTTTGCACTGCGCTGCGCAGTAACTACCACAAGCACACAGGTACCGTGAAAGAGTAGCTCTCGTACCCTGTCTTTCTTTAACAACAATAACTTTTTACCAAACAGACAAAGAGACTCCCTGGTCTCCTTCTACAATATAATTGGAGATGTTCTTACAAATGCATTGAACGGTCTTTGTTTGAATCTAATTTCAAACAGCAATATGATTGTTCTCTGTAAGCGTCCGTTCTATGAATTTTTTTGTTACTTTCATATCCCTTTTGAACTTGTCGTCCGCGAATAGTTCTTAAACTGTCTAATGAGTTCTTTACAATTACCAAGCTTTGTCTTTCTCATCTAGATTGCATCTTCAGTGCTGTCTCCTTCCAATTGAACAAAATAGGAAAACGTCGATTATCTCTTTTCATGTCTTAGACAGCCAATAGTTCCTATTCCAGATTTTTTTCTGGATCGATGACGACTGATAACAGACCTTCGTCTTTCTTGGAAGAGAGGGAACTTAGATCGGTTGGAGCTATCGGCAGGAACTGTTGAGATCGAGCGGTGCAGGTAGAACAAATAAGAAGCTTTAATAGAATATGAGGTATCGAGAAGTCCCGCTGTCGTCTTCTTGAGGATTGCGAACTGGAGAGCAGTATAAGTAGACAAAGAAAGCAAAGAGAGATAGTGGAGCTGTTCAGCAGGAGTGACGTTGCATACTTAGTGTTGGATAGTTGTCACGTGAGTATTTGAACTTGGTCATGTAAAGAAGAGTTGTCACGTGAATATTTGTACTTGGTCATGTAAATGTTGCACAAGGGTTTTGTATTTGAATGCCGAAGATGTTCATTCAAATGGCAGGTCAATGCAATTTTCATACTTTCGCCCTTCTGTGGAAACTTTTCAACCCGGAAACATGGAAAACGTTGTGTGCTTTTTTCACTCCCGTTGGCATTTCGATCTTATAAGGTACAGAACCCATGACTTCAAGAACTTAAGAGGGACCAATACCTTTAGCTTCCATATCTTCGCAGTTCTAGAGCTCTCCTTTCTGTTTTCAGCACAACTAAATCACCGACTTTGACATTCTCTTCTCTTCTCTTCTTGATTTCCTGAAAAGTTAGGTAGGCAACTGCGTTCATAAGCCTGTCCTTTGCCAGTTTTCGAAAAGCATTTCTTTGTTCCATTATGCCCCAAGCAGCTTGACATTTCATGTCAGGTTTCCTGATAATTTTTGTTAGTTGAGAATGAGGTATCCTTTCCATGTCGGCTTTGAAAGGAGAAAGGCCAGTACTTAGGTTGGGAGTAGAATTGTATTGATATTCCATTTCAAAAAATGCTTTATCCCAACGGCACGGTTCTTTCTGAACAACGCTTCTGATCATGGAGAATAACGTTGGAATCGTATTCTTCGTTTGGCCGTCAGTTTCCGGATGGTTCTTCGTAGCCACGTTCAAGTTAACGCTGACAGTTTTCGACAATTCTTGAAAGTAATTAGCTCTGAATAGTTTTTCTATATCTAGAGTAGTTGTGTGTGGAATCCGATGCTTGGAGAACACAAAGTTAAAGAGCAACTGTACGAGTTCCTACGACGAAATGTTTTTCGTGGTGGCTATAAATATGGCTTTCTTTGAGAGTTTCTCAGTGATTACGAGAACAGCGTCCTTCCTTGTTTCCGTCGCTGGCAGTTCGGTTAAAACCTCCATACAAATCACATCCCAACATTGCTCTGTGATGTCGTGAGAATGTATCTTGCCTTTCTTGAGATACCTCTCTTCTTTGTTCGCTTGTCACTCTTTACAGCAGCGTACGTTACTCTGTATATCACCATACATGCGTTTCCAATAGAAATGCCTTGAAGATATGTAGTACGTCCTTTCTGAACCAACATGTCCGGGCATATGTGATTCTTCTATTACTTCTTGCCGTAATTGTTCGTTACTTGGAACATACGTTCGTTTTGCATTGGAACTTTTCCAGTATCACATTCCATCTTTAAAAAAATATGTGCGAGTATACATTTCGGTTTTCTTGTTTGGCGACTGCTCATTGTCTCTAAGCATCTACAAAATAATCGATTCCCATACATCTTCGAGATAAGTTTTATACTCGGCACAGGTGCGTCAATTGTTTTATAGAAGCCTTGGAGCTCGCGACATTGTGACCTTCTTGTCAGCTTAAAGCTGTCGAGCAACTCTTCGTATTTTTGCCAAACTCTCAAAAACTCAGCAAGAGTGTCTTGCCGATGAACAGATTGAGACGGAACATCATTTCTCGAAACGTTCAGTTCTGCAACCACTGAAGAGATAGTGTTTATCCTACACAAGTAGACAGACATTGCCGACAGCCGTAAATACCTCCGAGTAGGAATATTGTGCTTAAGCCGATGGAACTTATCTCTAGTCACACCCTCTTGAATTCGCTTCGCTGAAGGTACTTGGACAGCCTTTAGATGATGATTGAATATGTATTCACCTTATTCATAATCTGAAGGTATTCGGTACCAAGTAGTTCCCGGCCCAAAGACGTCATTGACAGAAAGCGTAATCGTATGTACTACAGATCGGACAGATCTAATATAGTTGGTTAGAAGATCTACTGAAAGAGCAGTAGCTGCCTCGTTGTTGCTAGTAGCAGTAAAAAAGCGGATATGATCTGAGCGTACCACAGGGCTTTAATGTAGTACTGCTTCGACTATAAATAGTAGTTGTTTTCTCGTCTTTGAGGCCATGACCATCCCCAAAGTTGCACTTGAAACACAGCGCAAAGCACAGTTCTCATCAACGTATTGCATAGTCACCCGTAATATAGAAATGCCAAGCACAGCACCCCAACCGTCCTCATTGATGCATCCAGTTTTAGCTTCAGAAACAGAGGAACGCAGAAGTCTACAAATTGCGCAGTATGTCTTACACTAAGATTTCTCGACTGCTTCATTGCTAGAAAATTGGAAACGACTTCATAAAAAAACCATTAAGCAGTCCCTGCAAAAGGATAGAGAAAATTCGGGTACGAAGAGTCTCCGTTGCACAGGCAAACATAACTGTAGCTACTGTCTGAATGGTTTTATGCAAAAATTCCAATATGGTGACTGCTCAAAATATTTGCATTAGATAGAAATAATTGCTCCCGAGAATTGAAATAGCGACTAAGGGAAGACTTTTGTTTCTTGGCCTACATATTTTGACTTTCACGCAAGATGTGCTTTGAAATGGTTTTTTATCAACATTACCCGCATTCAGAGACATAAAATGAGTGTGTTATGTTGTGTATTCTGTCAACAACCAGCACATCCCAACAAGACACAAACACACAACTCTCCACGTTCTACTGGATGCACTCTCAGTCGTGCAGTCACGCAGTCACGCTGCGCATCATCCCCTCCTCCCTGTGCGAGCTGACTACTCGTACAGTGTCCCCGTTCCTCTGGTGACTGGCCAGATCCTGTTTGTCATACTCCATACACATATTTTTTACCTCCCCAGTTCACAGGCAATGTCAGAAAACTTGTGTGTGTGCTCTCGCAGCGGGAGAGGTTGAAAACGTGACGATACGAAAGACAAGCGAACACAAAGCCCCCCCATTTCTGCGCCGCCCGCGGGAGTGCCACGGCACGCCATTGGCCAACTTTTGTCACACATGTCTCCGTCCACCAATCCGGTGCCGTGGCACTCTGGTTCCGCCGCCAAATGGCCCATCTCCTGTCACGCAGAGACACTGGCAACTCCCACAACGCTTTACGAGTACGAATGCGTATGAAAGTATGCAACTGTTCACAATCAGAGGCCTGTACATAAAGCAGTGGATCCATTTCGCCAAGCTTGGCTTTCAACCCCTCTCCATCGGTGAGTTTCACCCCCCCACCAAATATGGTTGCCACGTTCACCCCGCTCCCGGTCTTTCTTCTATTGGCATGTGTTCGCTCCGGAGCAGTGCTAGTGCACAGTGCTCAGCCCATCCCACCCGACTTGTCCCACAACTGCGAACAACAAATCACACCTTCCAAAACAATCACGCAACTTCTCTCCGTCGCCGTCGCTGTGCCCGTGCTGTGCTGTATCGTGGCCCAATTCTTTCGCCGCCTTTCACATCGATACCCTGCAAAACTCTCTCTCCTATACGCCCAAATCTTCTGTCTTCTTCTGCTCTATCACACTACTCTTCTGTTGGGCTTGCCCATTTGGATTTACGGTGTCGCATCCGAGAACTTGGAAGTGGCATTCGCTGGCGCCGGTATGGTTGCTGCCGTCTTTCTGGCAACGTACTCTTCATGGAACACGCCCACCAGGCTCCGTCACCTATGGCACTACATTCCGACTCCCACCTGCCTGTCTGAACCGGCCCGCAAGGAGCTGCCCTCAGCCATCGCGTCCCTGCTCAACATGGCCATGGACGACACATCCTCCCCGCGTGTCTCGTTTAACACAAAGTGCATGTTGAAATTCCTTCTTCTCAAGTTTGGCACACTTCCACATGAACGCCAGCTTGCCAGCCTCGGCTTCACCACAAACCAGTTTCTGTTGTACCCGCAGTCCGTCTTCACCATGATGAACTCGATCCCATCGTTTCGCAATGCATACGGCTGCGACGAATGTGTGTGGATGCGCACCTGGGCCGTGCCGCTTTTACGTAGGCTGCGCGGACGCGTTTCGCATGCTACAAATCCTATCAATGAAGCGATTGAAGAATTCCAAGTCTATTATGTTTTGTGGTTTGCAGTATTTGTGCTCAACTCGATAAAGCATGGTGGTGGCGATCAATTTCGTTCTTTTTCGTATTTCATGGCGCAGCCTGTCGAAGCGACTGCGCGCAGCATGACGTTCGGCGGAGCGAACCGTGTCGAGTTGTTTGACCGACATCATAGTGGTACGCTCTGACTGGTGCAAGCACTTTGAACAGATGATTGAAACCGTATTCGTTCTTGTACTTCATATAACACTCTCTAGCTCTTTAGTCTTGAAAAGGAAACATGAAACCATGTTCCTGTTTCTAAACACAGTGCCCTGATTCTGCCCTGATTCACATGGGAACGCCGGACGCACCAGTTCACGCTTCTGCGTTGACTTCGTTCTGAAACATCGCAACAGATGCGCGCATGGCTGCGGCATATGTCGCGTTCGCGTGCGGGCCCTAAAGCTACGCAAAGTTTGCTAAACATGTGATGAAACGCGATCGCAAACGCACTCGCACTCGCACACGTACACACACGTACATACACACACAACGCCAGCAGATGCGGAAGCGATGGGGCGGCGCGGCAGCGGCAGCGCGGCAGCGGCAGCGCGGCAGTGTCCCCATCTCCCAACCGCTCACGGTGAAGGCCAAATGTCATGCATGACACTCACCAACCTTCCCGCCCACGCCCATACTTGCATATGCGCCCAGCCATTGTGCCTCACGCAGTGCGTTTTGCTGTACTGCAGTGCACCGCGCTCCCGAGAATGGACCACAGAACAATGGCGCGATGGAACAATATTGGAGTGCTTATGGCCCATTTCCCACACGCATGAGGCACATCGAAAACCGAGTGACCCGTTATCGCACGAGGTTTTCCAAATATTTTTCTTACCGCATTGAACAAAGGCCCGATTTGGTATCACACTCAAGGAGTGTGATATCTAAGGACCGCTCGGATATCAGCACCCCTACAGTGCAATAAAACGAAACCTACCGTCCGAACAATGTGCTGTACTCGTATCCCGCTAGTATTACAAATTCCACTTCGAAGGGTATGTACTTTTTGTCCAGCGCCAATAGAGAATCATCACCCGGTGTACAAAGTTGTACATTGTAGCCGCACATTAGGTCACCAAAAGTCAAAATTGCTCGTTGTGAATGCTTCGACCGCCACGGTACCTAGTACAGACCCCTGCTCCCTCTTACTGGACAAAACCAATTGGCGGGATTGATTGCTTCAGATATACCAGTATATATCCAGAAGATATATACTCCCCATACTGTATAAAGTAGACGACGATGCCCACTACCCCCTTGCATCTTCAATCGCTCGTGCTACATTGCAAGAAGGGTCCGAATAGAAAAACAAGACCTTTCTTGAATTCCGTTGGATCGCATCTTCTTGGAAATATAACTAGTACCGATGCACACCTGCCAAATGTCAAAACAAACATATCTTTTGCTGAGGCGCCCAAAGAGGACGGCATAAAAAACAAGTTGTACCACTTCCCTTTCTGAGCCCAACGGAACGCTCCTTGACAAGGATGTTACAAGTTTATCATGGAAAGATCTCGCTTTCCATGTGACAGAACGATTGATTGAAAAGGATGCTTTTGGTATCCACCTTGATTTATCAAGAGCACTCTTAATGAGGCAGGGAGAGATTTGAAGCACCGCCACAAACCGTGTCTGCATCACGTGCTGTACATCATATCGGCAAGCAACGGAGTCGAAGTTTCTCTCCAGATTTTTTCTGTAAGGCATTACGAGCGCAGAAACTCAAAAGTGATTTGATTTCGCAAAGCGCGCTACTCACAGTGTGCTGTAGATGCATAGGTCGCTCACACAAGCCGCTGTATAAAATTGCCATCGCAACCTACTTCTTTTGAACTGGGATTCAGTGGCAGCATTTTTGGTTGCACTTTGAGGACTCTGCTTGGGACGAGACGAATGTTTGTGGCTTTGAGAAAGAGCACTGGAAACACAAATAAAAGCCAAAACTTTTAAAGATGTAGGGCGTAGTGTACACTGTTTGTTGCCCCAAAATCTAGCCTGTCTGTGAAACGTTGACGGCCGCGCTTCGCCACGGATATGGCTTAGCGACTTGCGGGAACGCGTGGAGCCTAAGGTGAGAGGACCTTCATTTGCATTTGCATTCTCGAGAGAATCGGCCAATCAGAAAAGGTCAAAGGAAATCAGGAAACCTTTGACTGACGTAACTCAGAGCGCAAGACTCACGTTGGTCTGTATAGTGCTTTCACTTTATCATGCCACTACTGCATGTTCCAGTTCTTTCATTGGCGCGAGTCCAGGTAAGTTCCGGAGTCGAGAATGCCCTTGATTGATTCTGCGAATTGCACGTTGATGGTGAACCTACATGTAAAAAACAATTCAGAGCCCTAAAGCCATGTGGTTCGCAATGGTTTCTACAGACAGCTGCATTCTTTTGGTGAACGACTGGAGCCGATTGTCAGCCTCAGTATTGTGTTTTAATCGATTTGATCGGGGAAAACCAGGCCTTCATCTGTTCTGTAAGGATTGGGTAGCGCAGGTGCGCGTCCAAACTCTTTCTTGCAGCCATACGCAAATTGGACCGGTTTTATTTATCGCATCATCGTTGACACTGTTTGTGGAGACAACACAAGTTGGTTTCTGGTGAAACCGGGGCTGGAATGATTCCTTCGTTTTGAGATGTGCAACCGTCGAACTGCGTCAACGTCGCGTAGGACGATCGGTGTGGAAATCGCATTACGAGAGTGGTTGCAAGGGACACCTCGGTGGCCCGTTGCGTGAGCGTGGTCGATGAGGTTTCTAATGCTTATAATACGACTGGTTTGTGACTAATGTGATTTATTACATAAACAAAAGGCATGACTACTGACTAGTCATAGGTGACTACTATGTAGTTACAAATACGACCCTCGGATATATTGTTGATCGAGTACGGTGCGTAGGCGGGATCGGACGACCGGCCGGCGGCGATCTGCGCAAAAGGAAAGGAAAGAGCAGGCACCAAGTTCTCAGAGATGTCTCCCCCTCTGAGGTTGCTTCCTCCCTCCAGACAGCTCTTTCTGGAGGCTGGCTTTTTTATTGTGTTTCTGGTTTTCGCAAATACTCTTTTGTAGGCCACCCACGACTGCGCGGGTTGCGAGCGCGATTTCCCTTCTACCCTGAATTGGTAGTTCCTTTTCGAGCAAGGCTGGGTTCCAGATGCAGGTGCGATGGGTTCACTAGACGCCAGAATGGTCGTAATATCAGCATATAGTTAGCACAGTATATAGCAGGAAGCATCTTTCCTCGCTGCAGTAAATAGAAGGAGCATCATACCCACCGAAGCCACTCTGAATTTCATTAGTGTTTACTTTTTTTTGTGGAAACAGCACAGTGATCATTTTTTTAACCACGCTAGACAAAGTCTCAGCAAATTATTTCTCGTTCGATCAACAGAATTTAAGACCCATCAAATGGGTCAGCCACTCCCAGATGTGATGAAACAGTTGACATCCAAACCCGTAGATTCGTTTCAACTTCCATCAAACATCCCAATCTTTTGCAGACATACGCCACCTTCATCCGGACCTTTCTTCGTCTGTACGATCAGTACACCACAAAACTGACAATCAGAGCTATGCAACTGGCTTTTCCCGACTGTAACACGACAAGACCAGTCAGACCGGTCAATCTCTCGTTTTGTGTTGACCCAGCATGGCTAAAGTCTGCCGCCGAGCTCGGGTTCATCCCAAATGTCACTGATGTAGATGAAATAACGGATTATTAGCTGCGCGAGTATTTGCATTCTGAATCAGAACAACAGAAGGAAGCCGTGAGTCTCTCAGCTCTCAACTATGTCGTTGTAAAAGAGACCGCCATTCGTCTTGTTTTTTCAGCCATTCAACCGAAATCTCTTCATCGCATAATACAATCGGACCCAAAGTTCGTACATGCAGACATCCGGAAAGACTGATGTGCAACCTTCGTGGAATTGGGCTCCTTCGACTCAGGCCTTTTTACAGCTTTCGCGTTGTTCTGAATCTTGCATCCATTATGTTTAATTCATCAGATTTCACGTTTGATTACGATCATCGACGGTACTTGTCCCGTTGTAAACGGTCGTCTTCCACCCAAAGTGTAGTTCGTACCCGTACAAAGGAAAGGAAGCACACTGGTTTGAAGGAACTAAATTGCACATACCCACTAGATCTTCAAATCTATTACAAACTGCTTGCGCAGTTTTCGAGAAATACATTCAAATGCAAGAACTGCGTTTGACAGCTCTATGTCTTTGATTGGTGATTGTTTATATAAACTGTTAAGTACCCATGTGATTCAAGTTTCTTTTACGTAAAGGATATAGAAATAATGTAGTAGTGCCATGTTTGCCCAATTGACTATTTTATGGAGCTAAAGTCTCATCATCGGAACCAACACCTCCAAAACGCGTGTCCAAACGCATCCTTTTCTTTTCGCGGTAGCGCTTTAAAGATTCCTTACGTTTGGCACAGATTGATTCACCAATCGTAGCAAATAAAAAGCGGCATCAGGATGCAAAAGACCACCTTGAGGAAGTCTAATGTTCCGCAGCTCATTCTTAACGTATTCACGAATCATTTTAGTCATCTCCAAAGTGCTGGAAAGAAGAGATTGACTTTAAATTTCTCCCAAGCGACCTAGATTGCTGAATAGGCGCTCATCTGAAGCGGACGAAGCTTGAGAAGAATATGGGACCCGAGATACAGTGTCAAACGAAGCAGGGCTAGTCATTCTTCGTGTCGTGTTTGCCTCTCTCCAATAAAAAAGTGCAACCCCGGGTTGCTATCGGCCATTCTGCCTTAATGTTCTTGCTGTTTTCTTATAAACCACTCCAAACACAATCTATAAGTCATTTGAAATTGCTCTAACAGAGCTGTCAAGCTCTAAATTTTCCCGAACTACGCCATAATAAAGAACTTTGATATATTATTCTTTCAGTATATCGGAAAAATCAAGAATGTCTAACAGACATTCTTTAACATAAAGCACTGCAGAGATATAAAAAAAATTACGCGGCGAGATTCATGCATCTGAGCATCTTGCACCTACGAATAATGCTCATTGAGAACCCATAACGACGCTTCAACGGTTGGTTGCCTCCATAATACACCAAGACGAGATTGTACTCGTTCAGTAAATATTATTTCCATTTGTTTAGCATGAGAGAAACTGTGAAATGTGATGCATCTTGATGAAAGTTTCTACGATGAAATATGTTTAATGGTCGTTTATATTATTTGTCTTTTTCTTGAATGGTCTTCTTATGTTCTGTTCTATCCTGATTCAATGCCTAACGGTAGTTTAGTACTTACGTTTTATGTGTTTGTTCTCTATTAAAGTCTCACAGTTACCTAGTTGTTAAAGAGACCGACCGGTGATTCGGAGCGACCGAGACCTCTTGATATAGCTAACACTGCTTTTATGCTACGATTCAGATACGAGTTCCATAAACTTTATATTGAAACGCAATCGAATTATCCGACCTTTTGCACGTTCTGATTCCGCCGTGGCATAACTTGTACGCGTTGCAAGCGCCCTTGCTTCGATCACATCGACAAACTGGTCGCTCAGGAGAACAGTAAATTCATGTTTTTCTAACGAACCTGCACTTGGTAGAATATCTCCGGAGATTTCGAGAAATGTTTGATAGAGTTCACGAAGAAGCCTTGGAGCTCGCGACATTAAGACCTTCTTGTCAGCTTCAAGCTGTCGAGCAACTCTTCTCAACTCTGCCAAAACTCTCAAAAACTCGGCAAGAGTTTTTTGTTGATGAACAGATTGAGACGAAACATCGTTTCTCGAAACGTTCAGTTCTGCAACCACTGAAGATATAATGTTTATCCTACGCAAGTAGACAGACATTTCCAGCAGCCGTAAATGCCACCGAGTAGGAATGTCGTGCTTGAGCCGCCGTAATTTGTTCATAGTCACACCCTTTTTAATTCGCTTCGCTGAAAGTACTTGGGAAACCTTTTGATGATGATTGAAATATGTACTCACCTTGTTCATATGATCGAGGTATTTGGTATTTGCACCAAGTAGTTTCCGGCTTAATGAAGTCATTGACCTGAAGAGCAAGCGTATGTAATACAGAACGGACAACTCTAACAAAGTTGGTAAGACGATCTACTTGAGGAGCAGTTGCTGCCTCGTCGCTGGTTCTCAGTGACTTTGAATCTCGTCTAATGTTCACGTTTGTATTTGTATTGTTTACGACCGTTCGTTTTGACCTTTTTGTATTTGTATTATTTACGAGAGCATACAAAGTAATTCTATATGCTCTCGTGTGCTATCTATGTCTATAAAGATGAGGGCAGCAGGTTCATCATTGATGGACGATGGCCCTCAGCACTCTTCGTCTTGTTTCCATCTGAGTATCCTCTCCAAGACTGGTAGCATTAAAATCGCAGATATGATCTTACCGTACCACAGATCTTTAATGTAGTACTGCTTCGACTATAAATAGCAGTTGTCCTCCCGTCGTTTAAGCCAGGTCCTTTCCCAAAGTTGCGATTGAAACACAGCGCATAGCCCAGTTCTCTTCAACGCGGTGCAAAGTCATCTCTAATATAGAAGTGGCAAGCACAGCACCCCAACAGTCCACAGTGATGCATCCAGTTTAGGCTACAGAAACAGAGGAACGCAAAAGTCTACAAATTGCACAGTATGTCTACTGAGATTTATCGATCGGGTTATTGCTAGGAAATTGGAAACGGCTTAATAATAAATGTTTAGCGGTCCCTGCAAAAGTAAAGAGAAAATTCGGGTACGAAGAGTCTGCGTTGCACAAGAAAACATAACTGCAGCTACCGTCTGAATTGTTTATTTTGCAACAATTTCCAATATGTTGACTGCTTGAAATATTTGCATTAGATAGAAATTACTGGTTCCAAAAATTGAAGTAGCGACTAAATTAAGACCTTTGTTGCTTGGCCAACATAGTTTGATGTTTACGCAAGATGTGCTTTCAAATGGTCTCTTATCAGCATTACACACATTCAGAAACATTAAATTAGTGTATTGATTTTTATCGCACTGCTCACAAGCAATTAGTTAATCTTGTGTATGTGTTAGTCGATCGCAGCGGGAGAGGGGGTTGGGCCACATGACAACAGGAGGCGTGCAACGTGGCGAGTGCGGACGGATTGTAGACGCCATTTTCTGGGCTGTTAATGGCGCGGGTGGTGACAGACCCAGTAGAACGAAATGCCAGGGGGTACCAGTCTACAACCGTAGACAAAACGACCGAGGCCGGCGGAAACGGCCAACCAGTAAAGGCCCAGGGAGCACTAACAATCGATACAACCACTCCAAAGAACACCTACGAGCGCCAGTAAGCCACTGCAGGGCTGCACTCGTAGTAGGGAAAGGTTGATGCTAAAGACGGCGGGAGACCAAGCCGCCAAGAAAAGTGAAAGGAGGAAGCAGGGCAGAGAGAGAAACGGTTGATGGCAAAAGAGGCCCGGACAGGGCTGAGAGAAGTGAGGGTGCCCAAGGAGCTCCCTGGGGAAAAGTGGTCTCTCCCCGCAGAGTTGGCGCCGAAGCGCTCGTCTCGGGGGTTTATATAGACGATCAGAATATTGCATAAACTCCACTCATGCATAAGACGAAGCCCAAAAGCTACACCCGTAGCCTTGAATTTGGGACGTCTTCTAGTAGACCTCCCTAGGAAAGGCTCTGTCTATTCTGATGACGTCAATACAATACGTGGTTGGAATCTGTTATCACCAGTTCCACTGTTTCATCCAAACATGAATCCTACAACCTTGATTTGAGAGATGACCTGACGACGATACCGACTCATCCAGCCGCGAGCCGGTATACGCGCCGGTGTTGGAACTTGAAGCCGAAGAATTGGACAGTGAAGTGGACCAGAGCGTCACCCATGCGTCCGTGGAAGCGGTCGTAGACCAGTTCCAACTGGTCGTGGACGACGCTATGGCTGGACACCCTCAACCTGACAACGCGGTCGAAGTCGACGCAGTGCGTTGCGGCGACGCAGCCTGTTTGGGCGACACAGCGCTGTTGGGCAGGCGACACTGTGAGAGGGACGGAGGCGGTGGAGGCGAAGGCCGCGAAGGCGGAGGCCATGGAGGCGGACAACAAAAAGGCGGAAGAGGCTGTTGGGTTGCAGACAAGGGAGAGGGTTCATGCGCGCTGCGACGGCAGAGCGACGATGGGGCGCTTGACGAAGAGTGGCAGGTTGGTGATGCGGGCGCAAGGGCGGCCGAAAGTTGCGACGACAGTGGGGAGCCAGACGGTGCTGGGGGGCGGCGATGGCCGAGGAAGAAGGGGCAAGCGGAGGAGGACGGAGATGGCGCCGCGGACGGTCGCGGCGCCGTCTTGGGTGATGGAGACCGGTAAGGGCGCCTGGCCGGTTTTGGAGCGGGGTGGTGTGTTTTGAAGCGAATCTCAATCTCGAGATTCGCTTCCACTTCCACCATCCCAGCTGGCCGTTCCACACAAACCAATCATCGGTGTGGAAGTCCCAGGTGCAGGGACAGGGGGATTGCTCCGGTCCACAGGACAGGTACCGGGAGACATCCCCCTGTCCTTGCTGGGCGGTTACAAACCCCCTTGCTCAGCGGTCGCTTCGCCGGGGCGACCGAAAAAAAACGACTAGTGTGTCGTGGTGTGAGCCTTCTTTGGTTCCTGGCCATGATCTTCTAAATGTTGTGGTCGTTTGTTGTAGAGCTTCAGTCTTCGGGCATGAATTCCTTTTCGAGACACTCTCTTACCTGACGACACTAGTTGATAACGCGGATGATTCGCCTTAATGACACGGTATGGCCCATAGAACCTTGTGACATAAGCAGGCCATTTGAAAGAAGGATTGAGTGCTTCTCCTTTCATCACAAGGACGAGATCTCCAACTGAGAACCTATGGCCGTAGCGAGAGTCATCTTTCCTAATCGGCTGGCGAGCTACTCGCATCGCCCTACCGACTGTAGCGGCCTGAACTTCGATCCTTCGATGTTCTTCATGAGGAAACTTTACTAATGCCCGAGGGTCACTGCGATGCATGCGTGGAGGACATCCATACATCAGTTGGAAGGGTGAGAATCCTTCCCTCAGTTGTCGGCTTCTATATCCAAACAGAACCTCGGGGAGTGCGTCGTCCCATTCCATATTATTTCCATGTACGATCTTCTCAAGGGCCTTCTTGATAGTCTCAACCATTCGTTCTGCACGCCCATTCGACATCGGGGCGTAAGCCAGCACAGGCTTCAATTCAATGCCGTTCTTGGTCAAATATTCCTGAACGGACTTGGCTAGAAACGAAGTTGCATTGTCTGACACGATAGTTCGCGGGTATCCAAACGAACTCACGATCCCCCTTCTAATGAATTTGAGGACCTCCGTTGCCGTAGAGTATCTGGAGGCTACTGCTATAGGCCATCCAGTCAAGTGTTCTACTCCAATTAGCAGGAATCGGTTGCCACTCTTCGTCGGACGGTACGGTCCAGCAAAGTCGATGGAGAAGGTGTGGAACACATCCGTAAGAGGAGTTCTTTGACCAGCGCGGTAAGATGGATTGGGTCCCATGAACTGGCATGCTTTGCAGCTTTTGACATATTCCACGATATCGGACACGACGTTTGGCCACCAGAATCTTTCACGGATAAATCTACGAGTGGTCCGCAAGTCCCAATGTCCTATGTCATCGTGAAAGGTCTTCAGCAACCTAAGCCTTTCAATCACGGGTGGAACCCATCGAAGACCGGCACCGGTTCTTCGATACAACAACCCGTTCCACACCATGAAATTCTTGCTACTTCTCTTCGTGGCTGCTACCATCTTAGGGTCACTTTCCTTCATCGGCATCATACTCAAATGTCGACCAATGTCCGCGTAGAAGTCTTCAATCTCCTCAAACGTGGTATCGGTCTCGACGGTCATGGTCGTGGCAACATCTTTTTCTTCTTTTTCAGTGTTTTGGGCAACGGAGTATCTAGACAAGTAGTCGGCTGCCCTGTTCTTGGCTCCTGGCCTGTAGACAATCTCTAACTCATACTCAGCGAGAAAGACCAACCACCTAGCCAGTCGGCCATGAACATCCTTCTTCTTGAATGCATACCTGAGGGCTTGATGATCAGTGAGCAACTGAAAGGGCTGAGTTCCAAGGAGATACATCCTGAACTTTTTCAATGCGAAGATAACTGCAAGCGCTTCTTGTTCACAGACTGCATACCTTCTTTCTGCCGCCGTCATCGTCTTACTGGCGTACTGTATCGGATGAAACATCCCATCCCATTTCTTCTGCGCGAGGACCGCTCCCAATGCAACGGAAGAGGCGTCGGTCTCAACACGAAAAGGTACCCTGAAGTCCGGGAATGCTAACACAGGTGGGCTGGTGAGTTTCTGCTTAAGGGTATTGAAAGCTTCCAGCATCTCATCGGTGAAATTCAATTTGCGATTGCCAGTTGTTGAAGCGTGAAGCACAGCAGCCGTGTCGGCAAAGTGGGTGTTGAATCGTCTGTAGTACCCAGCCAATCCTAAAAAGCTTCTGAGTTCAGTGGTATTGGAAGGGATCGGGGCCTGTTGAATAGCTTCAATTTTCTTTGTGTCAACGGCCACGCCGTTCTCATCCACTACGTGCCCCAGGAGTTCTATCTTTGGCTGAGCGAAATGACACTTGGATATCTTTAGCTTCAATCCATGTGACGCTACAATTCTCAACACTTATTCAACATGTTCGACATGCTCTTCCAATGACTTGGAGAAGATCACTACGTCATCGATGTAAACGCCGGCGAACGGTACCTTGCTGAGAATGGAGTCCATGGTTCTTTGGAAGGTTGACGGAGCGTTCATCAGACCAAAAGGCATGACTTCAAATTGAAACGTTCCCTGTCTGCAAATGAATGTCGTCATTTCCTTGCATTTGGGCGACATCCTTATCTGCCAATACCCGGAGAAAAGGTCCAAGGTGGTGAAAAATGAACAACCTCCCAAATCGTCGAATATCTGCTCCATGTACGGCAGAGGCCAGCGGTCGGCTTTCATCACATTATTCAACGGTCTGTATTCAATGCAAAACCTTGGTCTGCCATCCTTCTTGGTAGCTATGACCACAGGAAAAAACCAGGGGGAAGTGCATGGCTTGATTATGCCGGCTTTTAGCATCTTGTCCACTTCCTCTCGAACAACTTGGTCATATCTGGGCGGGAGTCTCCTAACTCTTGAATGAAGCGGGGCATCACATGTCACTGTGAACTCGTGCATGACAGGAACATTGGTCGGTCTGAGATCATACAAAGACCATGCTACAACATCGAGGCTCACCAGTATGGAACGGATCCGGTCTTGTACCTCATTAGGCAAATGGACAAGTCTTTCAACAATCAATTCTTCCTGACTCGCATCTGGCGCAGAGTTCTCGATGACGGTCGAGTTCTCATCTCGTTTCATTTTCGTGGGCATTTGCCATGAATACTCATCTTCGGATTGTGGGCACACAATGTCACCATGACTCATGCAACCAGCCACACATATTTTCGCGGACTTTTCCCGATTTATGTCGGGGTTCGTATCACTTCGGCCAATTCCTGCTTCCGAATCTTCCTTCTTCTGTTGATGCAATCTTTCGCCAGTTTCTGCGGGTGGTCTGTTCGGATCCTCGTCTTCTCCACCCACGGAGAGTGTGGGCTGACTCGTATTCTCTTCAGGTGGTAGTTCTTCTTCAAATGAGATCACATAATGACCATCATCATCTTCCTCAATCATTCCAGTACGATTAAAAGGAAGGTTGTGAGCTCCCAAGTGAGGCGGATGAGCAGGTAGGGGAACAGGGTACCGAATCCGGACACGAACCTCCAGAAAATCGTCTATTGGTTCTCCTACCTCTTTTGTCAGCAATTGAACCTCATCCTTAATCGGGATAGTAAGGACGGGATCACGATAGAGGGGGGTCTCGGACATCTGCACTTCTTCAGGGGAGGTATGGGCACTAACGCTCTCTTGGTCGGCCTCGTCCATCAAGACGAGGCCTACCGTGTCTCTTGGCTGAACGCTAGTGCCCGTAGAAGAACTCTGAAACGATGACGGGTTCGGGCCTTCAAGGGCTAGCTCAACACCACCCTGGCGTTCAGCTGTTGCTACAGGTGGCGCGTAAGACAGGTCGTCATCTCCAATGTCCGGGATAGGCCATCCGGCTTCAAACCGAACAATCTGTTCTCCATGGTCGTCAAGCTCTAGGACCCCCATATTTCCATATGGTAGGTCTCTCGTTTCGGCATGTATCGGGTCACCTGGCAGCAATTCGGGGTCACGACGATAGACCCTGAAAATGAGGCTATCTGGGTTTCCATCAATGTCTTCGGGATGCAGAAGAACAACGTCATTTCTTACTGGAAGAATGAAATGAGGATCAGGTAGAGGAGAACCATCAGAACTTTCATCGTCCGTCTCCTCGTCCAAGGCTTCTTGCACTTGTACTTGCTCAGCGACGGCCTGTTCTATCTGCTCCAGCTCGACAGAAGGCAAGGCGGGCTCGTCTTCTAATGTCCAAGTTGGACACAAACTTTCAATCTCGGCCATGTCTAAGGAACGCACGGTAGCCAAATCATGCCAGCAAGTAATTGCTTCTGCTGCGTCATATAGTCTGGGAGTCTACTCAGATCTTTCCTGCTCCAAGAAGATGGGGAACCGCTGTCTTGAATGGTCGCCAACGCGTAAGCTGAAGTATTAAGAATCTTCTTCTTATTGTGAATGGGTTTCTCTTCTTCCTCGGTGCTGCTATCAGAGATCAAAGCATCAGTATCGGAAGTGAAGTCGGCACTATCTGTGGAAGACAGTTCATCGAACAAATCGACTCCGGGCCGATGGTAGTCCAGCGGCAAAGTCGTGGCCTCGTCATCGAACTTCATCGATACTTGCTGCGTTCCAAGGTCAAGACAAGCTTGTACCGCTTCTAACGTGGGGCATCCAACAATCAAATGGAAGGGTGGATTTTCTACCACCAAAAAGTCCAAAAGTACTCGCAGAGAACCGAACTCAATCGGCACATTCTTCAATCCACCACGAACCAACGAATTTGTTCCGTCTGCTACCACGATCCTTCTATTGGAAGGCCTCATCTCTAGAGACAGTCTGTGACACAACGCAACGGACATCAGATTGGGTATGGCCCCTGAGTCTAACAAAGCCTGAGACTTGGTTCCATGCACGGAGACATTGACAACCTTCAAAGACGGAAGCAAGGCCTGCGCGTGGGCGTAATTGATTCTTCGCCCGGAAAAGCTTCCAGCTATTATGCGACGAAGGTCTTTCTTTGCTTGCTCAGCGTCTCCACGAGCTAACTGACCAAAGCTTAATCCTGAAGGAGCCTTTTCCAGCTCCTCATAAGCATTGTACTTCGCGATATGTTCCTGAATTTTGACTTTCTTCGACTTGGCTTTCGTGGCCTTCGAAGAGGGTTTTCGAGCTTTGGAGGAAGCTTGTGGGGTACTTCTTCCAGTTGGTGTCACTGCTTTGGTAACTTGGCTTTCGGGAAACATCGCCGGTGAAATACCAGAGAGGGGCGCAGTCTTTAACTGCTTTGGGAGCGGAGCTCCCTGCGCATCACTTTTCGTCGTTGCCACCAGTTCCTCTTCGTCGGAGGAGTCATTGACGACAACCGAAACGTGATTCGTCTCATTCTTTTCTGCAGGACGATTATTCTTCAGAGCCTCTTCACGAGCGGACTCTGATTTGGGCTGGGCGAATGAAACCCTCTTATACGCTTCGTCAACCGGTTTCTTCCAACCGGTTGCCGAAGAGTGTCCCACCATTCCACACGAACCGCAGCGCGTGTTTCGGTGGGGATTCGTCGGACACCTATTCGCGTAGTGCCCCGGTTGCTGACAGAATGTGCACACTCTTTCTCCTGCTGGCTCCGAGCGTGCGCCACCTGATTGGGTTTTCTTCATCATCAGATGGAGCTCCGCCATCTGTTCGGCAAGCTTCTCAACTTTATCTTCAATTGGGGCCGATGTGGGAAGTTCACTCTTCTTCGGCCTTTGTAGGACCTTCTTAGCTGCCGGCAGGGCGCTCAAAGCACCATAGGACCCTAGGGCTTTCTTTCCACCAACGAAATCTTTGACTAACGCCTTCAATGCTTGATAGTCATCTGCACCTCGGAAAATAACAAACTGGGCCAGGTCCGCATATTCCATTACGGCGTTTCGAAGCAACCCGAACTTCGCTTCGGGATTGAAGCTTTCCTGGTCGAAGAGCGAGTCCATCTTCTTCAAGGACCCAAGGAGGTCAGCATACTCTAAACGTGCTGAAACCGCCCGACGGATTCTTTCCGCCGGTTCTTCGACAGAGCCGAAACGCTCAATGAGAGCGCACTTGACTTGACCATAATCTTTCGCTTTTTCCAAAAGCGTACCATCAACAGCATAATTATCATAGTAGAAATCGGAGGCTTCACCCTCAAGGTAGCCTAACAGCTTGACAGCCTTTTCACCTCCATCAGTGCCAGCTGCCGCAACATTCTCAAAATAGAACAGAAACTTCTTGATATCAACGTTGGAGCCATCAAAATAAGAAACAGACTCACGCGGGACGGAGCCCTGCTGGGGGTACCATGTGGACGCCATTTTCTGGGCTGCTAATGGCGCGGGTGGTGACAGACCCAGTAGAAAGAAATGCCAGGGGGTACCAGTCTACAACCGTAGACAAAACGACAGAGGCCAGCGGAAACGGCCAACCAGTTAAGGCCCAGGGAGCACTAACAAACTATACAACCACTCCGAAGAACACCTACGAGCGCCAGCAAGCCACTGCAGGGCTGCACTCGTAGTGGGGAAAAGTTGATGCTAAAGGCGGCGGGGAGTGGCGCGAGCAAGAACCGAAAGCGGGAAGGAGACGGCGCGGCGGACGGTCGCCGCGCCGTGTGGAGAGATGATCAAGGGTGGTGAGGCCTCTGGAGGAATTTGGAGTGGGGGTGGTGGCTTTGAAGCGGATCTCAATCTCGAGATTCGCTTCCACTCCCACCACCCCAACTGGCCGTTCCACACCAACCAATTGTTGGTGTGGAAGCCCCAGGTGCAGGGACAGGGGGATTGCTCCGGTCCACAGGACAGGTACCGTGAGACATCCCCCTATTCTTGCTGGGCGGTTACAGAAATGTTCAACAACCGCGCTCGTTAGCTGCAACGAAAAAATGCACTCTTTTTAACATAATGTTCTCTCGAAAGAAGAATTGGTAAGTGTTTATCAGTCATCGTCTCTAATGAAAGGCACTCCAGCGGGATTCTAAAAACGTGTGATATTTAAAATTGGGTTGCTGACGACAATGCGGCCAAGCGCATTTTGTTTTCTTTTTCGTAGCCAGTTCGAAAGTCAAGCTAAGACGATTACATCTGGCGGGTGTCGTTGGAAGCAACCAAAGGTTTTCTAAAACAAAAAGGTGTGGCTAGAAATCAATTGAATCACTTGTGGTTTATGTGTGGAATGAAGTGTATGGGGATGTGATTAATATTTTTTGAAAATCTTGATGATTAAATCGGGATCTGGGATGATATCAGTCCAGATACTGAGCGGTGTTTTCCAGCAACTGACTACAAAGCAATTTATGCGTCACTTCTTTTCAAGTGGCAACATCTGGGCAAGAAATTGTTTCTCGACAATGGCTAATAAAGAGTGCATTGATCAGAATGTTTTAGGTAGTGGATGCAAATTGTGGATGACCACTCATGGGTTACGGGGGACTTTGGATACAATACTGTTTGGAGCTTATCATGCCGACTCTTCTGTGGCGGTTTAGCCTGGACGCAGAGATTTGACATCTCCCAAGAGCTATCAGAACTTGAGAGGTGGAGAAGGGGTTAATGAGCAACATTTAATTATTGGGATTGAAAGCTGAAAGACCAGAGAAGCGAGTGATGTGGTCCGAAAACAGCTCCTTGGGCACTTGTCGTGCAAATGATGGAATACTGTGTCCTGTGGGCACGGCTATGGATGAGCTTGAGCGTCGCTTTGTGTCTCGGATTGACACAGTGAGCGGTGGAACAGTGAATTTCACCTTACTACAATAGAGAGCGCGGTGGGCCTCAACAGTAAAGATTTCCTTCACTTTGGGGAGAACTACGATGTTCTCCCTCGAAACCGGGCGACAACTCCAGGTAATTTAACGGTACACACCCCAGACCCCAAGCGAAATGCGCCGCAGCAACCGGAGAAGATAAATTGCTAAACTCTACAGTAGAAATAGACAGTACTTCAGCGAAAACGTCTTCCTCACACGTTTCGCTACCCACAGAAAGTTATCTATGCTTTTCACACGTGTTTTGCTTTACCACGACTTGGACGTGGGAAAGCAACGAAGGGCCACTTTCCAACGCTCGTCGCCCGCTCCCGCGATGCGCCATGTGCCTTCTTGTCTCCGTTCTACGTACGTAACGACGTACGTAACGCTCATTGTCAGTGAGCTCAAGGTCTGATTTCTACTGGAACGTTTGACGCTCTGACAGACCCGCGCTTTCCATTTTCTTTCCTGCTTCCCGACGCTCCCGCTGCGCGTCATGCGGCCCCAGAACCGGAGTCATCCTTGGACCAACTTCCAACGTTCTTGTGCCTGTTCAGTCGCCTGCTCTACAGCGCTGCTCTACCGCGATCAGTGCTACACACCCCCTGTCCTCATCAACACCATAGATCCACTCTGATGAAATGATCGCACGCGACGTGGCTCATCGCGAAAACCCTATGATTGATCTTAACTTGGCCACCATTGTAGTCAAAGAAGCGCCCTTGTTCATCTGATACAGGAAACAGCCGCTTGTTCTTGCACATGAGCTGCCCAGCATTGCAGGCAGCTCCCAATTGCTGCACAGTCTGTCCGTGTGCCTTGCTCGTTGCACACTGCTGGACCGTTGATTATGAAACAGTTGCCATGCAGAGGCCAAACGTCGCTCATTGAAGACCTCATCCAGCGGCTCTCCCAAAAACTTGCCATCATTCTGCTCATGCGCACTTTTTTTTCGCTTGTGAACATGTGCTCGTGGCATCATGCCTTCTCCCTCTAAACTACTTTCTGTTGCCTCATGGATGGGCTGGGTGAGAGTGGCCAATTCTCTAAGGTTATCACACATGCGGCTCTGAAAACCACAAGGGTTCATAGATCGACTACATGGACTGAAGCTGATGTAGATTTAGTACCCTTAGCGAGCGACTCTGAATGATCATATTGATGAAAACCTCGACGTTACCCTAAATCAACAAGGAACAGCTCGAGAGTGAATGGATGAAGCATTAGACGATACTGCAACTATGAACCGCGGTAGCGACGACGGCAACACATGGATTTGTTCGTTCATTTTAAGCATTTACATGAATGAAACCACCAGAATACAGGATCTTCAACTGTGTCGACAGCCAAAGGTGCGAATACGAGTACAGACGCCACGACGCATAGGCTTGGTCAGTTTGTGGCCGGCTACCCATGCCACCGCTAGGGCCGAACGCGAGCCCCACGCCTGCTCACCGGCAGCACCTTGTCGTGTTTATTAGTGCGGTCTAATTTCTCTCGCATCGATGTTGTGATCAAGGTCCACATGGTCCATGAGCTTCACCGCCCCGCCCCGTGTGAGAGGGTCTGGCATCCAAAACAGTCTCCCACATATTTTGCACTTGTAAGCAACATGTTGAGAATTGGAGGCCTTTGGTGCTTGGCTGCTTTTTCCACTGCTACGGGGCATTGGCAATTTTGAGCGGCTGGTCGACTGAGCGAATTCACTGTCCATCATACCCTCCTTACTGGCAGGACGTGAAACATACCTCTAATGAAACTTCCGTTGCGCGCACGGTTGCTTCATCTGGGGTAGCCTGCCACGAAAATCAGTCCTACTGCTTCGAGTTTCTGGCCTGTCACATCGAGTGCGTTACTCCAAATCGAGGCGCTTATCGATACTATTGGTACCGTGAACCTGTCCGGCGTAATTTAAGCCGCATACTGTAGAACGGGCAAGCATATCTCATTCATCTCTGAAGATTGAGATAAGTGATCCACGATCGGCACGCGGAATGAGCTCCTCGCTGATGCTCGAGACCCATCTGGGTTTAGCTGACCTTTATGAACAACGCTACCTCATTTAAGCAAGTGCGTTCAACACCACTTCAGATCCGAAAGGTTGCCCTTCCTCCACTTTCCGGCCACATCCATAGCATTTGCGCTACAAGTATCCGCATTCATCACACGGCGATACGGCTTAATTGCAGTCGTTGCGCCTATTCGTAGAGCGGACAGCAGCAAATTGTAGAGGCTGCCAACACTCACAAATTAAACGGATGATCGGTGCTTGCGCAACGACGGGAATACGCCAGTCGCAACGCATTGCAGATGTTTGAATGTGGTTACGACGGATGAAATGCACAGGTTGGATCGAAACTTGGTGGCATACAACGGCGATGAGCAGGGAGAGCGCAATGGGACATATTGCGACACATTGCAATACATTGATAACAGTGAAAACAGCTCGAAAAAGCGAGCCTACGAAACAAAAGTGTACAACCAAATTGAGGCGCGGCAAAGCTGCTCGCACGTAACAGCAGCAGCAACCATATGGATAAGTAATGTTACAGGGTTTTCGCAGTCGGAGCATGTCACAAACGAGTTACTATTGTACACTACAGAAGTCTGCTTTGTGTTCCTTCTGTGAAAGACGTGGTTGCGATTTGGACTGCGAGAGGGTGGCAGAAGCCTGTTCGGAATCGGCCTGATTGGCATAAATGATCCGAAGTAGGCGGACGAAGACATCTTTGACGTTTTCACCAGTGAGGGCTGAGGTTTCGTAGTACGGAATTCCGTTGTGGTCTGCATAGTCCTGGGCGACTTTTTGAGGCACACGGCGGCGCTGAGTGTCATCAACTTGATTTCCAACGAGAATGCGGGGCAATTCGGCGGTGCCGTTGCGGTTGAGAACCAACAGAGTATCCAACAGTTTGTCATGCACGCGCTTAATCACCTTGAACGTATGTTCATGCAAGACGGAGAACATGAGAACATAAGCGTCGACTCCAATGGTATATTGCTGTCCAAAGTCCGGAAACTCATCTTGTCCGTCGGCGTCAACAATGGTCAAGTCATAGGAGGTACCGTCCACGGTTGTGGTCCACAAGAAGGTGTCCTCGCAAGTTGGCATGTACTCAGGCTCGAAGACGCCGCTTACGCATTGAATTGTGAAGGCGCTCTTGCCGACGCCGCGCGCGCCCAACACGGCGATGCTACGGCGTTGGCGGAAGGGGCTGTCGGGCGGCGGCGGCAAGTAGCGGTTGACATCGAAAGGGTCGGTAACTGGGGGAGGCTGCGGCGAGGGCTGCGGGGGGGAGAGTTGGGAGTCGTTGTGGTTGCGCTCTATTTGCACCATGGTGGCGTGCGGAGCGGCAGGGAACGATGGGCGGCGGTGGTGGCGCGAATTGCGACGAGGAGGGGGGGGGCCTCTCCACGGAGGCTGTGTCAAGAAAGGCGGCGTGGCGCGCGCAGCCATGCGCGATAGGCAACTGCGCGCACTGCGCTCTGCATATTGTGCACGTGCACAGTGTGCAGATGCAGACCGAATCATTGCGTGTGCTCCCCCGTTGCAACCTGTACAGTATCATCCACGACAGTTAACAGTGGGCACAGTGGTAAAATAGTGGACTGAATTCAAATATAATTATGAAACATTGTCATCGTACAATAGTTTCACAGTGTCAAGGCTTCTTTCCTGGAAAGAAGCCCTGGAAAGAAGCCCTGGAAAGGAGCGCTGGAAACGTGAACGCACGTGTGGCATTGTGATTGGGCGTCTACAACAGACCCCACACTTTTCTAAAATGACTTTTCAAAATGTTATTTTAGGTAAAATTAGATATTTTTCTTCTGTTCAAGTAGACTAAACAAAATCTAGAAAAGAATGAGAAGGGTAGGAGTTACATAAATAGGCACCGACCCCGACGTCAGTTGTAGGTCCCCTCCATTTCAAATGACGCGTATCTCTTGACAAATCCTTCGTTATGTACACTGCTGTCGAGAGATGTCCATGTGTGCCTTCGAGCTCTTCAAGACTGCCGCTCCGACTAAATCTACCTCAAAAGGTATCTATCGGGCGCCCCAGCTCCCTTTCTATACAAAGGAACGATTGGAAACAGCAAGTTTCCCAAAAAACCGATGAAAATGAGAATTGAAGAATCTCTAATTCTCATCCGAGACGATACGGGGCGGAAACCAAGATCGCACACATACATCAACACCCGCGCATTCCTGCTGCATGAACCATGAGTACAAACGTGGATGGGTAGATCCAAGAGATTTGATGCGGGCATAAACGGCTGTCACCAATCGAATCACATGATCTTCGTGTTGCTCAGGGATGCTTGTAGGCAATGGAAGGGTAGAACAAATGTTCACAGCATCCTTGACATCTCCGGGCGATACTTCACGCCGCGGTAAAGGGTAAGCGGACAGCGTCTCTTGGAATCGGCGAGCCCATTCTAGAATCCAATGAAACTCTGCGCAATTGGGAACCACCGCAGCTCCATTCTGGGTCGGATTATAGTTCCGGATCCAATCCGGAAGGGTGATTTCATTCGAATGCGGCTCGCTCAACTTCAAGTACAACATTACCAGCTCAACTTGGACGTGAAACGGAATACCGATCGAAGAGGTTTCGTTGGACGCAAGTTGCAAGAGGTTTTTCAAGGCATGGGGTAGTCGTTTTCGGCCGGTACCGGGAAGAAGTGAAGGATCTGGAAGACGACCGAGAAGCTGTTCGAGCTTTAAAGAAAATGTGGAAGAATTTCCAAGCTCACGATGCAGAAACACTTCCAAAAGGTCCCTATCATTCAGTTCCACGCAGTATGCTACCAGCTTGATGCGCGAAGTAAACGGGAGAGTGTTCGAATAATCTTGTTCGAAAGCCCCTTTTACCAGAGAACGGAAGGCATCGGGGAGAAGAGGCCAAGCTGCAAGTTGCAGTTGCATAAAACGCGGGATCTGGCGGTGCAGCTCTTGAAGGCTGAGACAGGTGCGGAGAGGAATGGAAGTATCGGCATTCAAAAAAGCTTCCAACAAGTGTACATCGGGCAGTTGTTCCAAATAGAAGATTACCAGATCGAGGCGCATGTTGAATGGGAGGTGGTTCGAAAAGTGCGGGCTCATGGCAAGGCGTATAAGAAGTTTGAGTGCATGGGGTAGTAGACGTTTACCCGCTTCTGATAGGGTTTTAAAACGTGGTTTGCAACGCCAAATCTTACGGAGACTAGAAGAAGAAGTTAAGGATAGGTAGTTGCCGGAGTAAATACCAAGAAGAATACCAATGCCAGTGCAGCCAAATTCAAAGGAAGACACGATGACGCTGTAGATGAAGACAGTCAAGCCGGCGATTACAGAAATAATATAGGTGCCAATGAGAAAGAAAATTTTGAAGTACAAGAGAGAAACCCATGCTGGGAAGCGACTGGAAAGGTTATCTAGGCAGTCGGTGATGAAGCGGCACAATACGGGAATTATGATAGCAAGGAGAAAGCCCCTGACTATGGATGTTGGGATGGCATGAGACTGCCGTGGCTCAGAAGCAATAGGCTGAAGAACTGGGTGTATACCAGGTATCGGGTGTTCACCAGGCAGCGGCAAAGCATCGGAGCAATGCAAGTTAAAAAGGATCGTGACGAGGAGAAGGGGAAAGCGATGAAGAATAGGCATAATGACAAAAAGGAAGGATGGAAGTTGAGTGCGAACAAGAGCGCAAGCGCGATTGCAGATGACCGATGCAGTTAAGTGCAGGCACGGAGGCCAAAAGTCATCAAGAGGGGCGCAGGGTCGAGACGGGCGCCCAATCAAAAGGAGGTTTGATTTGCGACAGAACGTGGCGGCCGACGAAAGCTTGTAGCTTCCTGCGCTTGTCAAGCGACAAGGCGCGCCACGCGCCGCACTCTTAGCTAAGCTCATCGAGTATACGCGCGCATCTCTGGCAAACGCGTGTCTTGTTGCCAACTGTGAGCTGAGCAAAGCACGCACCGTGCGGCCCGACGCAAAGCACGGAAAGGCGTTCCGCGTGCCACGTGGAGAAGAAAGTCACAAGCATCGATCCACTTCCCAATCGCTCGCACGCTCGAAATCGCCGTCGCTCGCTTCGCGCTCCCTTCCCTCGCGGACTACGACGCCTCGTTCTACTCGCACGTGGCTCTCTCACGACCACAATCAGCCCTGCTCGCTGTGCATCATTGTGGCGTCCCCTTCACCAGCGTCTCATACATTACCATATGTCGCAGTTTAACAATCCTACTCATGTGACAACACTTTTTTCATTTATGAAAAAGCACTATCATTTAACTTACAACGTGCTATGACCCAATGCTTGACAAGTTAGCGTATCCGCCAAACCCCACAGTTACGCGTCAGAGGGCATTGCACAACGCAAATGCCTCGGCCCATCTCCGGCTCAGAACTACCCCTCTCGGTCTTCCCACTCTTTCCACTCGCCATGCGTTGCCGAAAAGCTATTCTCTACAAGCCCAACGCCCGCAGCACTCCGCTCGTATCCGAAAGGTCTTCAAACAAAAGTGTCGGTTGTTCCCGTTCCAAAACGTCTCGCCGATGGGCGCCGGCGGCCACTGCCACAGAGGCGGCGCCGTTGAGCTTTGCGGCGCGCACATCGGACACAGCATCTCCAACATGCACAACACGAGACATACAAACTTCAGGAGCGCATCGCTGCACAGCAAGCTTAAGAATGTCGGCGCGCTTCTCACATTCATCTCCAAAGGCGCCGCCCACAAAAAAGGATCGCAGCCCGGCCGCCTTGAGCTTCACGTCTGCGATGTAAGCCATGTTGCCCGTCGTGAGCGCGCATGGCACATTGCGGTCGGACAAGGCGTGTAGCAACTTGACCACGCCCGGTAAAACCAGATGCGACGTGTCGGTATCAACGCTGATGACGCTCTGAGCGTGCTCAAGCACGCTGCTCATCTTGTCGTCGATGGTACGACTGGGCACGTTGGCCTTTCTGCACATGTGACGAATGATAGAGAGATCGGTGTTTCCAACGTGTGGCACATCATCGACAGTGACAGTAGCGCCGTGCACGGCGAAGACGGCCTTGTTGATAGCGTCCTTGTGCGCCTTGTTTCCGAACGGCGGCGCTGATCGGAGCAACGTGCCGTCGATATCCCAGGTGACCAGCGCGGGTGGGGCGACGCTCATGGCAGTGCGGACGGAGTTGTGAAGGGTGCGCGCGAGAGGGCGGAGCAGACTGGTACGCATGCAGTTGATGGCGATGGCGAAAGCGATAGTGGAGCGCGGGGTACTTGTTGAGCTCATATGGAGGAGGATCGTGTGTGGGGGGCGAACAACCAACGGGGTGAGGGCGGATGGCGCACTTTACCGCAGTGACCAAGTCTGCGGCACGGGCGGTTGTGCGCGTCTCGTCACGGCGCCTTTTGTGCTGCTGGCACTGTAAGATGTCAACTACTTGTAAACGTCATATCGGGTCAAATTTAGGTTGGGGACACAACGCGGGTGGCTACAACCCAAGGGGACACAAGTAGTAGATATGCTCTCGAGAGAACCAGCCCAGGATAGGGCAAAGAAAAGAAGTCAATGAAAGACGACAGAAAGAGTGAGTGTAATGGATAGGGATTGCGAATGATAAGATGACCAATATATATGTGGCAGGCAGACGCAAAGGTATAAAGGTGTGATCTCATAAATGATATGTGTAAAGGCCTATACCACGATTTAAAGACTGGATGTATATATCGCAAACGTTCTAGAAAATAGTATTATTCTTCTTTCTGACGCCGGCACGATGAAAAGGACTTTGATAATGACCTCGAAGATCGTGGGCTTCGGGGAACTTGATATCTTATATAAGACACCAAACGTAGGTGTGTTTGTAATAAGCACGTCGTAGTGCGTTTTGGTGCTTACGACCGCCTTTTTGTACCTCTAATTGGCGCTGGCTCTGCAAGTTGATGCTACAAACGGCACGGCGCTTCAGGGAGAGTTTGCGATCTGAAGGACGGCGGTGACGCTTCTCAAGCTGAGTAACGACCCTAAGGATGTTGAAGTTCAATGCCTTTCCAGGAGATTTTCTTAGCAGGACTTAGAGATTTCGCTCGCTTGAGAACTAGCTTGGTCTATAACAAGCTATATCGCTATTGCGTGCATATGGCCGGTTAGGACCGGCGGTGCACACTGGTAGAACACGTGGACTGCACGGATGCCGAAGTTCGAGTGCGAGGCCTGCCACACGTGGCCCGGATTGTACCTAATGGTTAGTATTATTTAGTATTTTTTAGTATTTATTTAGCTACGCTATCGCTATTTAGTGTCTATTTTTCGGGCGCGCGCCCACTTTCAGGGGCCGCACACTACACTACTTAGAACGTTGAGCACTGCTCCCCAGTAAACACCCTCTTGGAAGATCCCAAGGAGGGAGGTCTTGGCTCTGAACTTTTCGCCTTCGGCGCGTCGGTGTATTCCAAACGGCTTTGTCGAAATTGATCTTGTAGCGCCGTTAGGCTTCGATTAGTACAGTTCTGGCAAATTTGGTAATGTGGTCGATGCGTCGGCGCGAGTAGCGCTTCGCCTGGGTAGGAGTCATCCCTTCGGTTATGTCCTGGGGTATGATAGACTCCTGATGGTCAACAACTATCGGCTGCAGCGCTCTCGTTAGCGTTAAGTCGAACGGTGTTGTCCCTGTGGAAGCGTGCACCTGCGTGTTGTAGGCATAAACCAGTGGCTCAATGTAGTCGTCCCAGTCCAAAGGGTGCTTTGAAACGTAGTGCGCCAATCGGTCCAGAAGGGTGCGGTTGAAGCGTTCGGCTTGGCCATTGGTTTGCGGGTGGTCGCCGTGATGGTCACATGTTTGATACCTAAGGTAGCACAGACATGCGAGAAGAATTTGGATACAAACTGGCTGCCGTTATCAGCAAGAAGGTAGAGTGGCATGCGATATGGATATACCCAGTGGGACAATAAGGCCGTGGCGACATCCGTGGCCGTTGTCTTTCCTAGGGGTAGGTCTCCGGTGAGTTTGGTAAACCTATCGGTTAAAACCAAAACAAACCGTTTTCCACGGGACGAATTAGGCAAAGGGCCAAGTATATCCATGGCGGCAAATTCCATTGGACCTGCGGCGGGGAAGAGCTTCAGTTTGGCCTGATGGTTGGCGCGAGACCCTCGGATCTGTGCGCATGATGCACATTTCCGTGCGGTTTGCCATAGGTCCTGCGCCATTAGTGGCCAGTAGAAGAACTTCCTTAGGTTCTGGTACATTCGTCGGCCTCCAGGGTGACCAGCCAAGCGAGGGAAATGGGCGAGTTATAGGAATCGCGCCCTTAAAGAAGTTGGTATTACCCGTTGGAGTGCGCTATCCAGCGGTGAGCGGCGACATAGTAGTCCAAATCGGTCATAATCGAACATGCATCCTAGGATTCCTACTAATTGGGCTGTTTCCTTTGCAGCTCTCGTCTTCGATCTGCTCGTGCAGGAGTTCCTCAACGGTTATAGGGAGGAGCTCTTTTTCCTCAGGGGCTATCGCATTAACCTGAGGTGGTGCCGAATTGGGCGGTACTGTCTCCCAGTCCAATAGGTATACTTCGTTCTCTTTTACCTCAGGATCCTCCGATTGCACCTTACCCATAAGGTCATCTGTTTCCGTTTAATCCTGAGGTCCATCGTCTTTAAAGGGGGTAGGAATTAGGTCGTCCAATGGTGTGTCGTCATGTCCGTCGATAATGATTCGCGACAGGGCATCTGCTGCCTGGTGCTTGATGCCTGGCTTATAGGTTATCTCGTAGTCATATTCGGAGACCCTGAGGCGCCACCAAGCAAGGCGACTCGATGCATCGGTCATATTGAGTACCCAGCGGAGTGAATCATGATCTGTCCTATTGGCAAACCTGGTTCCATCGAGGTACGGACGGAGTGTCAATACAGACCATACGATGGCTAGACATTCCTTTTCGGTCGTACTGTAGTTTCGCTCCGCGCTGGTGAGCGTTCTGCTCCAGTAGCCCATATGTCGATAGTACTTCTGTGACTCCTGCTCCTGTAGCAGTGTACAACACACTTGGACATCGGAGGCATCTTTGTCCAGAACGAAAGGCCTATTGGGCTTTGGTACAGCCAATATGGGTAGGTTTAGCAATTTGTTCTTTAGGGTCGGAAATGCCTTGTACTGGTCGTCGGTAAGGGCTTCGAACTCAGAAGGTGTTCCCTTCTTCAGCATGGCGTTGAGAGGGGCTGAGATCTTGGAAACCCCTTGGACGAAACGTCGGTAAACGTTGCACAAGCCCACGAAGTATCATAGTTCCGTGTGGGTTCTAGGAAGCTTAGCCTGGCGAATCGCATTTGTGGTCCGTGTGGCCACCTGTAGCTTTCCTGAGAGGACGTCGTGACCGAGATGGTCCACTGAGGCCTGGAAGAAAGCGCATTTGCGGAGTTTCAGTTTTACTCCAGCGTCCTGTACGATTGTTAGCACCTTCTTCACGTGGCGAAGGTGTTCCTTTACGGTCCGTGAGAAGATTTTAACGTCATCCAAATAGACCAGGGCGAACTTCCATTTGACTCTGGACAGTATAATGTCCATTACCCGTTGGAAAGTGGCTGGTGCATTCTTCAAACAAAAGGGCATGCGAGTAAATGTGAACCCATCATCATGGGTAGTAAAGGTTGTCAGCGCTCTCGCGTCTTCGGCCAAAGAGATTTGCGAATATCCTGAGTTAGCGTCCATTGTGGTATATACGACAGCTTCGCCTAAGGAATCCAGACAGTCGTCCATGCGGGGTATCTGGTATGAGTCCCTCTTGGTTACTGCGTTCAGCTTCCTGTAGTCGACACAGAATCTGACGGAGCCATCTTTCTTCGCCACGAGGACAAGGTTACTTGCCCATTCAGATTGGTTTGAAGGATCCGGCTCTATGACTTGAGCTTTGTGCATGTTGCCCATCTGGTCGGCGACAATTTCCCTATCCTTAAGGCTGGTACGGTATGGGTACTGAAACTGTGGTTTAGCATCATCCTGAAGGTCAATGCAGTGTGTAGTGGCTCTGATTGTGCCCAATCTACCTGACCACATGGCATGGTATTCTCTGAGGAGATCAAGTACATGGAGCCTATAGGATTCGAGTTCTTCGCCGATGGCGACCGTCCCCCCCAAAGAGTAGACGTCCCCGTCGGGAGTTGGCATCGCAAGATTATCCATTTGGGCCTCCATAATGGCCCCTGGGGCGGGTAGAGTGATACCAATCACTGTACCTTTAAGTAACCGCACGCGTTTATCTCAGAAGTTGCTGATTGTGACCAAGAAGGTCCTGTTAGGGTAGATGTCCATTACTCCATTGGCCATCAAGGTAGGGTGCTTCAGAACCGTTTTCGGGTGGTTCTGAATCGCTATGAGACCTGAGGACTGGGAATGGACCGATACAGCGATTTGGTTCATCGGCAGTATCGTTATGGTCTGTGACAGGCGAACCTCATTGGACTTCTTGTTTTCGGAGACAACCGCTCGGTTGCAGTTAGCTTCTGGCCCTGGGGCGGAACCAGTTTTGGAGATGGAAGGTGCGCGATAGAACGCGACTTTTCTAAGGCCTGGATAAATTGCCTTAATGTATCGATCGATAAAGCAGGTCCCTACGATTGCCTGAGTGCCCAAGTTAGAACATACAAGAAACCACGTGTGGACTTTGAATTGTCCTAACTGGAGGTAAAGTGCTAATAGCCCTTTCATTTCCATTGGTGTACGTGACCCATCGGCAATCCTTGGGGTCTTACTTGCCTGAAATAAATCTTTCCAACCCAGTGGGAGTAGCTTAGGATGGACCAAGTTGGGACCGGCGCCTGTGTCCAGTACAGCTGTGGTCACTCGAGAGTTGTTGGAACGAATTACTACGGATACTCGAACTCTATAGTTCTCTTTCCTGAGGATACAAACGGAGTCGTTACTGTGTTCCAATTGTGGTTCATCCTGAGTGATCCATTGTGGGTGGTTCGTATTGGGAGGTGAGGAGCTATTTGGTTCATGAGCGTCAAATTGGTTGAGGCAGGGTTTTAAAGAGGGAGGATTTGCCTCGAGTTGTCCCTCTAAGAGATTTCCGATGGGGTTTCCGTTTCTTCCTGACGATAGGGTTCTTCCACGGGGTCGTCCGTAGGATCTGCAATGGCGTGGACCTGTGCGGCTTTAATCGGAGTATCCGGAGGCGTGGCATACCGTGAGCTTCCAGGGTTCCCTTTAGTTCTTTTCTGTGCCCTGTTATACATTTCTTCGGATCTCCGCACCCGGTAATTCTATTCCCTTAGGCTTAGAAGGTTTTTACGTGCGTCCTCAGGCAGATACCTCGTACAGTCCCAAGTTTGGGTCATAGACAGGCAGAGGAAGCAAGCCCTTGGGAAGCGAACAAAAACGTCCTTGCGGGTCTGAAAGGGAGAATAATTGGGTGTGGATAGTCCAGTTGTCACTGTAGTTCCCTGAGAGGTGTATGATGGGAGCCCGGACGGAGGAGCACTGAAATTGACCGCGAGGACATCTCCCGAGTCGGCGTAATGGAGTGATGCATCCATGTCCGACTCCGTGGAGCTAACCAAATGAGCTTGGTTGGGTTTACGCAATGGGGTTGCATGTCCTCTGGTTATATCAGCGTTATGCCTGGAGGTTCTTTATGTTTTGCCATAACCCTCATTGTAGGTAACGAGCCTTCGGAATGAGTATTGCGGGTTTTCTGTGTGGTAATTACGCACATGTGTCCAAATGGAAGGGAGCAATCCCGTGATGAAGTGACGTTTAAGCTGTCCTTCGGAGAACACGTTTCCACATCGGTAAGCCTTCTTCCATAGGTCGTCTGCGAAAGCCGATTCGGTCATGTTGGAGCTCTGCCTAAAGGATATCACTTTCTGGTGAGCATCCATTAGAACGTCATCCGTGGCGTAAGTTTCCAAGACGTAATGAACAACCTGAGGGCATTACCTGAGGAGTTCACGGTCTTGAGCATCAACGAGGTCAGTTGCGCCAGATATCTTCGAAACCACTCGGTCACGTGCCTGTCCTGAAAGGAAGAATTGGGAAAGGTATAGAGCGGCGCCCTCGTGGACACCGATCTGATCGCAGGCCGTACGGAAGAAACTGAGAAACCTAAGAACTGCAATGGGATCTGAACCCGAGAACTTGTCCGTAATGGTTAGTTGCATCCGTTTGGCCCATTTTGCGATTCTGCGAGCCACCAAACCAGAATATTTCGCGGACCTGTCGGCCAGCCGGTAATTCCGGTAGTCTAGAACCTTAAGGAAAAGTTAGTTGGTTGTTGTCAGTGGTCTGAGGCCTCGAACTGCAGCCTCATCCACTTCTGAGTCGGTCGTTTCCATCGAGGCTGATTCGGAATCACTCGTGTCCGAATGCTCTCTTCTTTTGCTTCTTCTGTTCTTCTTTCTCAAACGGTTGCTTCTTTTCTTTCCAGCGGAATAGGGACCTAAAGGATCGATCTCTCTGTAAGATCCGATGGAGCTCTGAGGTCGCTGTACCTCGTATAATCCGTCCGGTGGGGCAAGTGGGCTCTCTTCTAGACGCGGAGCTTCTCTTCTGCTCCTCGCTTATTCCACCCTTGGATTTTCCTGATGGGCAACCTGTCTCTCATCTAGACGCTAAGCTTCTCTTCTGATCCTAGATTGTCCCACCATGGGGTTTTCCGGATGCTATTCCAGGCGAGGAACGGATAATCCCGCCGCTCCTGGGGGTTCGGTAGGGGGTTGCGATATGGAGACCGGATGGTTAGTTTGTGGAGGAGTGGTCCTAGGGACCAAATTGCCTGCCTGGCGGGTGACTGCCCCTTGAACTGCCTGTAGGAGGGAGACGATGAATAATTCAGACTCCGTTACCTTAGGGAAGATTCGCGTGATGAGGTAATCCGTACCGTCAGCGACCGCCGTAAAGAGTCGCACGTCCATAATGGAATCAGCTTCTGTGCAATTTTTTTACACATGGACTCCTTCTTTGGGCGCCATGGTTGTAAATATAAGAGAAGGTCGCGGTTTTAAAACTGTGAAAAAGGTGAAACTGGCAAAGTCTATTCCTGATATATTCTGTAGGGCAACTTTTGAACTGGGGGAGATGAAGACTGATGTTGTATGAGAAAAAGTACACCTCGTGTGGGACACCACCAAAGCGTTCAAAATTTCAGTCATGGAACAGCCATTAAAGTTGAAATGTTTGGATAAGAATCTGCTTTCCACGGACGATCACCTTGGTGCGATTGAATTCATGGCCAAGGAACTACTACAAAGAGAAAGTTATTGGGAAAAACTGCAGACCAATGTGCGAATGAAGACGGTCAAAGATACTGAGATTGAACTGTTGTCCAGCTACTACTCATTCTCCCATATCGTGGCACCTGTGAGTTACCAATTGAGTCTCAGTTTATATCCAGTATTACTGAAATGCTACACACTGATGTTGCAACCATATCTGTGTCTTCTGTAACAAAAGGGTCTGATTGGTTATGTTACACTTATCTCTATGTGAGAATGGTGAAAGACCTCACCTTTTACGGAATTGATGCTAATGAACGTCACGATGAGAAGGCGTTGGAGCGGAAAAGAGCGGATGTAATTAATACCGCAGCATTGAAGCTCCATCGCTGCAGACTGGTCATGTACAACAAGAATACAGGGGAAATAACAGGCACAGCTCTTGGGAGAGTGGAATTCGACTCTGCAAAGAAGCAAAATGACAAAAGGCCAACTTTAAGAATAACACAATCGCACAATCGGATTTTATGCGCAACAGTGGGCAAAAGTGAATATCCAGAGACACGAGAAAACCTCTTGCGGTGGGTTCTTGATGAGGCCTCAGCGATGGGCCACAAGTCCAAGGCCGAAGAGTGGTCTGCAGATGACTTCATGGTGCTGCTACAGACGAACTCAGATGAGTACTGAGTATAGCCCTACTTGTTCGTGATGAGCGTTTTCTCTCCGGATAGGGAATTGATAATTCTGTATTGGTCGCCGTTGGGTTTCTCCAACTTTGAACTGTTTGGAACCCATGTATGGTACCACGTTTCTATCTGAAAAGTATGGTTTACCTGAAATCACCTTCTGTTGTTGTACCGCGTTCGGGAGCTGATATTTCTTCCTTGTACCGCATCAGTGATTCATCTTTCTTATCACGACAAACGAATTTAATGGCTTCGTTGTTACTCACTTTGGTTTTCTTCTGTTTATACCTAGCCCTTCGGCTTTTGTTTTCTTTTGCTCCGTTACATTCCTTGCTTCTGTGCCGCCTTTTCTTCATTGCCGATTTAGAAACTCCAAGACGAGAAGAAGACGCGATTCCTTGAGTACGGAGATTTGATGAGTTTTGGAGCAAGGTTTTCGGGGTTTTTATCTTATGGGCTGTTAGTATTGTCGTTATATCATCTTCTGGAACACGATAGATGTTCATCTTGAAACATTTTGTCCCGTTCGGTACCAAATCATTGGTAACGCAGACGTGCTGTTCAAAGTCAGAAACAGGGCTTTTGGAATGGCTCGAATCAGTTTCGATGATTTTGGCCGAGCGTGTACCGTGTTGTGAACTGTGACTCAATGATTCTTTTTCAAAGCACTTGCTGCACAAACGGAATGAACCGTACCCTTCTTTCACTTCTCCTTTGTTTTAAGAAACGGCATACCGCAGATACCATGAATGGGGTTTCGACAAGATACAAAACGATGACCATATTGCTGACCAATAACACCGTGTTCCACCCAGCACTTTGAAACGGCGTGTTCGATACAGACGAATTCATCCGGCATTGCTGTTGTATGTTTCCGTCTGGAACAAACCTTACGTGAAGGACTGATCGCACTTTTTCTAAGTTTGGAAGAAACGAAGTTGCAAATCATCCACTTGCGATATCCAACTTTCGTGTCCCTCGATATGCACCAACCAGAGGTTGACAGTTGTACATTTCGCGTACCCCTCACGCCGTACACCGGAACACCGGAACACCCTATCGCACTCGCACACTGCTTTGCTGTGCGAAAACCAACCTTGCTTGGGAGGATTTTATCATATTCGATATTCATGGAAGAGGCTTTTCAAGACGGGCGGTGAATATGTGAACAAGGCGGGTAGATTTTCAGCCATTCTGGATCGCCATCCAATACCTAAAAGATCTGGGCGTGTGAATCTGTACAGGACAAATGGTAGCTCAGCAACTGCAGTCAAGGGATAGTTTCGAACAATGGTGAGGGCACTTCATCCAGAAATATTGAGGTGACTCTGGACTTGGGGCACAACCACACGGCTGAAATTGATTAGAACTATGTTGGACACGGTTTTTGTGGCATGGAGAAATTGGCACCCACGACGTACTACATTACGGAAGATAACGGCAACTTGTGAATATCTCAGGGTGTGGAAATACGCTTATTTGTAACAATACGATTGTGCGAAACCTTTTCTGCGAAATTTTTTCGTACAAGGCGCACGAAATGGGCGTGGATGGGTTTCGATTCGACCTGGCGTCGGTGCTCCGTCCCGATACAAACTGCAAGTTGATGTATAATTCGCCATTGATTGATCCCATCACGACATTAGGCAATTGTTGCTTGAGTTCTTGTCAAGAAGTTCGGCCATAGTCGCTCATGTACCAATGGAGCCGTTCAATAACTTTGTTCCACTTTAACGAAGTACGGTGTTGCGAAGAAGTGAAAGCTGATCACAGTGCAAAAAGAGCTTGGAGTACAATGTCGACCTTGCCTTTGTTAACTTCAGGAGCTGACCGGGTTCGCTTAATGATAGTTAAAAATTCTTGGAAGAGCAAAAAACCTGCCAAGAAGCCCTTTTCTGGACTCCCCGTAATGGTTATACTGCAGGGCATTATCGAGTAGTCTTTGAGTTCAAATTGAATCATTGCGGAAATCTACCTATATTATTCACTCTTTCATATTACTACAAATCACAACCAAATAGAGCATATCCCGATGACCTCTAATCATATTTCGATGTTGCAACGTGTTAGGAGTGCTTTGAGTGAGTAACACGTGGTTCTTTCCTCCTCTTTCGGTGTGTTTCTGTCAGCAATCCTTTGCTCCATTTCTCTTTAATTGCAGCAGCTCTTAGCATGGAATGTCTTGGCTTCTTTACGGCAGGCTTTATCTTCTTTATCTCCGGCACTTTTTCGATGATATCGTTCTCTTGATGAACTGAATCGCTTGTTCCGGTGCTGTGGTGTTATTTCCCTTCAGCACTAATAGCTTTTTTCACATTATTAATAGGCGTGTTAAGAGTTACAATTTCTCTAACCGAGGACTGAATTTCATCATCTGTGCCTTCATCACTGGAGTTCCCAGAGAATAATCGATTACCTCCAAGCTCATACCGATCTGACATAGAAGTAGAGATTGAATTTGAACTCTCAAGTGGGCAACTCCCATACTTTCTTTTCTGCTTGTGCCTTTTACGTTTGTACTGTTGCGTAGATCGATCATCACGAATGAATTTCTGAGGACAACGCCTCCTTCCAAGTTTTAAATACGTCTGCTCCTCCGTAACTTCATGACGCAGAAATGAAAGAACAGAACTCTCATGCTCTCCGTGCGGCGAAGAGGGCTCATCCTCATTCAACAAGTCCAGATGCATGCTGGGAGAGTTTCTGAGATGCTTAGCTTTCCCCTTCCGAACAGCAATCATTCGTTCCACTCGGGCTCTGTTTGTTCCTCTCTTCTCAATATCAAACGCACTTGGTTCCGCTTCGATACCATTCCTGATGTCTTTCTCTCTACGGCGGTCTCGTTTAGACCTCACCGTGGCGGACATTTTTTTTACCAGCTTTGTCTTCATTGCTTCATGCTCACCCCACAGGCACGTCGTTGTGTGCAGATGCTCAAATCGACCAGCGGGTGCTCCCATCATACGCCTCAACTCGGTTTGGAGTTCATGATTCCTTTTAGAGAGCCCTTGCTCAATCTCTTGCAGAGTGTACTTTCCATAGAATCGACGGAGAACATCAGACGCTTCAAGCTCCACACCAGCAGCCTTCAGCACACGATACGAACAGGCTTTTCTGGAGCAAGGCAGATGTGGGATAGCTTCTTCTCCAGATGGTGAGTGGGAGTAAAAATCTTCAATCGCTTGTTCCAACGCCTCTTTGACGTAAACATTTCCTCGGCGTCCATTTTCGTGAGGATGCTTTGGACCTTCACGTCGCATAGCGCTAGACAGAGGAATGAAAATGGGTTGAGAAAGGTAAAAAGCCCAACTAGAGATCTGCTGATATCCCTAGTGAGATTCTCTCGGGTTTGTTGGAGATGGAGACTTCGAGGATTTTGCGACAATATCATTGAAATCAACTGAAGAGCAGTACTATCGAACTGAAAAGTGCAAATCACGACCATCCTGGAATCACCGAACCGAAAAGTGGGAAGGTTTCTCGACTTTCAATCGCGTGCTCGTGCAAGTTATGTGAATGAACTCTATTACATTTTTTTTCGATCGTGCATCGACCCTATGATCTCATTTCCTCTCATTGACTACATGACAGCTCGCTACGCTCGTACTATTACGCTTCGCATTTTTTAAATAAGTACTATTGACAAGGTAAAAAATAATTTTTTGACAACAACATTTCAATTTTTAATACGAATCTATAGTGTTTTAAACTACCACGCGATGGCATCCGAGCGACTTGACCAAAAAATAACTAAGTCCCAGCCAGCTCACCCCCACTCCCCAAAAACCAATCCTAGACCAAAACCCATTAAATTCCTACAACCAAGTCCACTACTACTATCAAAACTAAACTTCCTTCTGATATAGGTTCCAAGCTCTAAGTTGATATTCCAGAAGACAGTTTTCTGTTATAATGATTTCTTCAGAAAACTGATTCCGAGTGTCAGAATTCTGCGAGTCGGGTGCAGAATTCTGACGAACTGACTTAAACCAAAAACGATTTTCGGCTTAAGTTTCCACATGATAATCCAAACCCCCAGCCCAATCTGGCGGCGGCACGTTGAACGATGTGTACGCCCTGGTGTAAACCGCTTCAAATGACTGACGTTGGGCCGGGGATAGTTCGTTGAGTGCGTGGTATAATTTGTGTGGTTGAAAATATCCCTTAAAATTTTTATCGCTTTGCCAACGTCCTCGGCATTTTATATCCTGGTCGGCGAGACGAGCATAAAGCTTGTCGGTGGTCGCCCCACCGTACCTAAGCATGTGTGGAGTGATCGCGAACGGAATCCCTAGACGTTCGACGGCTCTTCGGAGACCGGCCCGAAATCGGGCTGGTTGATACGGGAAAAGAACTTCTGCTTCTGCCAACTTCCTTCTTCAAACTAATTTGTTTAACAAAACTGCCAAAAAATACGGCCTTATCGTGACGGATTCATTACGGCCACGTTTTCCTATCGCAATGTTGAGCATCCCATAGTGCGGCCGCTTTTCGGTTAGTGGCAGCATGGCGACGTCCAATACTTTTAGCTGCAATAAATTCCCTAGCCTGAGATACCCATCAAACAGCAGCAGTAATCCTACCCCCAGATCCGGATCCCTGTGTTTGAAAAGATCCAATGCCAATCCGTATACAACGATTTCCGGACACACGCCAAAGTGAAGGTTAGGGCGCGACGCTGTCCAGCCTTGTATACTTTGATTCGCCAATACCAACTTCCCGCTGAGTTCGGGGAGAAAAATTCCAACGCTGATTTTGCCTGAGCTACACCTCCTGCCTTCAATTGTTGATTACCATGAAAAAGATCAATTCAATACCTCGTGAACAACTTATGTACTTCTTCTGCGTTCCTACATCGACGTCGAGCGACTGGTTGTTGCGCCAGCCACTCCACGAAGTAGCCAAGGTTCTTACGGTATCCCTGCAACGTTGCCCGTTTTACCCGCCGGTGAGCTAGATCAAAAAGCCAGTGACGGTTCATCGGCTGGATTTTTCCCATTAGGGACATAAAAATAATCCATTGTTAGGTCACCAACGAGTACCAACGTGGCAACGCGTCTGCAGATCCGGGTAAAGCTTTGCTTACTGCTACGTCCCTTTAGCAAAGCTCCAAGAAGCGACTGGTTATCAATAAACATAATTATCCGTGTTCGATAATTGTTCCTATTTCGAAGAAGCCAACGCAGACCAAGAATGACTGCTTCGCCCTCTAGAATATGTATCGGGTGTTTTTTCTTCCAACGATGTCGTATCGCAATTTTCCACTCCTGTTCTTCAATCCATTCAATCCGATCCTTCGCAAATTTTCAAAGGATCTCGGCACTCGGTATAATCTACTCCTCCACCAATTAAGCTTGCGTCTGTACAAAGGATTGTTGTGTTGAACGGCGTAGAAATATTAATCCGGATCAACGGTGCTAGTTTTAAAATTAATTCCAGCTCCTTCCGGCTGACTGCGTTGCCGCCAACATATTCTTTGGTTGAGGACGTAATGGAATATATTCTTTCGAAGACCGAAAAGAGTGGCCTCCTCAATAGCATAAACCAAGCCCATTTTCCAATTATGCTTTGTACTTCTTGTACCTTCCATATCTTCTTTTTCAGCATGTTTTCAGTAATTGTTATCAGCGTTCTCATTTTTTCCCGTTTTGGCATCAATACGCCATTTTTCCCGACTTCAATTCCCAAGACTTCTGTACTTTCTCCTTCTGCCGGCCATGATACTTTTGTCGCCTGCGAAGGCAAATAGCTACGCTCAGACTCCTTTATAACGGCCCGCAGATTTCTTTCCGACATCTCTTTGCTTGTTCCAAACGAAAAACAATCGTCCACGTAAGCTCCAAATTTATATTCGCCAACGGAAATTGAATCCGCTACCCAGTCGTCCATGCAGAGCTTAGCGCGAGCTAAGATTTCTAGATGGATTTTCTGAGCCACAAAGACAGAGTGTGACCACCCCATGGGCATTGAGAGCATGACAGGGACTAATTTTTTCCTTCCGACTTCGATTGGTGGCAAACCAAAATACGTATTCATCCATCCTGGTAATTTCATTCGGTGGTATTGATTGTCCATGTCTGACTTTCCAACATAAAGCGTTCGTCCTTCCGGGATGTGTAATCTCGCTAGATGCCCTGGGTTAGGAAGATCGATTTTTGGTGGATCGGTAAACTGAAGGTTAGCGTTCCGAGCGTCGATTATGAGCCTTTGTTTTCCCTCTTTTTTAGGAACCGCAAAAACACCATTTACAACTTTCGGTTTTCTTTCCCTCAAATCTACTAACCCCCCTTCCACCAATTTTCTAATCAGGGCATTGTAATCTTTCGCCTTCACTCCACAAAACGGCTTCTTAGCTCCTTTCACCTCTTCATCTTCTCGGATAATTTTTCTAGTCATATATAGTAGATGTATATCCCCTGGTAGTAATGAGATAATATCAGCCGAGGCTGCCAGACCATTTTCTGGCAATGATACTCGGTCCGGATTCAGCCAGACCCATTGGTGTGGGTCACTGTATTCGAACGTAGAATCAACCTCTCCTACGGACTCCTCCGCAACGAAATAATTTCGGCGGTATGAGTCCTCCCCGATGCCTTGCAAGATATTGCTCGCCAGGCTTTGGACAGTGTTCCTCTCTTGTACCGGTAGAAAGGGGTAGACATGCCCGGCATACAAGCAATTAAGCCCACTTCGAAGTCCCTCAAGTATACTTTGGATTTTCTTCTTGTGTCTCCACTTTTGTCGTTGTCGTGCGCTTGCTTTCTTTGTATCCCCGTCCTGTATATCAGACGCCCCTGACATAGGAAGCACGTCCCGCATGCCCGTCGAATTAAAAATTGTTGTTGTTGTTGCTGCCGTTGTTTTTATATTAATTTTCGTTCCCGTCTCCTTGCGTTCGCAAGGCAGACTTATCCTTCTTAAACTCCTTACGAAGTTTTGCCGACTTGTAAAGCCTTCGCTTCATTGACTCGCTTATCAAATCGTCGTGCTCCTCTTCGAGTTCTCTGGCCGCTTCCCAGTTGCCAGTCTTATCAACCATTGTCACTGCAGCCAACCTGCGAATTGCCAACTCCACCGCCAACTCATTTTCTGCGCGCATAATGCCCAAAGAGCTGATGAGGCAGTCGATAACCCGAGCTAGTGTTGCAGCTTCCTGGCGGTTCCGAATGCCCGTCAAATGACGAGCTTCAACCCACGCAGAGACCGCCGGATAATTCGTCAGGGCTTTGCGGAGCATATCTTCCCCTTCAAGACTGTCAACCGAAACATATTGTTCAGGAAACGGTTTGCTAGCGAAAGAAACCCAGAACTTTTTGTTGCCTTCTGCCTCTTTGAACTCAAAGCCTTCTTCGCAAGGCTCGAAATCCCCTCGTCTCCATTGTCGGACTCTGAACCAGAGTCATTGCCAGAATCGACAACAACTCCTTCCATCGCCTGTCTGATGTCGACAAGAAAATCGTCCCCCTTTGACTTCTTCTTTGAGTTTTTCCGCGACTCCTTCAATTCCTAAATGTCTTTAGTCATGCGTTTCTGCGCCTTCTCCAACCCCTCCATGAAAGAAAGAATTTTCTGCAGTTCACTGGGGCGCGTAGTAGCCTCTTCCTCAGAGTCAGAATCCGGAGCGGACTCAGACTCGTATTCACTCGAAGATTCCCCCTCTTTGCCCCCCGTCACGCGTTTAGAACGCCCTCGAGGTTTTTGATCCGAGACGGTTACAACTCGAGTACTCGTTACTCCCTTAGAATACCCCGCTTTCAGCGCACTCCCTCCGACACTTAGTGGGTATGTTTTATCTTCAATGCAATGGAACAAGACGTCCGTTTCTCCCTCTTTAGGGATTCCCGGAATCTCATTCCTGATTACACGAAGGAGAGCATTTTTGCTTTGTGACTTTTCTCCAAGGTAAACTGAAAGCCTACCCCGAAAAGCTTCTCTTACGAAGCCCAAGGGGTCTTCCCCCATGCCCTCGATTTTCTGCCCGAGAGCCCTGCAGTTTGAAATTTTGTGTGTAGCAGGTCCATCACCTCTAAGGACGGTCAACCCATTCCGTCCTCGGGACTACTTTAACCCGTAGTGCAGGCTTGTGCTTTTAGGAGGGCTGCTCCTGGCTGAGCGCGCGAACTAAATAGGTCCAGCCGTCACCCGACCCCCACACAAGTGGAATTAGGTCCGGGCCTCGTATCCGCCAGGTCCCTGAGATTCGTGCCTCGACAACACTACCCACAGTTACTACTGGACAGACCTTGGTGTTTTAAACACCCTCGCCTTACGTCATTACGCAAGGCGCACGGTACAGAAATTTGAACAATTGTTTTTCAGAAAACCGTTCAAAAACTAAACACCGATAGCGCGAAAACCGTTAGTTCCGATATGCAACTTCAAAAAACTTTATAAGACTCGATTAAAAAACACGCAGAACCCCCAGCCAGATACGACCTTCACGCGAGCTTCCGGATTGCACTGACGATAAACTTGCGCACGTGGGAAAAAACCCCTGATCACCCAATTAAGGAAAGACCTTACATAATTCCGTTTCCGGACTCTGACATAAGCAACGCCAGCAAAGCCCAATTGACAACAACCCATACCGGAACACACTTAAGCTCTGCATTTCGTCGAACCTAGCCTTAAAAAATAATTTTTCACCAGCATACCGCAATGCCCGGTCCCGAAGTACCGATAATTTAATTTCCTCAGAAAATTGAAACAAGTTTCAAGAATTCCGAAAAACACACCAACTTGATAGGGATCACTGGCCTACGGAGGCCTGATCACTTCCCTCTCCAACAGGGATCCCTCCCTGACTTACTCCGTTAGCCAGCTTACGCTGCCCAGTCGACACCACGAGGAGGTGGAGTAAAGCTTTAGTCGACCAAACGCAGAGGCGTCAATTTTTCGTCAAGTCTCCGGAAATAACAATCCCTACGCAGGCTCTGGATTAAAACATTTTCAGAACCTGAAACGGCTTCGTTTCCGAGATATCGGCCAGGACATTTTTCTGCGTTTTTGAGGCCATACAAAGTGGTAATTTCCGCTTCGGATTTTTTTGATTATCCTTGCAGGCAACCGCTCGGTCTGGCGTGGAGCGCAGCGCGTATACGCTTGCCGCGGTTTTGCAGGCGGGCACCGCGGGGGCAGGTGGGCACTGGGTGGCGTGTGGTAATCGGTGTACGCGTGTTGTCCGGCCCCCGGCGGGCCGCGGTGCCGGAGTTACCGAGTATACAAGAGTGTTTGTCGCTGTGGTGGTGGTCGATGTCCATGCCCGGTTGTGTTGGGGTGCAGTGCTGACGGAGTCGCACGGAGTCACTCCTTCCTCCTTTTTGCCGCGCGATGGCTCCACGCACGCTGTTGACTACCGATCGGAGGTGATGTACAATATTCGGCCGAAGGCCATGTCCAATTTCGGAATTTCCCCGGTCGTTCGGCACTGCTGACGGAGTCGCACGGAGTCACAACACACGCTGGTGGGTACCGATCGGAGGTGAACTGCGATGCTCGGCCGCGGCCGGAGGCAATGTCCGATTTTGGAATGCCTCCTGTCGTTTGGCATGTATTCCCCCCCTTTTAGATGCGACGGCTCCGCCCGGCGTAGAGTTGTATGCCGTTCTGGATTGGCGCCTCCAATATCGGCTAATAAAGTGTTGCGGAAGATTGTTGGGAGGTTCCCAAGAGTCTTCCGCAGCACTGCAACCGTACCAGCGTACGCGATAAACAAGGCCGTGCGGAAGGTCGTCGGCCAGCGCATGGTCGAGGATTCGCTCCACAATTCCAATGCTCTCCGGTTGGGTAGAGTTAGAGTTGGCCGAATCGGTTTGTGAAGGCTCCGTTCGGTGATTATTTCCAGCGGAGGGCGAGGTAGTGTCCGTCACGGGTTCCTCGGCGAACGGGCCGTCTGGATCAAAAGTTACCGTACTGGCGCGTTTTGTGGTGACCGGGGCCGGTTGTGTCCGAACGGGGACGCCAGTGACGCGGTCGATGCTGACGGTATCGTGAATCCCGTCAACATCGATCGTGACTGTGCTGTCCGTCGCGGAGATGACTTTTTAGGGCTCCGCCGTCCTCGGTAACAGTTTGCGCGAGGTACGTTCGTGCTGTTCGAGCACGCCACCGGTCGGCGTTGTCGTAGGGCGGTCGAGGAAAACCCCATCCCCGGCCGCAAATGACTCGAACTTCCGCACGGCTTTATCGAAGTCCTCCTTATAACGGCGCTGTGGGTTCGTCAGCCGATTCCGTGCTAATTGAAGCGTCGCCTTAAGCAGGCGCAAGGTGCAACGCTTCATCTGCCCCGGCGTAGGTTGGGCCGGTGTTGCAGGATCCGTAGCAGAGCTAGGCTCGTCGAGCACCAGGTTCGGAGGTACTCGGGTAAGAGTAAGGTCGAACGGCGTTGTGCCCGTTCTCCGGTGAATTTGTAGATTGTAACCGTACGCAAGTGGTTGCACGTACGCGTGCCAGTTAGACTGGTGATCCGCAACGTAGTGCCTTAGCCGCTGAATCAGCGTCCTATTAAACCTTTCGGCTTGACCATTGGTCTGCGGGTGGTACGCCGTCGTCGTGACGTGTTTCGTGCCTAACGCCCGGCAAATCTCCTCGAAGAACTTCGAGACAAACTGAGGTCCGTTATCGGTGAGCAAGTAGTTGGGAAGTCCGTACGGGTAAGCCCAATTCTCTAGGAACGTCCGGGCAACCACCGGGACGGTTGTGGACCGTAGTGGAACTGCTCTGCAGAGCTTTGTGAACCGGTCGGTGAAAACAAGGATGTACTCATGTCGAGTGACTGACTTTGGAAATGGACCGACAATGTCCATTGCCACGAAGTCAAGTGGCCCCGCAGCGGGAAAGAGCTTAAGCCACTTTTGTGAACGGTTTTGTGTGCCGCGCATTGCAGCGCACAAGCGGCAATCCCGAGCGGTTTGATAAACATCATTAGCCATCTGCGGCCAGTAGAAGTCCCTTCCGAGAGTGGTATACATTCGAGTCCCGCCCGGGTGTCCTTCCAGGCGCGGGTAATGCGAACGATAGAGGACGCGCGGAACCAGCGAGCGGGTTACCATTTTCTGTAGGGCTCCTTCCAGCGGGGAGCGACGGATGAGAACTCCGTAACGGTTGATGTCGAAGAGGGTAATCCCGTTACCCACGTCCTTCCGAATGGATTTGCAGTACTCGTCCTCCGCCTGCGCTCGGATGAGCTCTTCCAAAGTGACCGGTCGGACGTTCGTCTCCTCCTCCACGATGGCCATGACCTCGGGGCAGCCGTTCGGGTTCTGACCATCGTGCCAGTCAATGACAGTTTCTGTCTTGACCACATCGTCGACGGTGATGTCCGCGACGAGGTCGTCGTTCTCTTCCGCGCGGTCTGCAAGAAGTAGGCATGGGACCTCCTCGTCCAGGGGAGTGGTGTCTTTTCCGTCCGTTTGGATTCGCGACAGCGCGTCAGCGGCCTGGTGTTTTATGCCCGGCCGGTGGCCTATGTCGAAGTCATACTCCATGAGACAAAGTCGCCAGCGAGCTAGCCGTCCGGATGCGTCCGCCAGGTTGAGTATCCACCTCAATGCGTGGTGGTCCGTACGGAGAGTAAAGCGGGCTCCCTGGAGATACGGTCGGAGATGCAGTACTGCCCATACGACAGCGAGGCATTCCCGTTCGGTTGTGGAATATGACCGCTCGGCTTTATTCAGCGAGCGGCTCCAGTATCCGATCGGAAGTAAACCACCGTCAGGTTGCTTTTGTAGTAAGACGCAACCGACTTGCTTGTCGCAGGCGTCGGTGTCCAGGACGTACGGCATATCTTGACGCAGGATAGCCAGAATTGGGGGTCGTATTAACCGTTAGCGGAGTTCCTCAAAGGCCTCGTGTTCCGTATCGGTCAGGGCCTCGAAGTTGAACGGTTGGTTCTTTTCGAACTTGTAGTTCAACGGGGCCGCAATTCGGGCAAAGCTTTGAACAAAACGTCGGAAGACGTTGCACAGTCCCAAGAACGAACGGAGTTCGGTTTGGTTAGTGGGGGGTTTAGCCGCTCGGATAGCGTCCTGGGTCCTTGTGGAGACCTGCAGCTGGCCCGATCGGATAACTTGACCCAGATAATCGACAGTACCGCTGAAGAATTGGCACTTATACAAACGGAGAGTGATACGGGCCGATCGGAGTGATGAAAGAAAGGTCCGGACATGGTCGAAATGCTCCGAAACCGTGCGGGAGTAGATGATAACGTCATCAAGATAGACCAAAGCGTATTGCCACTTGAAGCGGGACGGTATGATTTCCAAGGCCCGTTGAAATGTGGCGGGGCGTTCTTCAAACCGAACTGCATTCGAACATACCTGTACAGTCCCATATGGGACGTGAACGTCGTTTTATCCCGGTCGGCTTCATCCACTTCGGTCTGCCAATACCCGCTGTTCGCGTCCAAGGTGGAGAATATTTTCGCTTCTCCAAGAGATTCGATGCATTCGTCTATTCTCGGTAGTGGGTAAGTATCCCGAACGGTGACCGCGTTTAGTCGGCGGTGGTCCACACAGAAGCGTAGATGTAGTATCCGCTGTAACGGAAAGAGCAGACACCTGCGACAGCGTTCGGACTGCCGATGGGTCGCTTGCGGCGAAGGAAAAGGGGTGGTAGAGCTACAACACCAGCGAGCTGGAAGTCGGGTGTAAGGCCACTACTCGCAAGCGAGGGTGGACAGTGCAACTGTAAAACGTTGGTGGAACGTAGGTACGAGACGTCTCGTGAATTGGTTGGGGGCTGACTATCTATTAATGCTCGTTTGGATCTCCGGTTAAGGAATCCTAAGCGAGGAACAGAATGGTCATGATGCCCATGTTGTCTCCTTTATTTGGAGTCGGCGCTCACCTCTGGTACACTATATACTGTGTACCAGGGTGAGTGCCCAAATAAATATATAAATAATACCCAGTAGTCAGCCACTCAGCCAAGCCACTGTATGGGTATGGTCCCTAATGGACGTCTAGCTACAAAGGGTAGTAAAGCCCTCCACGGGGATCTCCACTACATGCGCCGTTGCCAATATGGCATTCCCCTAGGAAGGGTCGCAACTATGCGCGCGCCGTGGTAAGCCACCTGACCCATGACGCCACGTGATCCACAAAGACATTCTGCCTCCAGGCATCCTATGCAGGATGCCGCTTCATATCACAATGCTGATGATAACACTCACTCATGAGTTCCAACCGTGACTTCGCGAAAAACCAACCTATCGGATTCCCCGGCATAGTAGAATACTACACACCCCCCTCGTTAAGCGCAAACCATTGTGGACGCAAGAAGCGTTTATACGCAGTCCGACCGGTGTTCTGGGTACTCATCGTCATCACGAATTCCTCGCCGCCCGACCAACTTTTACAGTTCTCAACAGCATTCTGTTCCTCACCGCTCTTCAGCTCGATCTTTTGCGATGGATCCGAACGCCGGGTCCAACCCGTTTCAGCCCTCCTCAGAGGATGTGCTTTCTGGGGCTCCGTCAAACACTGCTGGTTCTGCGTCGCAGCCTACTGCTCAACTTGGTCCATACCGTTCGTTCCCCACCCCGTACACCGGATTCCGGTCGGTACCGTTACCTCAGCCAACCGTGGCTCCGATGCCGAACGCGGCTTACGTCGCCTCTGCGGGTGTAATTCGAGCTCTTTCTCGTCGTGCTCAGCGGAGCTACCCGCACCCTGCGGATTTCTATGGACGAGATCCTCTCGACAACGTTGAACTTTTCGCGCAAGCGCCCTGGTTTGATCCAGTTGCTATCCGCGATGACGCGTTGGTACAACAGTATGTACACGGTGGGTACTTCCCTGACGGTATTCCAGAACACGCGATTCATAGCGACGACTGGGCGAGCCATATTGCTTTGCCAGACAACGCGATTGCGCGATATTCAACGGAAACCTTGTCCGAAGCCCGTACGCAGTTCACCAAGCTGATTTACCAGCGTCTTCACCGATTCAGAAGTATGGTTTTCCTCTCGCAGGACTGGAAACTAGATACCTGGAAAGCCCGTACCGACGGTGAAGGTTACTCGTATATCGAGACACTCGTTGAAGTCGATGTTAGCGGTTGGCGCGGTGTGCACGGTGTGCGTGATGCAGCTCTCTGCTTTCAGCAACCTCTTCTACGTGCGAAGTTCCGCTTCCTTCCAAAGCGTGACATTCCCTATTGGGATTATCCCCGTTGGGAACGTCGTACTCGATCAAGTTTGGGCTATTTGGTGCCGTATCAAATGATCGAGATTGACCGCATCCGGCCGAACGCGCGCTTCGGGCGCTTCATCGGTATTCCGGAGCATTGGGCGGCGATCGAGAGTCCTCGTGGTTGCCCTGTGGAGCTCCCACCGGCGATCTCCTAAATCGGGCCCGCGTCGGTTAACGACCCGTTCTCGGGATATTGGACGGTGGTTCATACCGAGTTAATCGCCAAGATGGCCGTCTTCCTCCTGTGGGATACTTATGATACCTTTAAAGTTTGGTACATGTCGCCCACAGCGCAAAAGTATGCGAGAGAACTCGATCTTTCCCTTGTCCTGTGGTCCCGTGCGAACCATGCCGACTTCCTCCATCTTGTGGATTTGATCGACAGTGTCGGTTGGTCTGGAGTGCCAGCTGATCAATCCGCTCGCGGAACCCGTGCAAGACACCACGACCATTCTCCTGGACGAACAGCAAGTGCTGGAGATTTCGTTTGGTACGACCCCTGGACGCGCCAGTTGATCACCTCCGAGCAGGCTCGCTTTCTTCGGGAGAACCCGCGTGATATTCCACCGACCAGCTTACTGGATACGTGTACGATACTACTCCATCCGAGAACGGAGAGGACCCGTATGAGGAAGCGCCGGGAGCTGAGGCTGAACTCGGTTACGAGGACGAGCCAGAGCTGGCAGGCGTAGCGACTTCCGTTGATCAATCCGCAGCGGCGGGTGTTGCTCAAGAGTACTTTCATGGGTTTACCCACCAACCAAGTGCAGTGCCGGTCGAAGATCCAGGCTTGGATCCGCTGAGGCAGTTCCTCTTAGATGCAGGTTTTCCCGTGGACCAAGTTCAGGGTGATCGCGCACAGCTTCTTGCGAACCTGCGTGCTCGCACGTCTCTTTGATGATCCTAGAAAAGACTCCTAGTCCACACCCTTGCGGTCGTATCTTGATACCAATAAAACTTCGGTGACTTCGTGTCTTCACGTTCCCTTCTTACCTTTCAGTCTTCATCTCTTCTCGCTTCTCGAGTTCTTAACTTCTTCTTCTCGCTTCTCGAGTTTCATACTTCCCTTCTCGCTCCTCGAGTTCTTCAATCCTTCTTCTCCTTTCTCGAGTTTATCATAGGTGATAATCAGTAAATGTCCTTTGCTTGCGTGTCTTCACGTTTCCTCTTCATGATTTCTTGTTTTCTTCTCGCCTTTCGAGTTTTTACTACCTTTTTAGCCCATACTTAGAAATGGGATGTGCCCATGAGCCCGACTATCGAGGAGTCTATCTCCCTGGGGAGTGGTAATCGCATGCGTCGATGATATCGCACGAGCTGCGAACAGGGAATATGAGCTATAGGTTCTCACGTATCCGCTTCCGGAGGAAAACCGTACCAACGGACTCGATACAGTAATTCTCTAGTATCTTCATGCTCCCCATGTTCACATATGCGATTCATAACATATTCCTGGGCGTTTCCCAATGCTTTCGCTGTTGGCGCGAGACTCCTGTTAACAGGTTTGAAATGCCTTAGGGCTGACCCAGGCGTCTCCGTGTTAGCAGTCTCAGCGTCGCTAAACGTTCGCTCGTCGACTAACTGTCGTTCTGCCCGCAGGGGCAGTGTACTCATTCCTTGAGAACCTTTCTCAGATAAAGAGCTATCCTGTTTTCCAGGTTCCATAAAAGCGTACTTCTTGCTACTTCTCAATTCCATTCGTGGATGAAATTCCTTCGGTTTATCCGATTCTGACCGTTGTTCGGTGGACGATGGTGCTTGCACCACGACAGGAGGCGATACCTCTTCTTCTTCCTGCCCACGAGAGATGGGAGCCGATATCGGCGGAACAGCGAGTGGCGCTTCACCAGACGGTTCAGCCTGAAGCGGCAACTGCACGTTTTCGCGTGCACTCGTTTCCAAGTCCTTGGGGCCAAAGTCCAAAACATCTTTCCTGCTTTCAGGTTCCATTTCTGTACTTACGGGTGTGCGCGTGCTACGGGGCATATCCCGATACTTCGAGAAGCGGTTGGTGATTACCAATAGGTCGCGATAACCTCGCCTTGAGCGAATCAATTCCCCTAGGATGTCGAAACTGACTTATTGTAAAGGCGCTTTCGCCTGGAATAACGTCATCGGTTTCTGCTTCCTGTAAAGCTTCACTCGATTCTTCGCACATGTTGTACACAACCTCACTGTAGCATGGCAGTCCATTGTAAAAGTAGGCCAGTAAAAATCTCTTCTTAGAGTCATGAACAACTTCGTTCCTCCTAGATGACCAGACCACCTGCTGTAGTGTGCCAGATGGAGTACTCGACTCTTCAAGACGTGTGGAATCACGATTTGATCATTCTTTTCGACATGTCTTAACAGTATTCCTCGTGAATCGAGTGAAAAGGGGTGTTCCTCCCCCCCGTTAAGACGAGAGCGTATCGACGCACAAAACGTATCGGCGTGTTGCTCATTGAGAAGCTCAGTGCACGAGATTCGCTCGAGTTGAACTGAAGGGTCAGTGTCTGCCAATGCAAGGAACGGTTCTGCATCCGAATAATCATCAAGGGTCTCTTGTTCCTCTTCTTCAAAAGATGGTGAATGGGTCTCCATGTAGAAGCAAGGTATCTCTTGATCGATTTCGCCTTGGGTTTCGCCCAGTGTTTTGAGTCGCGATAGCGCGTCAGCTTGGACATTGGCCAATCCCTTCTTATACTTCACTTCGAAATCGAATTCAGAAAGGCGTAAGCGCCATTGTGTGAGACGACCAGACGGGTCTGTAATGGACAGTAACCATCGTAGAGACGAATGATCCGTGTTGACGGTAAAAAGTTCTCCTTGGAGATACGGTCGCAATATGGTTAGAGCCCAAACGACTGCAAGGCATTCCTCTTCTGAAACTGAATACTTCTTCTCAGCTGCGTTCAGCGATCTTGACCAGTAACCAATGGGTTTGCGTTCACCATCAGGATGTGTTTGAAAAAGGACACACCCTACTTTGTACTCGCTAGAGTCGGTATCCACTGAGTATGGCAGGTTGGGGATGGGCAGCGCCAAGACTGGGGCTGTAATAATCTTTGCCTTCAGCGTGTCGAACGCTTCCGCTTCAGCTTGTCTGAATTGTTCCAGCTGTACTGGTTGTCCTTTACGCAGCTTCGCGTTGAGCGGTGCCGCTATATGCGAGTATCGCGGCACGAATAGTCGGTAGACGTTGAACAAGGCGAGGAAAGAACGCAATTTCTTCTGTGTCGACGGAGGTTGTACTTCGCGGAGAGCCGCTGTTTGTGCCTCTTGAATGGCTAGCTGTCCCGGCTTGATCACATGTTCTAAGTACCGGACGGTGCCAGCGAACCATTCGCATTTTTTGAACTTCAAGGTGATACCTGCGCTCTGTAATGCTTTGAGGATCTCCTCGACATGCCGTAAATGGCTTTCCACATCCTTGAAAAAGATGATCACATCGTCCAAATAGACTAAACAAGTCTTCCACTTGTATCCTGCGAGCAAGATGTCCAGAGTACGCTGGAAAGTAGCCGGTGCATTAGTTAAGCCAAAGGGCATCCTTTTAAAACGGTAGAGACCGGCGTGACACGCAAATGCGGTTTTATCTTGGTCTTCTTCCGCTACAGGCACCTGCCAATAGCCGGAGTTGGCGTCCAACGTGGTGAACACGTTTGCTTCTCCTAAGCTGTCAATACAATCTTCCATCGGAGGCAACGGGTATGTATCTCGAACTTTAACTGCGTTCAGTTTTCGATAATCGATACAGAATCGTATAGAACCATCAGGTTTTGGAACCAGCACCACTGGTGAGGCCCAAGCAGATTGAGCTGCTTCGATTACTCCTTCTTCCAGCATTTTGCTGACATTCTCCTCTTCGATTTGGCGAGTTCGCGGTCCCGCTCTGTAGGGTGATTGGGAGATGGGTCCTGACCCTGGGACCAAATCAATGTGGTGTTCCGTAGCGGAGATCTCTCCTAGTTTTCCACTCCACATGGATGTATACTTCTTCAGCATAGACCTGATCTTCGTTCTGTAGTGTTCCGACACATGTGCTAAGTCTAGCTCATCGACCAGGCTCTCTGGATCCTTTGCCGTTTGAAATTGATCTCCAGACGGAGTTAGCAGTTCTTCGTCTGTGTCACCGACATGGGTTAATCCCAATACTTTTGCAGTAGAAATATGAGTAGGGGCCACCACTGTGGGATGAGGCAAAGCTGTTGCAACAACCTGATTCTTCGGTATCTGATAATCTTTATCGGTGAAGGTACTCACTAGTATCCAAAAAGGGCTACCAGGATCAGCCTGAACAATGCCGTTAGCGACTAGCAATCCACGGGATTCGTACATCCGAGTATTCGGTTGAATTACCACGAGTCCGTGTCGTTCTGTTCTTACTTGACCCCAAGTTTGGGTTTGCGCCTTCAGCATGGCACTCTTCGCTACTCGAATCCTCGGCGAGACACGTCCTCGGGATTTTCCGTATTCCATAGATGATGGAAGTGGAGGTGCTTCAGAGAAACCACGCATTGTCTTGCGAACAATTGGTACCATTGATCCATCATCTAGTTCCACTAGTTTTTTTCGCGGGCAAATGGCTTCGACAAACTTGTCGCAATAATCACATCCCAGTACCACTGGTGCAGCTAACGTCTTACAGAAGATGAAGTCGGCTAGGACTACAAAGCGTCCCAAACGCACCACGAGTCGAACTGTTCCCAGTGTCTGCACAACATTTTTGTTGGCATCCCGGATGTCCGGTAAAGGACCGTATCGAATACGTTCTAAGTCAGCAGGAGAGAGCTCCGATTCCAGTATAAAGTTCGTACCAGCACCTGTGTCCAGGATAGTCAATCGACGAGATAACAGATTCCTGTCATAGCCAATGTCGGCATAGACCTTATAGTTTCTTTTTAGACACTACCATGAGGTAACTTTCCCGTTTTGACGGACAAGTATAACGTCTCCAAGTACGATGTAACTCACAGTCAAACTGTACTCGCTTTCCGTCCGGCGGATTGATTCCGTACGGCGGAAATTTGGGAGGCCTCAAGAGAATCTTGGGCTTCCAAGCGCAGAAGCAGGGAGGCGAGCTCTCCCTGGTCAGCACTACGGGATCGACTAGTGCCGACCCCCTAGGGGCTCCCTCACTTAGTTTTCCGGTTGCACTGGCTTATTCGCCTCAAAGGCGCCTCTTCCTACCGGGGTTCCGGGTTGTAACACTTCAGCATTCTGAGCAACCGGCTTGTCCGTCCGGCGCATTGATGTCTGAGAAAACCAACTTTTGGCTTTCCAATACATGCCCGCCGGTACGCGGCTCCTTTCCTCTTCTGAGAGTGCTTCATAATTCTTCATGATACGACTCAGATCCTTTGCAGGAAGCATTCATTCTGCACTCAAATGGTGTTTTCCATAACATGAATGACATTTCAAACCGTCACGACGGTTGGTCAACAAAGGTTGTGAACGGTATGCCGTGCGAGTATCCACCCATCCGGGTTTCCCGTTCTTAAAACCTCCTTGTGAAGGCACCGTGTAGGGGCGGTACATAGGGCGACGGCCCTCCATAGCCATTAGGGCTTCCTCGTTCTGAGACTCCGAGTGTGTGAGATCCACTGTAGGTACAGAAGAGTCCGTATATTCCATTAAATGGACCGCCTCCTCATGCGAGTCACTCCCTTTGGGTGCCAACGACGAATCACGTGAGTGCACTGGAGATTCCAGATGTAGCAGTTTTCTGCGATTATTAACTCTGGCGGAGATCTTCTCCTTACCCACTGAGGTTCCAAAAGCCACTGAACGACGGGGGCTACCACGCGCTCTGGCCGCGTCTCCTTCAGCTTTGGCAAACTGAACTAACTCCAAAAAGGAGACTCTTCCATGCTTCTCTCGATGTCCAGCTACCAACGACTTGATGCTCGGGTCCAGCCCGTCGATATAAAAGGTAATCTTGTCCTCTGTCTAGTGGACGTTTCCACAGCGGACTGAAGCTTTGTCAAGCCTTGAGCTGTACTCAGCTTCGCCCTCCTCAGGCTTTTGGGTCACATCCCTTAGGTCCAGGATCGCGTGACGTATCGCGTTTGATGTCGCGTAACTGCGCAGCAAATACTGCACCGCCTCTGGCCATGAGGCAACGCCGCCTTCATCGGCTTTCAATGATCCGCATACGGAACGATATTGCTCTAAAGCAAAACCCTTCAGGAAGTGTGGTAAAGATACAAATGCCTGTGGTTCACTCATCTCTAGAGTGTCTGCTTCGGCAACGAATCGAGTGAGAAACTCGATAACGAGAATGGGGGTTTTCCCATCAAATGTTAAATCATTAAGGCCGATCTTCAATCGTTTGATGTGATCCTTCACCTTCGCGGTTTCGCGTCCTGAGCGCTTCTTGCTCTTCACCTTAAGACGGTAGTACCTGTAATTCAGAACCTTCCGATAAAGCGGATTCGTGCACGGGAGCACCTTCAATCCTCTGTAAGGTGAGCCTTTTTTTCTCATTCACCACGAAGACGTGTTCTTCTTCCGAGATCGGTACCTTCGATGACCATCATCACTGTCGTCGCCATCTGACGTCTCTGAATCATCAGAATCATCCGTACTGGAACTGAAACCCTCCGTACTTGACGATTCATCACTCGAATCACATGCCGCCCTCCGCTTCTTACGTCGTGATTTCGACTTCTTCGAACGAGCTTCCTTCAAAGGAGCTCCTTCCTCTTCCAGCACGACTGGTTTAGCAGCAGTCTGCGCATGAACTGCGGCCTCCAGGCGTTCTAAACGACGGTTACATCGAGTGAGGACTTCCTCTACATCCACGGTTAAGCCGGGTAGCGCATCGGGCGTATTCCCGTACCTCTCCAGTAGATGGTTCAAATCTTCACGTAGTGTTTTCACTGATGCAGAGACCTGCTTCCCATCGTCTTGACGAACGAGTGCTTGATGCGCACTGCGTAGTTGTTCGACATCAGCGAGAAGAGCAGCGATCTGCGATTCCAACGCAACCATGCACACACGCGAAGCGCTTGACTCAGACTTGAGACGACGCACTTCCCCGCGCAAATTATCCTCGTCTTGAGGTCCGACGACCTCAGGGTCAACTACGGCTTCTGTGCTGGGCGTGTCTGCCGCTGCCACAGGGGCCGGTACATCCGAGAGATCTCGTTCATCATTCACCGAGCGTGAGCGCGACATCGCTTGACGATACAGCCGCTCTCCGGCTTCAACAGATGAGGCGAGCCTCGGTTTAGAGGGTGGTCCCGCAGGACTGGGGCGACTAGTACTCAACTGGCTTCGGGTCTTCGGCATCCTAGACCAAACCTGAGTCCAGGTGCGAACCAAATGGTGTCTTCGACTTCTCGACCACGTGTTCAACCACGATGAATTCTGCAATTGCCGGAGGTGGTTCGATAACAATAACTGTAGTGATTCCACTTTTTCCAAGTATCGATATCGATTCCACGTTCCAGGAGCAAATTGTTCAGTGCAGCTGACCACAGTGGTTCTGAGTCGGGAGACCACTTGTAGTATCCGCTCTAACGGAGAGAGCAGACACTTGCGACAGCGTTCGGACTGCCAATGGGTCGCTTGCGGCGAAGGAAAAGGGGTGGTAGAGCTACAACACCAGCGAGCTGGAAGTGGGGTGTAAGGCCACTACTCGCCAGCGAGGGTGAACAGTGCAACTGTAAAACGTTGGTGGAACGTAGGTACGAGACGGCTCGTGAAGTGGTTGGGGGCTGACTATCTATTAAAGCTCGTTTGGATCTCCGGTTAAGGAATCCTAAGCGAGGAACAGAATGGTCATGATGCCCATGTTGTCTCCTTTATTTGGAGTCGGCGCTCACCTCTGGTACACTATATACTGTGTACCAGGGTGAGTGCCCAAATAAATATATAAATAATACCCAGTAGTCAGCCACTCAGCCAAGCCACTGTATGGGTATGGTCCCTAATGGACGTCTAGCTACAAAGTGTAGTAAAGCCCTCCACGTGGATCGCCACTACATGCGCCGTGGCCAATATGGCATTCCCCTAGGAAGGGTCGCAACTATGCGCGCGCCGTGGTAAGCCACCTGACCCATGACTCCACGTGATCCACTAAGACATTCTGCCTCTAGGCATCCTATGCGGGATGCCACTTCATATCACAATGCTGATGACAACACTCACTCATGAGTTCCAACCGCGACTTCGCGAAAATCCAACCTATCAGATTCCCCGGCATAGTAGAATACTATAGTAGACTCCCGTCTTTCTTCTGAGCGAAGACGACCGGATTCGCCTATTCGGCCGAGGAAGGCTCAATTTCGCCAAGCTCCAACTACTTGGTGACCTCCTTACGTTCCATTTCGCGACGCACCGGACCCTCACGGTATGGCATCTGGTAGATCGGCTTCGTACCAGGTTCCAATTGGATCCTGTGCTTTGCTACCGCGATACGGCCTAGATGGCCGTTCTACATGTCCCGAAACGGTTTGAGAAGCTCGATGAACCTTTCCCGTTCGGACTCGAATTCGGGAGACAACTGGACCTTTTGCGATCCAGTCGTCCTCTGCATCAGGCGTTGGCTTCTGTCCGGTGGGCTTCGACACATCCGAAACGGAAAGAGATGCGTCATTGGGGCCCCCCTCCTTAGTTTCGTCGCTCCGAGACGGAAAGTCAGGTGTTATTAATGCGACGGGGGAAGGTAACGCCAGGCCGATGATTTTGCCTTTGTGAAGGCGTACCGGGCGGTCGGAAAAGTTAGCCATCTGAACGTAAAAGGCCACGTCCGGTTGGATTTTTATTACCCCGTTACCCAAGAGGGTTAATTCCTCTTTATGGGCCGAGCGGTGATGTTCTTGGATAAACATGAGGCCAGGGGCCCGGAAGGTTACCAGTACATGAGATTCCGACATTGGCGGTATAGAAACCGGACGGGCAACACGAATCTTGTTCGACGGAGTCTCCCGAACGGTAGTTGGGGCAGGTAGCATGGGTTGCCCGGACGGTGTTGGGCTTTGCCCGGACGCGGATTGAATCGCCACAGGGAGCGAGTAGCGTAGTACAACAATTCGTTTCGGAGGTAGTATCACCAAAACGTACTTGTCTTTGAAAGACGTGCCGAGTATGCAGCTGGCAGCCAGATTGCTGGCCACCATAAACTGAACCCGGACAGTCAACGCGCCAAGCTGGACAAGGAGGGGTACAACCCCCAATATGTCCATTCGGTTGCGAGACGCATCCGTAATGTTATCTACCGACCGGGGTTGCAAGTGTCCTCGCCAGTGGGGAGGAAGGTGCCGCTCATGGATGAGGTTCGGGCCCGCGCCAGTGTCCAGTACACCTGTAAGTGGAAACATTACCGATCAGGAGAAGCCGACGGAGAAATCCGCTTTATAGTTAAAACTGTTTAACAACAATACTGGCGCGGCCGGATCGATTTCATCCAAAGCGTCCACAGGGTATTGCTCCACCAGGTCGGAGGTCGTACTCGTGTAGTCCGCCTCGGTGAGGCTTTCCGGCCTAGGAGAGTCGTGCGCCTCTACACGCGCTCCTCGGCGTTTTCCTGTTCCGTAACGGGCTGAGCTAGGGGTTCGGTCTTCATGACTATACCTGTTCGGAGTGAGCTAGCGCGGGATGGGGTAGCCCCTGCGGGAGTGCCTGAGCGTACGCCAGTAGAAACCCGAGCGGAGCCATTAGGACCGTCACGGTTGTAGTGTCCCTCTTCACGACGGAGTTGGAAATTTTTCTCCCGTGCGGCAAGTAAGGCTTCCCGGACGTCCGGAGGTACCATTTGACAGCAGTTTGGTTCCCGCGAGAGACAAATCCGGCACGGAGGGTTCATGAATTGTCCGGAAGGCCCTGTACCAACCGAAGGCGTCTGAAAGGTACCTGGGGTCATAGCTTGTGCCGTACGGTAAGTGCCCGAGTTGGAAAATGTTGACGACGACGGTGTCGTCGGGGCCGACGGGGCGGAGCTTTTACGCCCAAAGGCGAGAATGGCTTCGCCTAACTCTACGTACAGGTTTTCTGCGTCTGTCGTCGAGAACGTGAAGCTTAAGGAGGCGGTGAAACTTTATTGTCATAGGTATGGACTTGAACTTTCTCTACATGAAGCTAATATAAGTCAAAGACAGAGTCCTATTCGAAGAAGTTCAGCTCCCCAAGTCGAAGGATTTATACTCTGTCACCCTCAGAAGTATTACAAGTATTCTTCCATTTCAAAAGCTATCAATCATAACATCCGAAGGCTATTACTGAGCTACTATGAAAGAAGTGGAAAAGTTTTGGGGGACTCTGCAGCATCCAGAGCCACAAATACTTTGGAGATTGAGAGACAAGAAGGTGTTAAAGCATGGGCACGACTTCTTGATGAAAAAGCTAATGACCAGTGTGTCACTAGATACAGCTGCAGTATTATGCGTCAGTTGCATGAGAACCCTAGATCTGCTTGCTTTTGTGCCGCACACCTTCAGGGATCCGAGGGAAAAGAGGTCTTTGTGTACTACGGGGAAATTTTTCTCTTCTTTGAGCATGCGTTTTAAGGGGAGAACAATCTAATTTGCCTGATTCAATGGGCAAAAAAGAAATTGAAAAAGGGTGAGCAAGGACAGATATTTGCAACAGGTTGTCAAAGCGAAGGACAAGTGTTCCGTGGACTTTCGATAGAGCGAGTACCCGTGTTGTCGAACCAGATATCGGTCATAGAACAGATCGTGAACAAGAACAAGAGAAACGAGAAACGAATCTACTTTGTTCATGCACTACAGAATTCTTATTATCCTAATCTTACGAAACCAACAACACAAAGTTCTCTGTCACATATTCATCTTCTCCAAGGACTTGGTTACACCGATGTTATATACAGCTTTTGCGGGATGCACTTTCTTTTGAAACCTGGAAATTAGTTTGAATTCCTATCCAAAACTCTCTCGCGCCTCAATGGAAACACGAACCAAGAAGTTGAGCTTCTACGATTTCCTACACGGGCGTGTACGCCACGAGCTGCTCCATTCTCTCACTTCTCACAGACTGCTGCTCTACCTTCTCTGTGGAGGCGCAGAGAATCGTACTGCTGCACCCCCATATCCTTGGGCTGCCCCTCAACCGATTGTTTGAATGAGCTTTCAAGTATCAAGGTACATCTTTCTACATTACGGTCTGTTGACTGAGATCTAACTTTCATCTTGTGGAGCTTCACATCTGTGCTATATTGTTCTTGTACCATTGAAATTGTGAACTCAGTGTGATTTGGAATCCATCTCCGCCACAACTATCATGATTTAACGATCTCGTTGCGACGCCGAAGCGTTGAGCACTTTGCAAGTCCAACTATGCATATCCAACGTTGATATTGATGCATTTGTTTTGAACACCTCCTTTTCGAAACTACTTAGTTTCTTTCCGTGTGATGGTATACAGATACATCTTCATTCCCTACAGTCTTTGGTATCTTTTTCCAAGCATCTGAAGGCTGTACACGGAACAAAGACCTAAAAGTCTACCTCAACAGCTTTTGAAAAAATTTCATTCTGGGCTGCTTCAATCTCTGCTAAAATTTCTTCAGTGGAAGTGTCTGGTGCAAGGAATACCATTCTCGTACGACTTTCTTCAAGATTCTGTGTCTGTTAGTCTCCTCTCGTTTAACAATCTCCATGATCCTTCACGCGAACTTCCCGTTGATTTCCGGTTCAGGTTGTCACTAGAGTTCGAATTATGAGCATTGGCTTTCATCTGCGTTCGATGAACCACCGTTATGTATCGAAGCGGTTTTGATGAATGCTTCCGAAAGGTGGGTATTGGATTCATGAACTTTCTGGAATACATGTTGCATGCGAATCTGGTTCTCTGAACTCCTATTTCCTTTTTCTGCTGATCCTTCAGATCAGGGATAGAGATACTGTTAGGCTATTTATCTCTTTTATGTCTCCAGTGAGTGACGTCCTCTTCAGTACGCCCTGCTCCGAGGGATTCCGTTCTTCACCAAATCAATCTTTTACTTTCACCTCAGTTGGTTCTGTCTACGGGTTCTTTGCTCTGAGTTGATGTTAGTCTTCAACTCTACATTCTGTGTTTCCAGGTATTGTGTCATTGTTTGTTGGATGAATATGAACAGTACACTTCCCGGTTTGTACAGGTATCATTTTTCTTGTAAAATCTTTTTCTACAAAGGCACCAAAACATGTCCTGCTGGCTAATGGTATTCGTTTTTCTACCTCAGATTTTCATTTAAATACATAAATTCTGTTAGGACCAAGTATATCTGGGCATTTTGCTCCACGGTACCAAAATTCGTTCTAACTTTTCTTTCGTAGCTCTCTCACAAACTAATCGAAAGCTTTCCTTTGAATGAATATTCTGACACTGGACATTTATTTATTGCTTTCCTTTGAATGAATATTCTGACACTGGACATTTATTTATTGCTTACCATATTCTGAAGCTCAAATACGTTTTCCGTCTTGTAACCTTATTTAAATCACTACTTCGCTACACATTCCGCGTTACTCAGTCAACCTCTCGTAGTGTATGGCCTTTGAGTTATATTATCACGCTAGGCTTTGGTTTATTTCAGTTTTTGTTTTCTTTCTTTGATTCAGTATATTCCTCATCTCATGAGCTAATGGAACTGAGGGCAAATAGAGCTCTGTGGATGGTGGGCAGAAGAAGGAAGTGGAGGCTGTGGCAGAAAACAATGGGCGCGACTACGGGTACCTGTACAGATTTTTATTCGAAGCGAGGTGTTCCGCATTCAATTGAGCGATTTGCAGAGCTGTTGTGAGCATTGACCTCGCCGGTCGCCCATCATGCCCCCGCTTCGGTCACGAGTACGACGCCGATGCAGCCACAACGCCAGAAGAAGGGTATGGTGACACCGCCAAGGCCATGAGCGCCGTCAGCAGTAATCACAGGATTGGGTCGTCGTGCAACATCTGGTGGCCGGATTGCCACAGCTGCGCCACCTCGTCGATACAAAAGGAGACTTCGTCATAACGCAAGTTGTTGCTGGCGCGCCATCGCCTGAAAGCCAGTTGCGGTTCGAAATGTTACAAACGCCCGTAGAAACTCTGGCCTGTTCTTGTGAGGCCCCCGAATAGTGCTTGGGATTGCCGTCGAGTCTTCTTTCCGTTTCTTATTGTCAATTTTAGTTCCGCTCATGAACGTAAATGCTCTTTCGACGGAAAACCACTCCCGGTGCAGCTTGAAAAGAAGTTCTCAGTGGTTTCAAAGTTTAATCTGTTTTCAAAGTTGTACAATCCCTCATATGTCGTTCATCGCCCATGTCATCACTCCGACCCCTTGAACTTCATGATCGCGAAAGACAAATGAACGTTCTTAGAAGTGCTTCGTGTTGATTTCGAGTGCTATGCTCTCTTGCTCCAACGCACGAACCTACGCCTGCAGAATTTGATGATCCCCTGCCACAAGTGCACCGGAACAAGCTCTGTGGGGACCACGGTTATGAAAAACGATCGCGATTTTCACCGAGGGGGTAAACCAGGAGGGGCGCTGGCTTCGAAGAAGGGGCAAACTCGATGGGAGTCACCGAAGAAGAACTCCACCAGTGTTTCGAATTCAGTCTGAGAAACTACAAGTCGCAAAGTGAAATGCAGTAGAACCCACAACACTCGAAAGATGTAGACCTCTGCTGTGACATGACGGCGTTTGAGGCACTTGAGAATGCAACGAAGAGGAGCAAGTTGGTCACTGGTCTGGCCCTGCCTTTGCGGCTCATGCAGATGAAACTGTGGATATATGCGCTTGGAAGAAGACGTCGAAGTGGACTTGGAACCCTGCCTTTCTGATGGAATGCCGCAGACCGCAAAAGAAACCCAACACCTCTTTCTCTAGCAAGGTTACAGAACAGTGTCCGCGCAGCTCCAAACATGAGTGCGGCACGCCGTTCCAGCACGCTTCTCGTTTCTGTAGCGAAGATGGTGTTTCCAAACCAGGTTTGCAGCCAACCTAACTATAAGACCGCAACGCAGCGATGCACGCAAGGTAATGCCAGCCGTTATGAACCGTTTCCAACCACTCCTACTAGAATACACCACGTGAGTTGATAACGAGGCTGCCTCTGCTGTTTCTTGCAACGGGGCGGTGATGTGGGGTGGTTTCGGCAAGCTGGAGGTGGTAGAGCTTCCAACACGCGACAGGCAGCCCAGTCGATCCGTGCTTGGCAAAAATCTACGAGAAACGGCAGTGGCGCCATGCAGCCCCACGCTCATCGGCGATCTGCCAGTTGGGCGTGAGCCATGGCCTCTTCCAAGGCTGGTGAACAGGTTCAGCCCATATTTTGTGGGTTTCAAGGACGGGATGCTACGGATGTGGTACGGGCGAAGCAGTGAATAACCTATCCGCAAGCACACAGGGGGGCGTGGGAATGGGTTCTCTTAAGTTGCGAAGATGGTTGTAGTGACGTATCGGGGTTGAAAAACAGACTTGCAGGGGGGTGAGAATCTTGTTAGCGTAAAGCGGAACGTCTGTGGATGAGCCCCTCAGCGGCCACACGGATGAAATGTGTTGCATTGGAATGGGCGCGAATGGTGGCCTGCTGTCTTGGTCGCGAGACAGTAGCGTGCGAGTCTAGAATGGGTGGTTAGTAACGACAGTTGGCCAGCCTCTCTGCGGTCAGTGTGCTCACTGGTACACTGAGCTTATTAATGCAGTCCTCTTTTTTTTCGTTAAGTTTCCTACTCTTCTGCAGGGAATGCTGCGCAACTGCTTTTTGTTTTGTAATTAAATCTGCTGTATGTTCCTTACAAAACCATGTAACGCTCGTTTAAAGCTCGGTAGCTCCTCAGTTAATAAGTCGTAAGTCGTACAGTTTTCGATTCATAATCAGTGTTGTGGAAATCGCTGGTCATTGTCTTGGGTTCCCTCGACAAAAAATTGTAAATCATTTGAACACTTTATTGGAAATCTAAATAAAACTCTTTTACTGCATGGCACTCTTATTACCCTGCAGTTAAGACTACTTGAAAAATTCGATGAAAAAAAAAAACAATAAATTGAGCCGGTTTTGTCTGGGTCCCTTAGGCCAAGGGACTGGGACTTTAGTGACTCGGGGGAGCTGGGAGCTCGTGTCACCCGATCAATCGATACCGTGTCCTGTAGGCCGTCAATTAGTATCGTAATTGGGTGTTGACTGGCCTTGAGGACTTTATATGGTCCTGTCGAGCGGGGTGGGAGTTTTCGCGTAGTATCCTCGAAGTCATCACTGTCTTTCGGTGGCCAGGCCAGGTAAACCAATTCTCTTTTCCCAAACGTAGGTGTGTTCCAGACGGTTTTGTCTAAATTGACCTTGTAGCGCCGTTGGGCTTTGGTCAGTACAGCTCTGGCCAATTCGATAATGCTGGCGATGCATCGGCGCGAGTAGTGCTTCGACTGAGTAGAAATCTTTCCTTTGATTATGTCCTGGGGTATAATAGACTCCTGAATGTCAACAGCTATTGGCGGTGGCGATCTCGTTAGCATTAGATAGAAAGACGTTGTCCCCGTGGAAGCGTGTACTTGCGTATTGTAGGCATAAACCAGTGGCTCAACGTAGTAGTCCCAGTCCAATTGGTGCTGCGATACGTAGTGTGCCAATCGGTCCAGAAGGGTACGGTTGAAGCGTTCTGCTTGACCAATGGTTTGCAGATGGTATGCCGTAGTGGTTACATGTTTGATACCTAAGATAGCACAAACGCGCGAAAAGAGTTTGGATACAAACTGGCTGCCATTATCCGTAAGGAGGTAGAGTGGCCTGCCATAGGGATATACCCAGTGGGAAAAGAATGATGTGGCGATATCCGTGACTATAGTCTTTCCTAGAGGTAGGGCTCGGGTAAGATTTGTAAACCTATCGGTTATTTCCAAGACGAACCGTTTCCCATGGGACGACTTGGGCAAAGGTCCAAATATATCCATTGCAACGAATTCCATCGGGCCTGCGGCGGGGAAAAGTTTCAATCAGGCCTGATGGTTGGCGCGAGACCCTTGTATTTGTGCGCACGAAGTGCAGTTCCGTGCGGTTTGCTAGAGGTCCTGCGCCATTAGTGGCCAGTAGACAAACATCCTTAGGCTCTGGTACATTCGTCGCCCTCCAAGGTGACCAGCCAAGCGAGGTCAATGGGCGAGGTATACGAATCGCGCCCTTAGTGGACTTGGTATTACCCGTTGGACTGCGCCATCCAGCGGTGAGCGCCAACACAGTAGTCCAAACCGGTTATGGTCGAATAGGCATCCAGGGGTTCCTACCAATTGGGCTGTTTCCTTTGCAGTACTCGTCTTCAACCTGCGCGTGTAGGAGTTACTCAATTTTTATAGTGAGGAGCTCTTTTTCCTCCAGGGCTATCGCATTAACCTGAGGTGGTGTCGACTTGGGCGGTACTGTCTCCCAGTCCAAGAGGTATACTTCATTCTCCGTTACCTCAGGATCCTCCGATTGCACCTTACCCATAAGATCATCTGTTTCCGTATAGTCCTGTGGTCCATCGTCTGTAAAGGGGGTTGGGAATTAGGTCGTCCAATGGAGTGTCATCAGTTCCGTCGGTAATGATTCGCGGGAGGGTATCCACTGCCTGGTGCTTGATGCCTGGCCTGTAGGTTATCTCGTAGTTGTATTCTGACAGCCTGAGGCACCACCGAGCGAGGCGGCTTGATGCATTCGTCATATTGAGTAAGCAGTGAAGTGAATCGTAGTATGTCCTAATGGTAAACCTAGTACCCTCGAGGTATGGACGGAGTGTAAATATGGACCATACGATGGCTAGACATTCCTTCTCGGTAGTACTGTAGTTTCGCTCCGCGCTGGTGAGCGTTGTCCTCCAGTATCCAATAGGTCGATAGTCCTTTGGTGACTCCTGCTCCTGTAGCATCGCACGACGCACTTGGACATCAGAGGCATCTGTGTCCAGGACAAAAGACCTATTGGGCTTTGGTAAAGCCAATATAAGTGGGTTCAGCAATTTGTCTTTTAGGGTCTGAAATGCCTCCTACTGGTCGTCGGTAAGGGCTTCGAACTCCGAAGGTGTTTCCTTCTTCAGCATCGCGTTGAGAGGGGTCGAGATTTTAGAAAACCCTTGGACGAACCGTCGGTTGAAATTGTACAAGCCCACGAAGGATCGTAATTCCGTGTGGGTCCTAGGAGGTTTAGCCTAGCTAAACACATCCGTGATCCGTGTGGATATCTTTAGCTTTCCTGGGAGGAAGAAGTGACCAAAATACTCCACCGAGGCCTGGAGGAAGGCGCATTTGCGGAGTTTCAGTGTTATTCCAGCGTCCTATAGGGTTGTTAGCACCTTTTTCATGTGGCGAAGGTGTTCCTTTACGGTCCGTGAGACGGTTATGACGTCATCCAAATAGACCAGGGCGAATTTCCATTTGACTCTGGACAGTATGAGGTCCATTATCCGTTGGAAAGTGGCTGGTGCATTCTTCATACCAAAGGGCATACTAGTAAATCTGAACAGACTTTCATGTGTGGAACAGGTTGTCAGCGCCCTCGCGTCTTCGGCCAAAGGGATTTGCTAATTTTCAGAGATAGCGTACAGTGTGGTAAATACGACAGCTTCGCCTAAAGAATCAACACAGTCATCCATCCGGGGTATCGGGTATGAGTCTCTCTTGGTTACTGCGTTCAGCTTCCTGTAGTCGACACAGAACCTGACGAAGCCATCTTTCTTCGCCATGAGGACAAGGTTACTTGCCCATTCGGATTGGTTTGAAGGAGCCGGCTCTATGACTTGAGCTTCGTGCATGTTGCCCATCTGGTCGGCGACAATTTCCCTATCCTTAAGGCTGGTACGGTATGGGTGCTGAAACTGTGGTTTAGCATCATCCTGAAGGTCAATGCAGTGTGTAGTGGCTCTGATTGTGCCCAATCTACCTGACCACATGGCATGGTATTCTCTGAGGAGATCAAGTACATGGGGCCTATAGGATTCGAGTTCTTCGCCGATGGCGACCGTCCCCCCCAAAGAGTAGACGTCCCCGTCGGGAGTTGGCGTCGCAAGATTATCCATTTGGGCCTCCATAATGGCCCCTGGGGCGGGTAGAGTGATACCAATCACTGTACCTTTAGGTAACCGCACGCGTTTATCTCAGAAGTTGCTGATTGTGACCAAGAAGGTCCTGTTGGGGTAGATGTCCATTACTCCATTGGCCATCAAGGTAGGGTGCTTCAGAACCGTTTTCGGGTGGTTCTGAATCGCTATGAGACCTGAGGACTGGGAATGGACCGATACAGCGATTTGGTTCATCGGCAGTATCGTTATGGTCTGTGACAGGCGAACCTCATTGGACTTCTTGTTTTCGGAGACAACCGCTCGGTTGCAGTTAGCTTCTGGCCCTGGGGCGGAACCAGTTTTGGAGATGGAAGGTGCGCGATAGAACGCGACTTTTCTAAGGCCTGGATAAATTGCCTTAATGTATCGATCGATAAAGCAGGTCCCTACGATTGCCTGAGTGCCCAAGTTAGAACATACAAGAAACCACGTGTGGACTTTGAATTGTCCTAACTGGAGGTAAAGTGCTAATAGCCCTTTCATTTCCATTGGTGTACGTGACCCATCGGCAATCCTTGGGGTCTTACTTGCCTGAAATAAATCTTTCCAACCCAGTGGGAGTAGCTTAGGATGGACCAAGTTGGGACCGGCGCCTGTGTCCAGTACAGCTGTGGTCACTCGAGAGTTGTTGGAACGAATTACTACGGATACTCGAACTCTATAGTTCTCTTTCCTGAGGATACAAACGGAGTCGTTACTGTGTTCCAATTGTGGTTCATCCTGAGTGATCCATTGTGGGTGGTTCGTATTGGGAGGTGAGGAGCTATTTGGTTCATGAGCGTCAAATTGGTTGAGGCAGGGTTTTAAAGAGGGAGGATTTGCCTCAAGTTGTCCCTCTAAGAGATTTCCGATGAGGTTTCCGTTTCTTCCTGACGATAGGGTTCTTCCACGGGGTCGTCCGTAGGATCTGCAATGGCGTGGACCTGTGCGGCTTTAATCGGAGTATCCGGAGGCGTGGCATACCGTGAGCTTCCAGGGTTCCCTTTAGTTCTTTTCTGTGCCCTGTTATACATTTCTTCGGATCTCCGCACCAGGTAATTCTCTTCCCTTAGGCTTAGAAGGTTTTTACGTGCGTCCTCAGGCAGATACATCGTACAGTCCCAAGTTTGGGTCATAGAGAGGCAGAGGAAGCAAGCCCTTGGGAAGCGAACAAAAACGTCCTTGCGGGTCTGAAAGGGAGAATAATTGGGTGTGGATAGTCCAGTTGTCACTGTAGTTCCCTGAGAGGTGTATGATGGGAGCCCGGACGGAGGAGCACTGAAATTGACCGCGAGGACATCTCCCGAGTCCGCGTAATGGAGTGATGCATCCATGTCCGACTCCGTGGAGCTAACCAAATGAGCTTGGTTGGGTTTACGCAATGGGGTTGCATGTCCTCTGGTTATATCAGCGTTATGCCTGGAGGTTCTTTATGTTTTTCCATAACCCTCATTGTAGGTAACGAGCCTTCGGAATGAGTATTGCGGGTTTTCTGTGTGGTAATTACGCACATGTGTCCAAATGGAAGGGAGCAATCCCGTGATGAAGTGACGTTTAAGCTGTCCTTCGGAGAACACGTTTCCACATCGGTAAGCCTTCTTCCATAGGTCGTCTGCGAAAGCCGATTCGGCCATGTTGGAGCTCTGCCTAAAGGATATCACTTCCTGGTGGGCATCCATTATAACTTCATCCGTGGCATATGTTCCCAAGAGGTAATGAACAACCTGACGATGTGACCTGAGCAGCTCACGGTCTTGAGCATCCAAGAGGTCAGTTGTGCCAGATATCTTCGAAACGACTCGGTCACGTGCCTGTCCTATAAGAAAGAATTGGAAAAGGTACAGAGCGGCGCCCTCGTGGACACCCTTCTGATCACATGCGGTACGGAAAAAACTGAGAAACAAAAGGACAGCAATGGGATCTGAACCCCAGCACTTGTCCGTAATGGTTAGTTGCATCCGTTTGGCCCATTTGGCGATTCTGCGAGCCACCGAACTAGAATATTTCGCGGACCTGTCGGCCAGCCGGTAATTCTGGTAGTTTGCAACCTTAAGTAAAAGTTCGTTGGTTGTTGTCAGTGGTCTGAGACCTCGAACGGCAGCCTCATCCACTTCCAAGTCGGTCGTTTCGGTTGAGTCCGAATCGGAATCACTCGTGTCAAAACGGTCTCTTCTCTTGCTCTTCCTGTTATTCTTTTTTTGTTGGTTACTCCGTTTCTTTCCAGCGTAATAGGGACATGAAGGATCGATCTCTCTATCAGATCCGATGGAGTCCGGAGGTCGCTGTACCTCATTTGGTCCTTTAAGTTAAGCAATCTGTCCCTCGTCTAGACGCGGAGCCTCTCTTCTGCTCCCAGATTGTCTTTCCGTTGGATTTTTCTGATGGTGTTCCCGGCGAGAGGCCGGTAATACCGCCACTCCTGGGAGATCAGTAGGAGGTTGCCATATGGAAGCCAGATGGTTGACTTGTGGAGTGGTCCTTGGGACCGCGTTGCCTGCCTGGCTGGGGACTGCTCCTTGAAAGGGCCTGAATGAGGGGGTCTAAGAATAGCTCAGACTCCATGACCTTGGGGACGATTCGGGTAACGAGGTAATCCGTATGGTCAGCGATCGCTGTAGCCAGTCGCATGTCTACAATGGAATCCACGTGGACTGAGCAGAGGTCACGGAGACGGGGCCAGAGAAGGTCGGCAAGCCCGGCGGGAATATTCTCTCTAATTCTTTCTGTCTTACGGGGTTCTCCTTGTGGTGTTCCTGGCCTAATGGTGGCCCTGGTGAGGCGTTCTCGTAAACGCGCTGCTACCGTGGGTTCTCGGCGAATCCTTTCAGGGTCGTCCATGGGAGTCAATACTCCTTGTGGCTGGCTTCTCGTGCTCCAGCGGTCGCTAACATTATCAACCTGAAGTTTAGGCAACATCGTCAGGGTTGCAGTGGCAGCTGGTCCTGCCGTACGAGTCCTATGGTCTGGTAGGTTGGGTGTGTTTCCTGCATTCATAATGGAAGTCGCTTCTGTACTTCTGGTCCGTTGGGGAATTAAACAAAAGGCTAGAATCCGTATAATTCTTCTTTCCAGTGGTGAGCTCAATTATTCCTAGGGGATTTTAAGTCGGGAGACAAAAATGTGACGCAATGACTGGTAGGTCAGCGTACTAGTCTGAACCCGGGTTAGCGTGATAGAGCGGGTCCTTTGGTTCGTGTCCTTGACGGTGGCACTCTAAGAGTGCTTGGTGCAATAGGCTGGCGTTTACTGCGTAGTCCTACAGGTTGGAGCTATGGAAAAGATGGCTTGAAGAGAAATTGGAGTATTATGGTCACTTCTTCCTCCCAAAAAAGCTAAAGATAGCCACACGGACCACGGATGTGTTTAGCTAGGCTAAACCTCCTAGGACCCACACGGAATTACGATCCTTCGTGGGCTTGTACAATGTCAACCGACGGTTCGTCCAAGGGTTTTCTAAAATCTCGACCCCTCTCAACGCGATGCTGAAGAAGGAAACACCTTCGGAGTTCGAAGCCCTTACCGACGACCAGTAGGAGGCATTTCAGACCCTAAAAGACAAATTGCTGAACCCACTTATATTGGCTTTACCAAAGCCCAATAGGTCTTTTGTCCTGGACACAGATGCCTCTGATGTCCAAGTGCGTCGTGCGATGCTACAGGAGCAGGAGTCACCAAAGGACTATCGACCTATTGGATACTGGAGGACAACGCTCACCAGCGCGGAGCGAAACTACAGTACTACCGAGAAGGAATGTCTAGCCATCGTATGGTCCGTATTTACACTCCGTCCATACCTCGAGGGTACTAGGTTTACCATTAGGACATACCACGATTCACTTCACTGCTTACTCAATATGACGAATGCATCAAGCCGCCTCGCTCGGTGGTGCCTCAGGCTGTCAGAATACAACTACGAGATAACCTACAGGCCAGGCATCAAGCACCAGGCAGTGGATACCCTCCCGCGAATCATTACCGACGGAACTGATGACACTCCATTGGACGACCTAATTCCCAACCCCCTTTACAGACGATGGACCACAGGACTATACGGAAACAGATGATCTTATGGGTAAGGTGCAATCGGAGGATCCTGAGGTATCGGAGAATGAAGTATACCTATTGGACTGAGAGACAGTACCGCCCAAGTCGACACCACCTCAGGTTAATGCGATAGCCCTGGAGGAAAAAGAACTCCTCCCTATAAAAATTGAGTAACTCCTACACGCGCAGGTTGAAGACGAGTACTGCAAAGGAAACAGCCCAATTGGTAGGAACCCCTGGATGCCTATTCGACCATAACCGGTTTGGACTACTGTGTTGGCGCTCACCGCTGGATGGCGCAGTCCAACGGGTAATACCAAGTCCACTAAGGGCGCGATTCGTATACCTCGCCCATTGACCTCGCTTGGCTAGTCACCTTGGAGGGCGACGAATGTACCAGAGCCTAAGGATGTTTTTCTACTGGCCAGTAATGGCGCAAGACCTCTGGCAAACTGCACGGAACTGCACTTCGTGCGCACAAATACAAGGGTCTCGCGCCAACCATCAGGCCTGATTGAAACTTTTCCCCGCCGCAGGCCCGATGGAATTCGTTGCAATGGATATATTTGGACCTTTGCCCAAGTCGTCCCATGGGAAACGGTTCGTCTTGGAAATAACCGATAGGTTTACAAAAATTACCCGAGCCCAACCTCTAGGAAAGACTACAGTAACGGATGTCGCCACAGCATTCTTTTCCCACTGGGTATATCCCTATGGCAGGCCACTCTACCTCCTTACGGATAATGGCAGCCAGTTTGTATCCAAACTCTTTTCGCGCGTTTGTGCTACCGTAGGTATCAAACATGTAACTACTACGGCATACCACCTGCAAACCAATGGTCAAGCAGAACGCTTCAACCGTACCCTTCTGGACCGATTGGCACACTACGTATCGCAGCACCAATTGGACTGGGACTACTACGTTGAGCCACTGGTTTATGCCTACAATACGAAAGTACACGCTTCCACGGGGACAACACCTTTCGATCTAACGCTAACGAGATCGCCACCGCCAATAGCTGTTGACATTCAGGAGTCTATTATACTCCAGGACATAACCAAAGGAAAGATTTCTACTCAGTCGAAGCACTACTCGCGCCGACGCATCGCCAGCATTATCCAATTGACTAGAGCTGTACTGACCAAAGCCCTACGACGCTACAAGGTCAATTTAGACAAAACCGTCTGGAACACACCTACCATTGGGAAAAGAAAATTGGTTTATCTGGCCTGGCCACCGAAAGACAGTGATGACCTCGAGGATACTACACGAAAACCCCTACCCCGCTCGCCGGGATCATATAAAGTCCTCAAGGCCAGTCAACACCCAATTACGATACTAATTGACGGCCTATAGGACACCGTGTCCATTGATCGGGTGACACGAGCTCCCAGTTCCTCCGGACCATCAATATATCAGCCTCTTGGCCCAACGGAATCACCACGACCTCAGGTCGAGGCTCAGGTCCTCACAGCTTCTTAGACAATATCCGCGGACCCGACTATCCCCATGGACCCATTAGTCGACGCCAATGACGACGACCGATCTCTCTCGACCGACTCCGGTGGATTCGCCCCTCTGGACCACACTCTCCTTCCGGAGGAGGAATACCAACAGGAATACATTATTGGACGATTAGCCTCCGCCGGTCGAGGAGAGGATGGGATAACGCTCTATCACGTCCTTTGGTTCGGCTACACACCTGAGGAAGACAATTGGCAAAAGCCTCAGACTATTCCGGCTAATTTTATCGCCCGCTATTGGCGCCAAATCGGCAGCACGGAGCGCAGCCTTCAGGAAGGGGCAACCATTGGCCCGAATAATACCAAAACGCTTCTCGATACGCCTCCCGACACGACGGTTCGTCGCAGCTCCCGCATCAGGGAACAAAGTCAATCCTCAGGCGATACCTGAGGAAGACCTGAGACTCTCTCAAGGTTCGGACGCCGTCCCAAGGCACGCACGTTTGAGGAAGACAAGAGCGACTTTGTGAAAGCACAAGAATTACCTTATTTGACTAACTAGCAGAGGTTTTACAGCCCTCTCCATGACCTCAAGGTTCGCGAAAGCGCTCCAAACACCAACAGGACTGACTAGGGTGGCGCAGGAGTAGCTCCGGTGTCCTCATTGGAACTTTCAGGAGCAAAACCGGAACTAGGGTCACCCGAAGAGCCTATTGTACCAATTGGCCCGGTACCAGCCAGCCCAGCACGCGTCTTCGGCGAAGATTCACCTGAGGAACTATTGTCACCCTCGGAAGCCTCCCAGTCGCTCAAATTTAGACCATACCGGGCATCCAAGTCGGCAATAACCATCTGGGACATCATTTGTGCATTCTGCTGCAGGATATTAACCATCCTGGCCTTCATATATAGACATTGTTGGAAAACTGCGGCGTAGCGCGCCGAGTGACGCTACCAGGAGCAATATTCCTTCAGGACTGTGGTAATGTCCATCGAGGCAGTAATACCAACGGTACGACAGACATGAAGGAGATCCGCGGTTGCAGCCGTGACCGAAGCGGGAAAGTGCGGCAATGGAGAGGACGGAGCGATGTAGACGCCCCCCAGTGGACGTCTGAGCCATTGCATCACCTACAAAACTTTAGGCTTCGACAGTAACCTCTCTGTGAGGGATGTCCACTTGGGCGACAGGCGGCTCATATGAGAGTTCATCCTGAGGAGCATCCCCTGGAGAAGCTGGAGAAGGGGAAGCCGTCGGCAACATAATAGCGGACTCGACCGGAAGATTGACGCCCTCCACGGTAGGATGAAGGGATCTTCACGGAATTACTCTCCATCGGACATACCAGTAGGAACCAGCGGCGTGGCTTCAAAATCAGGCTCGACGCACAGGGGATCGAAACCAATGGCCTTCGGGTTTTAGTCAGGCACATGATGCCTCGGAATGTCAGATGGTTGATTTCTCAAAGGCTTGGCGGGACAGGCACGAGTGACATCCCGACCTTTGCGGATGTAGCGGGATCGGCGTGAACGAGCCAGTATCGTGGTCATGCCAAAGGAACCCGGGAGTCTTGTTCCACTTCAACTGTAGGACATGATCCAAAAGGGCCTCAGCCTCCGAAACGGCGATCTGGGTCCTACGGACGATATTCTGGATGCCCAGGTTCCTTAGCAAACGGATCATGGAGACCGGAAGCGGGAGTAGACGACCTCGAGAACCGCGTATGTGCTCGTCGTGCCATACCCTCCAATCACCCGAACGGACATTACCACGGATTCCGTACTTCGCGGTATCCAGGAATGCAATAAGAGACATCACGCCGAACTCAACGAAGAGTACCTGCCAGGACAACCAAGACCTTCGGTCATTGTCATCGCCCATGAGTTGGGACGAATGATACGCCATTACGGACGGCATGGGAACCAAGAGGAGTGGCAAGAGAAGCCAATACAGGGCCCATTGGTTCTCATTCACGCGGGGAAGCGATAGATTTAGCCGGGGACGTTTGTCTGCGCTCATGTCGTGAAACTCCAACTTGTGCCAACAGGAGAAGAACTCCAAGGATTGACGCAAACGACCATCGGACTCGTGCATCTCGTTCCAATAGACCCTATTGCACATCCAAAACAGGCGGTCATACGGCGGTCGGAAGCACATAAACGCCAAGAGCTTGTGACCCGCCGGAGGAAATCTCCCATGAGGCGAGAGAAAGTCCTCGTAGAGGTCCGAAAGGAGTTTGTTCACTCTGAACTGGTACTTGGCTTCCTCCTCACAACGGACGCACGGCATGTCAGCTTGGATGAGGGTGCGACAGCGCGTCGCCGAACGCGGATCCACAGAACAATGCAACCAACGGTTATACCTCGAGACGCTGCGCACGTTATTACTGCCCCTCCGGAAATCGGGGATCTTAGAGAACCTCCGGGCGTCGAGATACACATGACAAAACCTCTGTTATTCATTCACAGAGGACGGAAAAATGGCCTGACGCACTGCCCGGGGATTTCGTCCGATCGTATGGTCATAGCGGTCCCCGGGGCGCTCATAAACCACTTCGTATCCCGAAAAGCTTCCCGCTTGGTTGTTCGATGCCCTAGCGCCGCTGCCCACAGGTTGGACCGCCGGGAAATGGAAAGGGGAACCAACGAAAGTGACAAAGTCTGGAGGGAGAGTGGCGTATACGACGGGCTTATAAGGCGAGTTCGGCATCGCGCGCGACCAATGGAGGAATACCACGACGGGAAGGAGGGAATATGAAATCAAATCGGGCAGAATGATCGACGTGACCCTGAATGGACGAAGCGCGGACCGTGGTTCACGGCGGACGACGCGCATAGGGTCGCCAAAGGAATAGCGCAGGATAGGAAAAGCGGCAAGGACCCCCCCGGGTGCGCGTACCCTAATTTAGGTGAATTAATTGCCAACCTGGCGCCAAGGGTCAGCTCATACGCACTGATACCCTCGAGAATGGTGGCGATGCGACGCCCCGTCGCGCCCACTGGTAAAGAGAACAACTAACCCCCGGGATGGTCATAAGACGTCGACATGTCGGACACGGCACTGCTCGTGTCCAGGCCATCAGGACGCTGAGGATCACGACGTTCCGACCCTGAAAGCAGGATTGGAGGTTCACCCATAGGTCCAATTGGAGCCAGACCCCCAGGAAGGTGTGAGGCAATTTGGACTTCGCCGTGACGGTCGAATCCTAAAGACGGAGATTTGTGAAGGAGCAACGATTAAGGCTGAGTCCTGTGAGCTGCCAGGGCCTGAGCTATATTAAAGACGCCACGTGGACTGGCCGACCTCAGCTGGACACATTTAGATTTTTATTTTATTTTATTTAGTGTAATAGAATAGCGTTACAGTGCCAAGGAGATCCCAGCGCCTTGCCATTGATATTTAATTGGCTTGAGTGACGCTTCTCTCTTAGAATCAGGGAGGCACTGTTAGGATACCAAATTACCCCCTTTGGTACATTAGTTCCACCAATTGGTCATCAAGCCATCGTTTCCGTAGCTTCGACCTGTAGGACTACGCAGTAAAAGCCAGTGCATTGCACCAAGTACTCTGGGAGGGCCGCTGTAAAGGGGACGAACCTTAGGATCCGCTCTACCACGATACCTGTCGTACAATCACCTCTGGGGTCTGCTACCGTCTTGTCTCTGGAGCGAGGTGACGCTCAACCTTAGAAGGTAGACGTAATAAACCTCGATGGTAACAGGGCACCGTGAAAACCCGCAGGGGCAAACGGCGGGGCAACTAGCCTATACCGTGTAGGTAAACGATGGTAGGCGTCGACGCGCGGGAAACCCTATGTGGTAGTTGAGAAACAATGAACCAAAACGTATAGTCGTGACCCAAGTGATGCCTCTCTTTATCAGATTAGGATGGGGGAGGTGCAGTTCGCTATATGCAGTGGACTGCACTCTCCAGATCACCCGGGAGATGCCAGGAAGGCACGGTATCTGACCTAGTGTCAGAGACCTGGCCAGCACTGGCTACAGTGCCAGGTGGCCACTCTACTACTGTACTAAAATAAATAAAATTACAATTAAAATTACTAACAATTACTCAACCAGAAGGTACATGTCAACACTTAACGTGGCTGACAACACCTAGATGGTAGCTCGCCCGGAGCTGCATGGCCGATGATCCTTCGCATCCATCACCCACAAGGCCAGTGTAGTATATCGACAACCTCAAAGGTCAGCCCTTCTGTTACTATGCGAAAAAAGTCAAAACTGATTAAACTATACCATGATAAAGAAAAATTCGTTTCAAAACGCACCATAAACGTAAGCGTGCGTAATTTTTCGCAAAAAAGATCATTGGAAAAGAGTATGAAAAAAGTTTTGTTGTCGGACAAAAAAAGTGAAAATGAACAGAACAGATTTCTAAAATATATATTAACACGATATTTCAAAATAAAATATGAGGTTTTTAAGAAATTATTTTGGTTGAGCATCTGAGATGGTTGTGGATGGCAAACTTAAGAAAAATACAACTGAAGTCGCGTTTTGAAAACTATCATGACTGAGGAACGTTATGATAAAGTGCTAAAAAAATATACGTAACCACTTTTCTATTGTAAGTATGAATTAGATTAGGGTCTTTAGAAAAATATTGCGCTTGTAAAAAAGTGTTATGAAACAATAGATGAATGATTTAAATATGACTAGTATGCATCACCCATGAAAGATTACTGATGTAAACTTTATTGAATAACAAGAATGGAGTGCTAATTATGATGATTTATGGGCAAATTAGACAATTCAGTATAGTTTTTGATTCGAAAAATTGTATCACGAATTACTGGGACAAAAAATCTCTAATTCAATTCATCTTTTTATTGAATAAATTCCAAGACGCTTTATAAGTGTCATTCAGCCTAAAGAAGCGAAATAAACTACTGAAAGCGCGCTATAGAGAGTATGATTGATTAAAGGATATGTTTTTGAAACAGTATTTTGTGTTCATATTTTTCAGGTGTTGTGTTTGTTGGGTGTACTGTAGTCGAAAAGGCAATTTACGAAATATCTGTGCAAGGGATATGTTTTTGAAACAGACTCTACATACAATACATGTCGATTTGGTAAATTAAATATCTATAAAATCGGTAAAAGTTAAAAAATTGCGACAGACACCATAATTTAGAAAATAGATAGAAAACTTGAGAGAATCGGACTTTACACAACTCAGAAATTCTAGTTACCATCTGTCCACTGTACAGTGGACAGCATGCCTGCCTGCCAAGACATGACTAAACGCCCCTCGTAGAGACCCTTCCCCCTGCGCAACTTGAGCTCTACGCAACCTGACCGTGAACATCCCACACTTTCGCTGCGAAAGGTTTTTTCGCGGGACAGGCACATTGCAGATGAAGGTGTGCCTGTCCCACGGGGCAAAGAACTCTGCGGTTGACACTGTACTTGAGAAAGAAATGTCTTCTGGCGAACATAAACGACGGTTTAAGCTTGAAAATGTATGCTGTTTTACCAGCTTTCGTGATCTACGTCGCCAGAACAATCACTGCATACCGAGTCTCTGAGGGTGAAGGCAGATCGACTTATCCGATAGCCGCAAAGAATCAGACGGGCCGGTAATATCGAGCTTCCCAAGTGCTTCGATGAGCCCAGACAAACCAGATAATGTTTTCGGGCTCGTTACCGTATCATTAGCACAACGTCGAGCAGACCCGATATGCATTTTATCGACTCCTTCAACCAGATCATTCATGCAGGAAGTGGTCTTGTATTTTTCCCGTTGTTTCTTAGCCTTTTGAATTGATGAACGACGATTACCGCTTCTCTTCTTCCCAACCTTGTGAATTACTGATCGTAGTGGCGTTAGTTCACGGTTTACGTTAGGAGCGTGGCCTTGTAGATGATGCTGATCAACTCGAGAAGGTACGGGGCGGTTTAAGAAAGCAGCCATTATTATTGCGTGGGTGATATATTGAGAAAGGTAAAGCCGTGCTGAACGAACGCATCTTTTGCGGCGAATCCTGTTGGATCGCTTGTTTCTAATATTTAGGGTGTAGGAATCGGGCACCGCAAGCACGGAAAACTCCGTCTCTTTGATCACCATCATCTTGATAGCAAAACCGAAAGACTGCTGTTGAGCAAAGAATTAGAGTAATGGAAGGGAATGAACAATAGTGGAACACAGAAAGCGCAGATAGGCAAACGAGGTTGTGTTGAAGAGGTAGGCACGAAAGTTTCAAGAGAAATGATCGAAATACGCTTCTCAAAACACGGATGCTGATCAGAACGAAATCGAGCACTCTAGAGAAGAAAGAGCACAATGAGAAACGAGAAGTTGTGTCAGCTGGGAACAAGGACTGACGAAAACAAATGTAGTAATTAACAATGAGAGAACGAGATAACAGCGACCAGAAGCACCCGACGCAAGCTGCAAGGATTATGAGGCACACAAAGAAAGATTGCCGCGAACCAAATAGTAGAAAGATGGACACTACCCCAGTGTTAGAAACAGAACGCAGGGATGACAGAGCTACGAACGCAAGACTTGGACTTGTTCCACAAGAACAACTCTTTGCCCAGCAAGAAGACAAAAGCGGAAATCCAAAACCAACGAGACGCAGATTAGAAGCAGATAAGCTAGGCGAAAACGAAAGACCATGCAGAGTGGACTGGAGAAAAGTCGAAAGGAACGAAGGGGAATGAAGGTTGAAGGCGAGAACGCAAACGAAGAGTTGGTGTGGTAGTTATTGTCTGGTCAGACAGCACGAGGAGAAGAAAAGGAAAGTCGAAATCATATCGCCGTGGAGTGAAGAGCGCCTCGAGCGCTGCGAAGATGCCGGGATGCGTCTGCGGCTGACACGCAAGTTTGGAATTCAGGATGCGTCTGCAGCCGACGCGCAAGTTTGGAATTTAGGATGCGTCTGCAGCTGACTCGAAAGTTTTTGCACAATGCACATCGATGACCTCGGTGAGGGTATCTTGAGCAGCATAGGTCCTGGCCTCGAGCGCTGCGAAGACGCCGTTACACGAAAGTTTGGAAATCAGGATTCGTCTGTAGCTGACACGACAGTTTTTGAATGATGCATGTCGATGACCTCGGTGAGGGTATCTTGAGCAACATAGTCCATGGGGCCAGAAATACGTTGCAAAGGTTTGAGAATTGTTTATGGTCAATAGCGAACAAAAGTCGCAAAATCTGACATTTCTGCCTGGTTGTAAAGAGCTCCTAAGTCATCTTTTATGCTCTCCCAACCTGTGTTGTTGATAAAACTAACATCAAGCAAGTATGCAGCTCTGTCCAGCGCAACTTGCTGTGGGGATTTGCCGTCTGCCATTTCCTCCTTTCTCTCGTCTTCGTACAGTCTCTTGTATATCTTGGGCAGACTGTCGGGATCTTTGTAACCTGCAAGCTTGGCCATTTGGAACACGGTTTCAAAGGAACCTACAGTCCAGAGGGGCATCTGCAAACAGAATCGAGCTGCATCGCGAGCTTCCATATCTCTTCCCAATTGAAGAAGAAAGTTGGCGTGGAACGCATGGGCACGGCCCCAGCCTGGATGCACGTTTGCAGCGCGTTCACAAGTAACTAATGCAGACTGCGTATCACCTTTCGCTTTATGGAAGCTCGCAAGGCCCTCATATATATCGGGAAACGGTTCCACTTTAAGTACTAAAAACCGCTCCAGGCCAACTCCCGACGCGTCTACATCCCCGTTCTGATATGCAAGGGCCAAAGAACAGGCTGATCGTATAGCGTCCCTTTCTTCGTATTTGCCCGCGAAGTCCATCGATGCAATTCTTCTTGTGACAAAGGATTTGGCGCTTGGTGCTATTAGCCTCAGGGATTGATCGCCAGCGGATGACTGAACTACCGGTAGTTCCATTTCATCTGGAGCAGTTGGCCATCGCAAGAGACCTGTTGTAACCACAGATTCTTCATCAAAGGTTAAAGGAATGAGGAATGGATGAAGATCTGTGCGTTTCGACGGAGGCACAAGGTTCGCGTTTAACTTTGAAAGCACGTGGAGCAGACCATCAAGATACGGAGGTGGACTTGTCTTGGCAACTTGTTTTAAATATCGTTCGTATTCTCGCAATTCGAAAGGAGATACCTTTTGTGATTTAGCACACATGGCAAACCTTGCTCGCTTAGTAGGACTTCGATGGAAAGAACTTCTTCGCTCATAAAGATGAAATGACGGTATAAATCCCATGACAACGACTCGTTCGGCCTCAGGTTGAGGGGTCGCGGCACTCTGGCCCATGCTCGTCGCTCGGATTCTTCGAAGATTTGCAAGTCATTCACTCAGCGCTAAACCGCGTAAGTTTCCGTTTCTTCGAAACTGATGTGCAAGGGTTCCTAGGGTGACAAATGCACTCACTTGCTTTGAAATCGAGATCAACCATTTGCGGTGGAGATTTGTTTTTACTTCGTAAAACATTTGAAAATGGCTTGTGCAGCAATAAGTACATAACCTATGATCTTGAGTGCAAGCGATCCACCAGTTTTTGATTTTCTATGACAAACTCGTGAAATCTTGTTTGATTGTGTCTACTTACTCAAACTGAAACCTTTTGGAAGGATAGCTTGGAAAGGACTGTGCTCTGTATTTTGTCAAGGAAGTGCTTGTTTTTTCTTCCCCAGCGTGGGTACTGATCTATCCTCCTGATCTGGAGAATCGAGGACGATACGGTTTGTAGCTGTGTACGCATTTCAGTGTCTTTGTTTTCGAAATCGATGTTCACCATGGCGTTTGCACACGGCTATTGTGTTGTCAACGTTATTTCTGCTTGCAAAATGAGAATATCACCCCGTTTGACCTGCGCAAAACGTCAATTCTCGACCCGCCAGGCTCTTAGGCAGAGAGGGAGCTTTATCAAGAGAACCGTTCCTCTTCAAGTTCGATACTTTTCTCGATGGACCAGAGCACCTCGCCCCAGCATGAAACTGAACAGCGCCATCGTTGGGCTTCCAAACGTTGGGAAGTCTACTTTGTTCAATGCACTCGTGGAGAACGCCGCAGCGCAGGCAGCAAACTTTCCGTTTTGTACAATTGAGCCGAATGTTGGAATAGCTGTCGTGCCGGATGACCGTTTACATGTTCTTGCAAAGCTGAGTGATAGCGACCGAGTAGTTCCAGCGACTGTGGAGGTAGTCGACGTAGCTGGACTAGTGAAAGGAGCAGCGGATGGGGAAGGGCTAGGAAACAAGTTCCTAGCCAACATTCGAGAATGTGATGCAGTTGTACACGTCGTTCGTTGTTTTGAGGACGAGGACGTCATTCACGTCAGCGGTTCTGTCGACCCTGTCCGTGATATCGAGACCATTAATCTAGAACTCGCTATGGCAGATATGGCGCAAGTAGAGAAACGCCAGACAAAAGTGAAGTCAAAGCGTGGACGTGGCGAAGCATCTCAGCACGAGGTTTCGGCTTTGGATAAAGTTGCCGTTGCATTAGACGAAGGGCGAGCTGCCAGAAGCGTAGATCTTACAGATGAGGAACTGGAGTCGTTGAAACCGCTTGGCCTGTTAACTTTGAAACCAGTAATATATGCTGCAAACGTTTGTGATGGGGAATTAGCAGAAGGAAACTCGTATGTTCAAGAGGTGAGACGATATGCAGAAGGAGAAAAATCTAGTGTAATAGTTGTTTCTGCTCAAGTGGAGTCGGAGTTGGTAAGTTTAGATCGTCATGAGCGAACCGAATTTCTTGAGGCTTTAGGAGTGAAAGAAGATGATTGTGGTTTAAGAGCTCTAGTACGAGCTACTTATGAACTTTTGGGCCTGCAGACTTATTTCACGAGCGGGAAGAGCGAGACAAAAGCGTGGACGATACGAAAAGGAATGAAAGCTCCGCAAGCTGCGGGAGTGATTCACAACGACTTTGAAAGAGGCTTCATTCGCGCGGAGACCATATCTTATAAAGACCTGTGCCTTTGCGGAAGTGAAAAGATAGCCAAAGAGAAAGGAATTATGAGATCCGAAGGGAAGGAATACGAAGTTAAGGATGGCGATGTTATGCTTTTTCGATTTAACGTTTAAAACGTAAAGAAGATGTCACTTTCTCGCACATAGTGACTGTATTCATCTTTTGAATCCATAAAACCAGTTTGTTGGGGTGAAGCGTTGAGTGACTGGATTGGTAGCACTGTCCTCAAAGTACGCAAGAGTGAAGAAAGCACGGGGATACTTTTTGCTTTTTGTTCGCTTATTACCCTTCGTACATCCACGTGGACCACGAGTGCCTGGACCATGCTCAACCGGAACTGAGTTACGAAGGCTAACGCACTGTTGAAGCTACAGAACCTGGATAAAAAGGGTGATAAAAAGGGATTCGCTCCCACGTAGGTACGAGAATTTCGTGCGAGAGAAACTTGAGCGGGAATACTTTGTGCGGCGTGTACGTCTCTTGATGAGAAGCGTATTGCAGAGAAAGGTGATATGGGACGTAACACAGGCGGGATAAGCCTTCTTGAGCTTCCAGTTCAAACTTCAATGGATAGATACGAGTTTCAGGACTGAATTTGGCTAATGGTTTGGTGGGTTGGATGGATCCATGAATGTCCCTTCAGATCACCAAACCCGGCCTCATTGCAGCAAAATTTGATGCGATTTCGTCTTCTTTCATTGGTGCGGTGCAAATTTGACCAGCGGAATGCACAACACTAACGATAGATCTAACCACTACAGTCTGTACTACTGCTACACATACGTCTTAAGCGACGCCTCGGGGGGTGTGGTCTACTTGATATTCGTGATAATCGTGAGGCTTCTTCGATTTCTTTAAAGTCCGTCCTGAGAAGAATGCCGTTTTCATGAGACAGGGAGAGAATCCGATTAGTAAGGTAGTCATCTTCATCACATAACTGAAGACACTTTGTGTAAAGCTTGATTGCCGCATCATATCCCTCAGGCCCTCGAGACTCAGCCCGTCTTGCCCGTTTTAGCCATGCATTGTACTTCCGCCTTTCAGGTTCCGTCAAAGAATACGGATGGGGATTGAATTTCGCCACACCTGTCAATATGAGAGAAGAACCTTCACTATGCTCCTCATCAAATGGTTCAGCATTCGCAATGCAGCCGTTTGAACGACCCGTGGAAACTTGCCGACCATTTCCCTTGGCTGCGTCATGGTTGTTGAGATCTTTTGACTGTTGCACATTCCGTGGTCCCCAACTTTTCGACTCTACGTTTCGGGTGGAAGACAACCCATGAAATGAGGCAATGTCTTCATCTGAGCACAAATCGATCACTTCCGCGTCGATATCGATTATTTCTATGTCACTATCCGGAATTTCAACGAATGATATGTTCCGACTCACATTCGGTGTTTCAATTCCGTCATTTCGTCGAGTTGAAGCGATGCGACCGCGTTCGCGCTGTTGTGAGATTTCATCCGGGAAGATAATAGGAGTTGTTGTCTCCTCTGTATCAAGCCACTTCTCAGCGCTCAATGACCTATGAGGATCGGCTCTCTTTCCGAACAACCTCTCTGTTGAAGCCCTTTGCATTCGCAACACGTTTTTACGGCTAATGCTTTGCCTCTCGTACTCCTTGACCGCATCTACTGTACTCCCTTCGCTCTCAAGAACGCACAGGGTGGGATGAGTTTCCGGACTATCGAGGCCGGAAACCAGTGGAGGCGATGGATTTACCGTCGAGCGATCGGAAAAAGTGAATTCAGAGCCCTGAGGATTTCTGTTTCGCATACCGCGGTCACTCGAGCGTCGAGCCTTGCGACTTTTGGTTCGGCTTGCGATGTTGTGACTCGGGCTTATTCTCGACTTTGTGTGCGAGGTAAATGCAGTCTTCCATTCTTCATCATTCGAATTTTTTCTGTTCCCTTCACTGTCCGAAAAAAAAGGGGGCATAACCAGCTGACTTGGTGGCGTATGCCATTCGTCTTCTGATTCCTCACTATCCAAGAGTTCAACAACGCTCACGGAGCGTTCTCTATAGCTCCGATTTGATCGCGCATCGCTGAACGATGGCCGTCTTTCGGTTCGAGAAAACCGTGATCGTATCGTGGATACATCTTGAAAGGGTGATCCTCGTTTCCTTGTTTTCAATTCGGCGCTCCGACGGGATTCTCGTTTGACGTGAGTTGATTTGCTATTCTCCTGCAAGAAGAGTGGTCCAGGTAAATCTCCTTCTCGTAGACGTGAAGTACTCAGAGGCAGTGAAAGGCTTCGAGATACTTTCTCGTTCCGAATAATTTGTTTTGGCACATCATGACGCGCTAAGTCAAGCAAATTGCGTTCCCTACTATGCTCCACTGGCGATCGCTTATATAATGGCGGAGTTGTTCTAAACTCCAAAACCAGCTGATCAGCTGTGCGTTGCAAGTGGTCGAGCTTTGGTGGAGTGGCCTTGGGTTGCGACCTGGCTGGTTCGTTCAACAAATTTGGGAGTTTGCCACTCTTGCCGTTTCCAATCGAAGCAGGACTGATCCAAATCGATTCTTCGGTCGAACACGACAAAGAAAGCTCGGATTGAACAAAATCGCGAACAGCGTGTCTTGAAAACTTTTCCCTGCGTAGGCGAGCAGGATCATCGGAGCACATGACGAACATGCCCGCCCGAGCTTTCTTATCAGCCACCAAACGAAAAGGAGAATGATAAAGGTTTAAAGTAGTATCGCCTCCTCGAGACTCTGAAATAACAATATCCCACGTGTTGACAACTCGGTTTTCTCTGATCGCTTGTTGCATCTGATTCCAACTGCCTGTGTCTTTCAAGGATTTATCTGCGAGGATCACAACCCCAGGTGATTGCTCCATGCGCAAGGAGTTGAGACAAGCGATTCGTGGCGCGCGCGCATTCCGCAAAGTAGTGACTTTGACCTCGTCAAGAGCGCAAGTGAGCTCTTTCTGCCACACTTTAGCGCTTGAAGCAGTGCGCGGAACGATTAACACAGCACGTGCAGCGCCAGATGCACGATGCAAGTTAAAAGCGTGTGCCAGTGCAGTAGCAACTTGCGAGCGTGTATAACCGTGAACGATAGAAACATCAGGCGCCTTCCAAAGCGCCAACGCGAGCGGTTTGATCAAATCAGGGATGTCATCGATAGCTACAGCAACAGGCGACCGTAATCCAAGCTGGTCATCCGACGGCGGTGCAACTTCAACAGCGCAAGTTTTAGGCCGCTCACTCGCGTCGGCAAAAAGCTCAGGAACGGGGGAGTGCGGTGGGGAGTGGGGACCATCAGAGGAAGATGACGAGGACGAAGACGAGGGGGGCGATATGGGAATGGAGGCATCTCGCAGTGAGGCGTATACCCTCCGCATGTGGGGAGAACGCAGGTATAGGTCTGAAATGAAGGCCGGGGAGGGGGTGAGGTCGAGCTCGCTATCGGAGGTAAGCGGCTGCATGATACCGAGCTGCGAATGAAGGCTTCAAAGATAGAGATGGTCGCATTGTTTCGCAAGGCGCAGCTGTGAGCCGGTTCGGCACGGTGTTCCCAGCTCGAAAGTTGTCCGTTCACAACGTCTCCATAAAGGAGATAGACCGCCACGTGTGTTATTTGACTTGGAACCACTGCGCCAAATTTATGGCTTTTCAAAAGAGTTGGGGAATACTGAAAAATTCACGTCCGCTCCCGAAAATGTTTTGAAAACCAACCCTGCATTACCAACGGTACCGTTAGCAATCCTTTATATACCGCACAGAAATCGCAGCGCAGTGTTGACAACTTGCTAACTAATTACTGACCCCTTCACCGGGCCTTTTTTTCATTACTTCAAAAATATGCGGAGCTATGTTTGATTTACTGCGCGAAGATGGATAAGGGTGAGCAATTGCTACCTCGTGGAGCCAGAGAACAAGAGGATGTAGTTTGTACGCGGAGTTTTCACTCACACTTAATCCCAAGTGTCAAGCAAAGAAGAATTCGTCCTGTTCAAGAACCGTTCTAAAGACAAAGAGCGTCCATGGAAAGTGTAACACTGCTCGGGAGGAATGTCATATCCTTCCTTGTGCAAGTACCGACAATGCCATCGCAATGATAGAGTGTCCCAATTCGCATACTGCTCGTGAATAAACCTTGAAATCACGTTCTGGTCATTGTTATTGCTCATATCCCACATCATCTGCACCATCTCCGAATAGTTCACTTTTGGCAGAGCCCTGATGAACATCAAACCTGAATTAAATGGCGTTCCATATCGTTTCTTACATGGACTGTCAAACCCATACGCGGCGAGGAAGTCAAAGTGACCTGTTCTTGAACGCAAACGCTCCACAAAGTCGTCACGAACAAGAATCAGGTCAGAATCCAAAAACACTAATTCCTTGTACTCTTCCAGAGAACGTATTAGAAAGTGTAGCTTCTCGCACAGTGCACAGTTCTCGGTGCTCGGATGTGGACAAGTGCACATCTTTGGAACAAATCGAATGCATTTACACCGTTCGCAGAATGGATACGAGGTGTTGTCAACGTGAATATGATAGGGGTAGTTTGAGCGAGAGAGCATGGCGCAATTATGAGATACCATTTTTGAATCCCACCGAGCTGTATGATTGAATACCAGAGTCACGATCTTGAAGTCAGAGCCTTTGCGAACAAACCATTGTGGACGGGCGATTTTCAGGCTCCTCTGAAAGGCTGCTGGGCCGAACAGTGCCGCCATCACCATTATCGTGCATGCAATGAACTGAAATATCCTTATCGCAGTGGAAGAAGAGTAAGGATTCGGTGTATTCACATTTTCTAAAGAACTTGAAACGATGCTATAAACGGCGTTTGTCATCTTGAATGCGTTCGACGTTCTTCAGTTGAAGTAATTTGCCAGCACGCCAACCTCGTACGTGAAAGAAAGGGATGTGAAACTTGACGCAAAACCAGAATGTGTGTCATAGTGCCAAGCGCTGTATTCTTGTGGTGAAGGACAGGCGTAGCCCGTAGTGGAAGGTTGCAGGAAAACAAACGATGTCGTTCGCCGTATCTCACGGCGCTTAACCGACTCTGATCCTCGCCGGACAACCACCACTCTCTCGTTTTCGGCTCCATTTGGCATGATTCCATGCGTACCATCCAGTGTAAGTTCCAAAGATGTTGTGTAGCTTGAAGGAGCCGTGCTGTTGTATTCCGATCACGAAGGTTGGTTCGATGTTCTGCGAATGTGAATGCCACTGTCTGTGAGTTTTTGTAAAGCGGGTGGCGCTGGGCATATTGGTTCTAAAGGGATCGAGAGCAACAAGCTCTTTATGAAGCTGCTAGTTATCTCGAAAGCTGGTTTATTTTTTAACAAGCTACTCCTAATCCGGGATGAAGAAAACGGGAATGTGTATCCTGTACTCATTTCTATTGTTGGCCTTTACGACACTGCACGCAGAAAAGATTTCAGGGACAGAGCCAAAACGGATTGATCTGCAGACAGAGAGAAACATGTAGACAAAAAGATGGTATCATCTTTAACGCTGGTTTTGTTTCAATAGTGTAGAATCGTGAGTGATCCCGACCGACAGAAAATAATAACGCTCCTGGTAGTGACTCGAAAATTTTGAAATGAATCGATGCGTGGTGAGGGACAGGGAAAGATGTTGAAAAACAAGGCCCTTCTTTCTATTCTGCAGTGCGCTTTATCGAAATGTAGTCATGGTTTAACATAAGGATACCGATCTTTTCACACATCAATAGCTTATTACACTGAAACCCTGGAGCATGGAAGGAGTACAAGGTAAAGGTGCAGACAGGGCGTTACTCCCCGTCTTTACTTTGAAGCCAGGCAAAAGTGGGGTCCAGGAAAACATTACACCCTCCACAACCACAGCTTGGACTAGGCAGGTGAGACACCAGGCTGCAAGGCACACAGACAAGAACAAGAAACGATCTCGTTTCCACAAGAGTGGGAATAGCTACGTGTAGCTGGACAGATGCAGAAACGAGCCCAGGAACTGGAAAAAAAGAAAAAGTTGTAGTTATGAAATGGGAGGATAACCACACGGCATCATGAAAACAGGTTAAAATGTGATAAAAGGTCAGATAGCAGCGAACGAGTCCGGATAAAAAAAAACAGAACCAAAACCTAGTCTACAGCCGCTATGTGATGGGAGTGGAGAGATTAAATTCGTGTACCAAACAAACCGACCGAGTCAAATATTAAATCGTTTCAAAGCCCTTCCGGTTCCCATCTTGACGCGAAGAATACGCGGAAGACGTGGTCGACTGTACTTTTCAATCTTGTCCGATTTGCGAAACGAACCGAAGGCAGTGCGAAATTTCGAGGGCGGTGTTTCGGGTTTGATGCCCGTTGTCGGGGAGGAATCCAAGTCCATGACGTGCAGTTTAAGTGCATTCTTCGGTGTATTAGAATGGTTCGGTTCGAACGCGTGCGTTGGCTTGGGCTCAACAGAGAGAGAAAGATGGCTATGGTCATGAAAAGAGTCATCATCCAGAGCAATGCGACGATTGACAGGCGGAACAAACGACGAGCAAGCGTTGCGTGTCTTTATGGCATCCGGCGATACTAGCGGGTCGTTCGGGTCGGTTATGACATCGCGCAAATCATCAAAAGGATCATCCGGAAGCTTGAGCGGCGGTGAAAGAGCGGCAAGTGGCGGAAAGCCAGGACTGAATGAGGTGGCGATTGCGTGCAACGGAGAAGGTGGTGTGAGTTGTTCAATGTGGTTGCGTTTCTTGGCACAAGCTGCAGGTTGGCGCGGATCGGTGACAGTGGATTCTTGTACATTCTTTCCATTCTGACAGCCCTTTGGACCAGAACACGTGCAGCGAGGTCCACATGCTACCTTCAATTCTCGACATACGCAGTACTTTTTCGAGCAGCCCTTCCGACAATTGCAGCCCTTGGTGTGTATATCGGGGGCGGCCGAAGCGGCCTTGACTCGGGGTTCAAAAGCGCGAGGGTCCCTGGAAAGCACCGAGGACCTTGCTTTGTTGACGGCCGGAAAGGTTTGCGGGTTGTTTTGGCAGTTTTGACAGGTGCACGTTGGGGCGCAAACTGCTGAGGAGGCAAAACACGGGCAATAGAGCTTGAGACAGCGGCTGGCCTTGCAGTTGCACTTGGTGGAGGTGAATTGGAAAGGGGGCTTTTGCTGTGGAGGTTGGGTTACAGATGAGGGGAGAGAGTCGGAAACTGGCTCGGGCTTTGGATCGGTTGTGAGTGGCGGCTGAGGATGGTCTGAGGCGGGCGCTTCGCTATTGTGGTTGAGGGTGGCGGATGGAGTGTTGGTGGCACCTGAGTGGTCGGCTGAATGGTGGCGAAAGTGGTGGTCTAAGCGATGGTTCACGGGGGGCTGCGAATGTGGGAGTGGCGGGGGCGGGGGGGACAGGCCAGTGAGGCATGGGTGTCGACGGATGGAAGAGGGGGGAGCGTTGGTGAGCAAGGCGTCGGTGGCAAACAGCTTGCGGCGGAGATCCGGGGTGGAAGTGGGGGGCGGGGGCGAGACCAGGAGGTCATCGGGGTTGAATCGGGCGGCTGAGGCTGCGGACGGAGAGGGCTGCGGCGTCGAAAACGCGGCGGAGGCGAAGAGAGGATCGGGGGGGCCCAAAGGGGAGTCTAGACATCGGGAGGGGGAGGGTTTGACGGGGGTGACGGGCTCGGGCATGTCGGGGACGGGCGGTGGATAGTGAGGAAGGTGGGTGGGGACGGGGGGGGGGAGGCGGGGAGCGATAGCAATGGCGACAGGAGCGCTCAATGCATGCGCTTGGGGGCGCTGTATGAGTGGCGCGTTCGGCCGTTTCGGGTCGCGTGATGCACCGCCGTTTGCACGCTGGGGACGCATTGCGCGCGGCGCGACGAAAAAGGCGCCAACTCGCACATCACGCGCTCCCGCGCATCACGTGACAGCCACACGCCACCCAAAAAGATCCGAAAAGCGTGCAAAAAGCGCCGAAAAGCAGCAAAAAGAGCACGACAAGTTTTACTGGCATCAAAAGCGCGGGGGCGAAACGATTCGCTGCAGGAGTGCGACATAAAGCCAAGGGACCAAGACGATGACTTCAGCGGCAAGTACAATGATGATGGCGCGCGCGGCGCGCGCCATGGAGGTGTTCATCATGCCGGGCATGTTGACGGTGGCGTATCTGACGCTGACGGCGCAGAAGCGCGGGGCGGTGGAAGGCGCTGCGGCCGGCGGCGAGACGGCACTCTGAGCACGGGTGGCGAGTCGGAGTCAGGAGCGCGGCGAAGGTGCGCACGCTGCGTCGAGAGCGGCGACACGGGCGCGTTGGCGCTTCTCGCGGCGGTACTTGAGCGCGACGGACATGAAGCCCTGTACAAAGCCCGTGATGAGCGGCGTGAGGGCCATGTCGCGGAATAGCTCGAGGTTTGGATCGGGCTTGGTTGCGCTGTGCGGATCGGTGTTGCAGACGTTCATGGCGCGGCGTGGGGGACGGTGGTTGGATCGCTGGGCGACGCGCGGTACGAAGGCGATGCGGATGAACGCTGGCTGACAGAGAGAAGAGGAGCGTGCGGAGGAGAGAGCGATGGGGGCACGGTGGCAGGTAAGGCGTTAGTGGGTAGGGGGGGGATACAGTAGAGATAAATGAAATTTATAGTGGCAAGACGTGAAAACAGCCTTGTGTACGGCGGTACGGCTCGAGCGCGGATGCGTAGCGCAGATGAGTAGCTAGCTGGATTTAGTGTCGTGCACTGGCGCACTCTGCCAACCCGTAGGGTTAGGCGGGGAAAGTGCGCGCGGTGCATCACGATGACGGCGACGACGACACGGTAGCAGCGCGGTGGAAGCACAAAGCGCACGTAGCAAAAAAGCGCAAGTTGCGAATGGCAGGCTGTTAAGTGATTTTAGTCAACCTTCTTCCGGAAGGAACATCCCTCGGTGAGACGGGCCTTTCCGCCAGTGGGTTGGCACAACACCATGGTGCAATCGCCACATACTACTACTGTCTGCGCGTGCGAGAAAACGGTAGTGATGACATAACAGCCAGGACACTTGACGTCCATAAAGTACGAATTGGGCGATTGTACCAATCGTTTCAACTTGTGCTTGTTGGCCTCTACCGCTCGGTCGGGGTTCAGCAAATCAGTCTCCAGAGCCTGTGCGCACACACAAAAGCAATGGGCCGCAACGTCAGAAGAGCTGAAAACGGTAGCTGATCGCGCGGCTCGCGGGACAGAGAAAGGCAACATACCGGCATGGTGTCAAAGTAGCGAAGGCGGAAGGCACGAAAGGCAAACAACAAGTCCAAACGCAAGACGCACGCGGAAAAAGAGGCGACAACGTCCAAAGGCTTCTTTGCGGCAGAAGCTGGCGAAGTGGCGTCGACGGCGCGGAGTATCTTGTCGTACATACACAGCCGACGGCACGGGAGACGAGCGCCGCCTGTCGCCGCCTGTCGCCGCCGTCGCCGTGCGCAGTACACGTGTCTCTCAATGCTGTTCTTACAGAATCAGCTTACAGCATACAGTATGAGCGGCTTACAGCGCTTGACTGCCGTGAGTGAGCGCAGTGTGTAGCGCTCGCTTTACATACCTTCGTAGATGGTGTTGCTGCAAAAAAGCAGTCGCAGCTGTTGATCGCGTTGCCAATGAATCCTCCCCAGCCGCTCGCGACGTGATCCCCGCCACCAACCTCCAAGTCCAAAGCCGCACCATGCACGCCTTCGTCGTCCTCACCGCCGCCTTGTCGCCGCGGTCACCACCGCCGCCGCCGCCGTCGCCGTCGCCGTCGCTCTCACCGCCCTCAAAAACGCTCTCCGTGCTGGTGCCGGGCAAGTTCGACGCGCTGCACCTGGGCCACCGCCACCTGGTGCAGCAAGCCGCGCACCTGGGCACGCCCACGCTGCTGTCCTTCTCCGGCATGGCCGCGCGGCTCAAGTGGCCGCCGCGCGCGCCCGTGGCCGCCCCGTCCGACCGCCCTCGCATCCTACAGTCGTGGTGCCACGCCTTCTCTCGACCCATCCGCACCAAGCTCTTACCGTTCCACTCGGTGGCCGACATGTCGCCGCGCGCCTTCCTGCACCTTTTGCAGCGTGATCTCGGCGCCCACGCCATCGTATGCGGCCCGGATTGGCGATTCGGCAAGGGTGCGCGCGGCGATGTGCACGTATTGGCTGCCGAGTGCGAGCGTTTGCAACTGCAACTGCGCGTCACGGACGCGCTGCGCGTGGCGGGTGGTGTGGCAAGTTCGTCGCGTGTGCGCGCCGCCTTGCGCGCCGGTGACGTGGCGCTGGTTGCGCTCTTGTTGGGGCGACTTCACCGCGTCGTGGGCATTGTGCTGCGCGTGTGCGCGCGCGGTGAGGTGTTGTGTGGCGCCTTTGTGAACCAGTTACCGGCCGCGGGGCTGTACGATGCCGTGGTGCGCGTCATGGGACGTAGCGAGCCGCTGCATGCCAACGTGCAGGTGCGCGCGTCGGAACAAGCTGATGGCAACGGCGATGAAGAGCATACGGTGGTGCTGTTTGAAAGCGAGGCGCTTTATTGCGAGCAGTGCGAGGTGTACATGGACTTTGTGCGACGCGTGCAATAGAAGCTAGGCTAGCCGAGGGCGCGGCGGCGCTTGGCGGTGTTCATGTGCGGACGTAGCACCCATTCGTTGTCTGCCTCGCCGTTGTCGACGGTGCCCAATCGTAACTGGTACAGCTGCAGCTCGAAGCGCGGCCCGGCCTCGGTGAGCTGCACATGCTCGGCGGAATGCGCTGGCACAAACGTGTGGTGACGCATGGAGATGGTGTCGTCAAAGTTGGCAAACGTGATGACGCGACGCGATGTTTGCTTGGGCGGTGGGAACAGATGCTTGAGCACGGTGACGACGCGCGCACCCAGATCGGTGTTGAAGTTATGAAACAGCAGATGCGGCAACGCTTCGGACATGTTTGGCAGGCGTTCATGCACGTCGTGTCGCATGACACAGTTGGAAATGTTGAAGAAGGCCGTGGGTCCGTACGGTAAATGCGACACAATAAGGCCATCAGGCTGGCCACGGTGTTCGTGCGCAATGATGAGATCGGAAAAGGCATTGGCACGACACGAAGCAACAAGCTGCGACACAACGAGGTTTCCGCGGTTGAGGCGAGTGGCGCCGGGCAGTAACAAACGAAGCTCCTTTGCAAACTGGGAGAGACGCGCAGAAGGGGCACGACTGGTGGTGACGAGCACGCGCGGCGCATGGTCCGCAGCGGTGGCGTACTCGTCGTCGATGTGCGTGCGTGGGGCGTCGTGTAGCGCATCGTGCAGCGCGTCGGCGACTTGAAGCGCTGGCGCGGCACGGCGCAGCTGCGTGGGCAGCGGGGTGCCTGTGGCCAGCGCGGCGCGCACGGCCAGACGGCGGTCGAAGTCGGCGGCGCGGCGGCCGTCCAGCGCCTTGCGGAAAAGGTACTCGCGCCGCAGCCGCGCGTCGCGTCGCAACATGGCGCCCCGTCTTCGTTGCCTTCCTTCTCCTTTGCTGTTCTCTCCTTTCCTAGATACTTGTTCTCTTTTCTTCCTTGCTCACGCCTGCCGTCGGCCAGCGATGGCCACATCCTGCCATCCTGCCACATTCTTCCACACGTGGCCACGCGCCCCAACGTGGCCACGCGCCCCAACGTGGCCACGCGCGCCCACGTGCGCTCGCTCGCTGTCGAGAGGCGTTGAACGCGAGAAGGGTGGGGTAACCGCTGGTGGCCGCTGGTAGCCGCGGACTAGCGCGCGCGCGCGCCCCTGTGTGGGCGTGCCGCGCGACTCGCCGTGCCACGCGTGCGCGCGGCCCTCCACAGCGACCGCTCAGTGGCCGCAGCCACCCAACACACCCGACACAAGCACAGCGCGCACACGCGCCCATCCAAACACACACCCCCCCCCCAGACACACACAACTCGTACACTCGTATCTACACTACACACACACACACACACACACACACACACACCCACAACACAACCACGCCCGCGCGCGCGTAACCTTGCCGGCTGCGTTCCGCTCTCCCTCCCCCCCCCTCTCCCTTCCCCGCCCCTCTCCCCCCCCTCCGCTCTCCCCCCAAACCGCCCCCGCTGTGCCCTGTGCCTGTGTGCACGCTCTCGAGCGTCCGTCTCGCGCCGCTTCTCCCTTCGCGTTCCGCCGTGCACCTTGCGCCCTCTCTTCTCGCGCTCATTCCCTCGTCCCCTTTCCTTCCACCCCCCATCCCACAATTTCCCACTTTGCTCCCCCATTCCGCCCTCCCACTGCCGCCGCGTGCGCCAGTCATGGCTAACAACGCTGCCGCCCCCGATGTCGACGCGCTGGAGGATGCTTTAATTGTGTCGCCGCCTTCCGCTGCCTACCGTCGTCGCTCATCATCGCGCGCATCTGCTCCGTCTGCCCCGCCGCCTTACAACCACCACCCCCCTCAACAACAGCTGCACAACTTGCCCCCTTCCCCTCCAAGCTCCGAACTCGACGACGCTGACTTCTCGGACGACCAAAACTCCCTCTCATCCGATGATGAATTAGACGAAGATGACGACGATGAACCACAACTCGACGAAGACGACGAAGAAGACGACGCCGACGACGCCGACCGCCGCCTTGTACGCCAAAACTCCTCGTTTGCCCGCCTCTCCGCCGATTCATGGCTCACCGTTGTCAGCGAGTACGAGCGAGACGGTCCAAACGAGAATCTGCTCTTCTCGCAGGTCGAGGAGGAACCGAGCACCGACCCCGTCGAGGAGGCCGCCGCCAGCCAGATGCACGCTGTTTCCGCCCTTGAGGGCCGCTCCGTCCTCGACTGCGTTGTCGACCTACTGCGCGGCACCCGCGCCCAAAAGCGCAAGATGCTGCGTCGCTACGGTGAGAGATGGATTTGGCTCGGTGAGGATCTCATGTCCTTGAATTGGAAGTCCAAGAAACGCGGCGTTGACAACGGCCGACTCAACCTCACTCGCGTCAAGAAATTGCGCTCTGCCGACCGCGAGCTTATCATCGAGAGCAATGACGGAAAGAAGCTCGCCCTCATGCTGGCTACGCGTACTGAGTCCGTCACTTGGCTTACTGGTCTCAGCTGCCTTGTGCCGAAAAAGGCCAAGGTGTCCGAATCTAATCGCATCTTGAAGGAGCGCATTAAATACGACCCGCTCAAGGACTCGTGGCGGGGAAAGGCCGTATCCACTCGAAAGCGCGTCAACGAGTACATCATGCTGGGCGGCATTGGCCGCGGTTCGTTTGGAAAGGTCAAGCTCGCTCTCTCCACGGAAGACAAGCGCTTCTATGCCGTCAAGGTAGTTTCTAACGTTAAGAAGAGCGGCGCTGCTTCAATTGGAAATCGCGAGGAGCAGGCCGTTTTGCGAAAACTCGATCACCCCAACATTGTCACCCATCGTGACATCTTGTTAGACAGCGAAAATGATGGCTACGTCGTGGTCGTCGAGTACATGGCACGGGGCGTCGTCATGGATTCTAGCAAGCTCGAGGGCGTCAAACCTCTGTCCGAAGACGGCGTGCGCGAAATCATGCGAGACGTGGTCTCTGGTCTAGAATATCTTCATCACCAACGAATTGCTCACCGAGACATCAAGCCGGACAATCTGCTGCGTGCTGGTGATGGTACCGTCAAAGTGTCAGATTTTGGCGAGGCGCGCATGTACGATGTCTCCAGCGAAGACCCGCGCGCAAAGTCCCCCGCACCCGGTACTCCCGCGTTCATTGCTCCGGAGTTGTGTATGTCTGAGCGAAGCCCAAAGGCGCCGCCCGAATCCTATGCGGCCGATATATGGTCGCTGGGCGCCTCATTGTTCTACATGGTATACGGTCGCGCTCCTTTCCTCGCTAAGAACGTGTTTGAGATCTATGACTGTATATGTACGCAGCGGTTGCGTTTTCCTGATCAACCAAAGGTTTCACGAAAGCTGAAGGATTTGATTAAAAAGATGCTCGTGAAAGAGCCGAAGAATCGCGCCACACTACAGGATGTTGCACGGCATGCCTGGTTCAACGAGCGCGTTGTGCAAAAAGAGGAGCTGAAGAAGATTCGTATCACTCAAGCCGACATTGATTCAGCTATTGGATTGGCAAACTGGAGTGTTTCCCATGGACGGGATGACAATGATTAGCCGTTGCCACGCGTTCTCTATTCTTGTCTGAGCTCTTTCCTGTTCGATTTTGTTTCCCTTCTTCGCTCTGGTTTCGGATTGTACATGATCACTGCATATTCTTGTTTAATATCTTGTAGACTTGCACACTGCTTACGCTGCGTAGCTGTGTGGAATATGCGCACAGACTCGCCCTCGCAAAAGCCCGCGCCAAACACATCCCGCTCGTAAGTACGTGCACAAACAGACGCAACTCCCTTTCGTCGTTTCGGTTTTCTCAGCACTATTTTATTACCTCCATGCTCAAACGTGCCATCCGCTGCGCGCAAACTCTAGAATGTTATCTGTCACCAATGAAGGTTTTTCGATATGTGGGCAATGTCCGCAGTTTTCCACATACTGCACGCGGCAGTTGGTCATTTCCTCTACAAACCGCTCTGCGTTTTTCTTCGGTAACACTCGATCCTGCTCACCCCACATCACCAATGTTGGACAGGTTACATCTCGCACGCGGCTGCTCACGCAATACCCCTCCCCCTTGATGAAATCGACGGCCGCTTCCTTCCACCCTGGCCTTTGACAATGTAAACCACCAATTTTCAACACGTCATCGCTTTTGCGAAGTTCGGGGCTTTCGTACGACATTTGCCCTGCCATTCGACGCAGCCATCTAGAGCGCAACACTTCCGCCCCCATGCCGGCCAGACCGCCGATATTCATCACTGGGGAGGACGGTTTATCCACAAATGCCTGCGGTGATAACAGCACCATCCCTTGTACAAGATCAGGAAAATTGAGGGCGAAATCGATGGCAATAGCACCACCTATAGATGCTCCTATCAAAACTAGAGGCCCTCCTCCTACGACTTGGTCAACAAACGCTCGGAGGTGCTCGCGTTTTGCACTTGGACCGTACCTGAATTCCGGCACGGTGGGACACTCGGTGAGACCCCAGCCTAGAATGTCAACAAAATGGGCTCGTGCATTTTCCTGTTCCAGTAATGGTAGTATGAAACGATATTCCAACATGTTAGAGTCGAAGCCGTGCAAGAAGACTAGCTTTGTTGATTCAGCAGATTTTGAGCTAGATACATTGACATGAGAGGTATGGATTGTCTGTTTTGGTAAATCTGTTTGAATTGGTGTGTATTCAATACGTTGCAGCATGGCTTGAGCTCTGGGGTCCTCTATTTTTACGGCAGCCTCTGCAGGCACACATGGCGCATAACTTGTTGTGTCCAATTGTGCTCTTGTTGGTCCGTTCCTACCCGAAAGACCCATTCTTTCTCTTAGAGTCGGACCCACAGAGGCAGCATTTGGGTAAACACCGTCAATTGTTTTGGCACGAGGGTCATGATTGATTAAAAAATGCAGGGAGCGACTATTTTGCGGCAAAGGAATTGCGAATGAAAGAGAAGCCATGTAGCGATTGGTAATGGCAAGCGATGAGAATTGTCTCGTTCAATTCCAACTGGGCGCCGATGCTGATATAAGATTTTAGATATCGGCGTCACTCTAGTTTCAGTAATGCCAATCTTGGTCTTTTGAGGGGGAGTTCTGCCTTCTTCACGAATACGAAATGGGGAATTGCTTGGTTCTACAAACAATGATCTCACAAAACGGTAACACGGCACGGTGAATAAGCTATGTTCTTCCGGGTCACGGCCGCATTGAGAGTAGCGGTCCTGGTTGGCACCGCGAATGCACCATTCTATGGGATGGCCCAACCTGAGCGCATGGCTGGTTACGAGCCACAGTAGGATAGATATTCGAAGGACACCGCTCTCCCACTGTACTCTGTCCTCGTTTCTACAGTGTCTGCCAACGGTATGTAAAACATGCTCAAAATGTTGACCAGTCATTTCTGTTTTGAGCTCAGCTCAGAGCATGCAGCTCTGATTCGCTTATCCTTTTGTTTCACGGCTTCTACACACCAACGACAACAGATCATTTTGCTTCGTCCCTCGGTTCTTCTCTTAGCAACCGGGACGTCGCCCAAGCCATGCACCTCTGTTCAGATTGTTAGCGCTGAAGCATTGGAACTCCCTCACGGCCATCTGGCTTCCCTCGGGAAAAGAAACGTATTTTTTCTTTCACAATTAGCGTTCTTTCATCTGTACGATGGAAGCATTTGTGGTAGCCAGTCCACTACGGACATCTTCTCAAGCTCTTCCCGACAAAAAATGCTCGCACAAGCGAAGAGGATTTACTTTTGCCAAAGCCAACCAACCGAAGAGGCCAACCCCAAAATCTGAGGGGTTCTCCGGAATGGCTGCCGGCCCGAGTGTACCGTCAAAACAGCGAAATTCACTAAGCTCAAACAAATCTCCTGGATCCTCCGGAGAAGACATGCAGCAACCAGACTCCTCATTATCCAATTCTTCCGAAAGTACGGGTTCCGGCCAGAGAGCAACTCGGGCTCTTGGGACACGGCGAGAACCGACAACACTAAAGAATATTACGAAGAAGAAAAGAGAAGACTTCATCGCAGAAGGAATTGTCGATGACATTGACGATGGAGTTCCAACACAATTTGAACCCGTAGATATCCGATTTGGAATAGATGACGTGAAAGATCCTTTCAAAGAGGAACAGGATGAGCTCGAAAAGAAGGATGCCGAAGAGGACGCGGAAAAGATGCGAAAGACAGGAAATGAGGCCGTTAATGTTACCGGTGATGGTGGTGTAACAAAGTTGATTATTAATCAAGGACAAGGTGACGTAGTAGAAAGTGGTGCCACCGTCAAAGTCCAATATCAGGGAAAGCTGGCAGACGGATCTGTTTTCGACGAAAGTTCTTCCAGAGGAGCTTTCGAGTTTGTGCTCGGGAGCGGTACTGTCATCAAAGGGTGGGAAGCTGGAGTTTCAACTATGCGAAGAGGCGAAATCGCACAGTTCACGATTGAACCAAGCTACGCGTATGGCCGTAGGGGAATGCCTCCCGTTATCCCAAGCAACGCCGTGCTGACGTTTGAGATTGAACTGATCTCATTTGCCGGGGGTGACGAGGACGAAATCAAGAAAGTGGCAGACTTTAACCCTGACATTGCTCGGACCCCGGAGGACATTGCGAGAGAGTACGAGAAAAGGCTAGAGACACAAGCAGAGAAGAAGAAGAGCATGAAATTTCTAGATCGCTTTTACATCATCAGTCCGTTTGCAAGTCAGAGTGGAGAGAAACCCCCGTGGTGGATCAACCCGAACATAACTTTCTTCATCATTGCCGGCCTGGTGGGAATTGGCTTTTACTTCGTCTTAATTTCAGGCGCAATTCACGTCGGATATGTAGACCAACCAGTAGATGTCAACATATTCAAGTAGTTGGAACAAACACTCATATTCAGCGCTTTTCAAGTAACTCTGAGATGCCATTGCCTGCACTCGACAGTACCAGTACTCAAGAAGCCTTCATGAACATCCCATGATACATCGCCTGTATTTTCCTGATCATATCGTGCATAGATTCTCCGACGAGGAAGCTTCCTAGTGCGAATCTGTTCCCTCACCGGTTGCATGTAAACCGAGATATCTAAAGAACTGTACGAATTGGACCCCGCCCCAATAATTGTTTGCGAACCGCAACGCAATGATGGAGCCGGTCACAATGGCTTTGGCTTTTCCGGCAAACAACTTGGCAATTCCAAGCTCAAGGCCTTCTACGAGCTGAAAACGTGTATTGCTCGAAACACCCATAAAGACTCCCCATGCAGCAGAGTTCGGAATCACAGCAGGCATGGGCCTTTCTGGTTTATAAGTTTTCTCGACGCATTTTCTTCCCTCTATCAGTCCGTACGTTATAGCAGTTCCAACAATTCCCGCAACGAAACCAATACAAGTATATTGCATTCCGGCGTACAAGAAAGATGCGGCACGCTGGGTTAATGTGAATTGTTGAATCGCATTTGATGGTTGGAATACGTGCGATGGTAGTGATGAAAGAAAGCGAGATAGCCACGACCCAGACAAAGTGGGAAGGGAAAGAGTAGGAGCAAGAAGCCATACAAAAGCCGCTTCAACCACTGTTCCGACAATGAGATCTGATGCTACATATTCGAGTTCATCAACAATGTCTTTCCCGCGGACAGCTATTTCAGAGGCCAGAGCTGTGCCATTCCCGATCAGCTCCTGAACCATCAGCTTAAAAAAGAAAGCTGAATCTGCCAACGCTCTAGTTCGATACGCAGGAATTGTCATGAGAAGTCGCATTATAGGGTGCCTTAGGGCATCGAAATACCTTTTCAGGCTTTCCTGAGAAAGTGATCCGAAAGCCAATGCGGACCGAAGATCTTCAGGCAGTTCGTGCCCGTCATAGCTCCCGTGCCCACCACCCCCAGATCCACCACCGCTGCCACCTGCGCTTCCACCGCTACGGAATCCCCCATTCGAATCGCCGATATCGGTACCATCTACATCCCTCCTGCTCGATTCTGGAGTTGAGTTTCGCCGCGTAGCTTCGACTTTTTGGTCAAACCTTTGATTAGTTGGAATCCCAGTGGGAGCATCATTGTTCGAATCTGGTGTCAGTGAATCTCCATCGTTTGAACATACTGTTCTCTGGAGTGAGAAGAGAGTGTGCTTTCTCCTACCAGTCGTGCAAAGCAAACTACTCCGACAAGAGAGTCGAAGTGAATAATGAGAATGCTGAGTCGCTCCGGTTACGAGAGACAAGGATGGGACAAACGTGCTCGTCTTCATCTAACACAATGATTCGCCAATTTCCGCACAGAACGACAGCATTCCCGTTGTTCCCTTCGACGCTGAGAGGAATGCAACGTTGCTAGCTAACCAGAACGATGCAAAAAACACCATGGTTCTTTGTGAAGTTGGCACGAGGAATGCATTTGCCGACCCGATCGGCCCTTTCCGGTGGGCAGAGCACAGGTCGCAAAGCTTCGGTCCTTTAGTGTTGGACAACACATCGGTGTCATATCAGTGACCGAAATTAGAATAGAAAGACCCCCACATTTTTTATGACTCTCGACTTCCCGGGGAGTGTTTCAATTGAGAGGCGGTCGACGTGGACAATCAATAAAACAGGTATCAAAAGTTGTGCCATCTTCTTTCAGCGCTACTTTTTCCTCAAGAAAACAGGAAATGGCTACTGTAGAGTGCGAAATTAGAATAGAACAAGTAACATTAATTTATTTGTAGCATGCTAAAACACAACCTTAATCGCTCGTCTTCTTTCCACCCCTTTCTAGCACTTGTAAGCAACGCTTCTCCATACTTTTCAGTAAATTATACCTCAAAGATCGACCCAATTTCCCCCATTCTTCAACAATTGCGTTTTTAAGGCTTTCTACATCAGAAAACTGCCTCGCATTTGCGTAGAATGCACGAGATAAAACCTCCCATACATTCTGTGGGCGCCATCTTGGGAGTGTGACGCGGTGGGCCAACTTGACAGTAAAAGTCAATGTAAATGGGAGTCCCTCGTAGCCAAAAAAGGCCCGTACAGATAAGTGTAGTTCGGTTTCGCAAAGAGATAAGTAGAACGGCAAGACAGGGAGAATACTCAACCCGTCAGATAAAAATAGATAAAATAACAAGGGGAGAACGAAGCTCAACCTAGCGATAATTCTCCAAAATCTTCTTAGGACGATACGCAACGAAAGACTTATGTCAATGGTCACTAGGAGTCAGACTCCCGACTTCCGATAAGACACTCCGGATGTGAGACGATTTCTGCAGCCTACGTACTTCTGCGCCAACCAGAAGCACGCGTATACAATCCCTACAAGGCTTCCCGAGGAGAGCTAATGACAGCGAGATATGCCTTCACTCATATACCCAAGCTGGCCTTTTGCAGGAAAGGTTACGCGGCACCACTTGCGGCAGCTTCCCGTCCAGTACTGAATCCCAGGAATCCTCCAGGTCTTACCGACCGACACAGGCTTTTCACTCTGTGGGGGACCCCTTGCCAGACGCAGTACCGTTGGTACACACAAGCCGTCTCCCGTCCACGCCAAAGGCGCTTCAACCGGTACAGTGGGCTGATAGAGGGTGCACCTTCCAGCGGCAAACGCCTCACTGGTCCTCTATACGGCGGCAAACGCCTCACCGATTTTAGATAATTATAGGGTTGCTCCTCCAGCGGCAAGCGCCTCACTGGACCCTAGGCGGCAAACGCCTCACCTTTTGTTATAGTTGAAGGGCTCGAAGCCAAAGGAAATAGTTGAATTGGGTGTTTGTTGGCTTGAGGTCGTCCGAGATGGTGTTCGGAGACTTCAGAGGCCCTTTTATAGAGATCTAGAACCCACAGAATGGGCTGCAACGCATTGATACTCACTTATTACTACGGTGTGCTTCTAGGTTACTCTATTGGCTTCTAGAAGCCAGTACAGCAGCACACTAACCAATTAAAATGTAACAACTACGCCTGACATCACCAGAATACCACTGCAACGTCGGCGTCAACAAAGATGTAGGAACTCCCGGCGCTGCTGGCACATCCTACACGTGTGTTACAGCAGTGCCGGAACATTCCACACGTTCCGCGACCCACACAGCCCCAAGCTCAACGGTTGCTACGCCGCGGCAACCCGGAAACCTTAGCGTCCAATGGTCGCGGCAGATAGATTTTGAGGCGTCGACAATGTATCCCTTGACGAGTATAGCGGTTGTGTGGTGAGACCAAAGTGTACCTGGGGTGATCTGCACGGACAACACGGCAAGGTCCAAAGTACTTTGAGGAGAATGCCGGCCACTTCACTGTGGTATTCAGCGCCTTCCCCTTCGCCACCAAAACCTCATCTCCAACCTGGAACTTTCTTATCTTCTTCTCCGGAATATCCCTAGTAACTCTCATCTCAGCACGCGCTGCCCGAGGATTAGATGAAGCTAAAGTCTCCAAGGTCCTAAATATCTGTGAAGACTCCCCATGCTGCACCGCCACACCCGAGTCATACGATGTCATACGTGGTTTCACGCCATAAAGCAATTCAAAAGGCGATATTCCGCTGGCAAGATGGCGACGTCGATATCCATATAGAACTGAAGGGAGGTCATCATCCCAGCTTGAATCACGGGCTAAGACAGTCTTTCCAAGAGCTCGTTTAAGTGTACCAACCATTCTCTCAGCCCTACCATTGGACATAGGTGCGTAAGCCAGAACAGTTTTCCACTTGATTCCTTTCTCTTTCATGAACGAAACGAGTGACATGGACGTGAAACAGGTCGCATTGTCGGATACGATGACACGGGGAAGGCCAAAAGGGGCGATGATTCCACTTTTCACAAATTCTACTACAGTTTCTGACGTTGAATTCCTTGTCGGGGCGGCAATCGGCCATCCAGTAAGATGCTCAACACAAACCAAGAGAAATCGGTTTCCTGCCTTGCTCTTCTGGAAAGGACCGGCAAAGTCAATTGAAAACACATCAAACAGAGACGAAACCGGTGTGTGAAGGCTAGTATAGTACTGTGGAAGTGGTGCCATCCTCTGACAAGCGTCACAGCTTTTGACGTAATCCCCAGTTTCTCGATACATTGTAGGCCACCAAAACCTCTCCGTAATAAACTTCCTTGTAGCCTTGACGTCCCAGTGTCCGATATCGTCATGAAAAGACCTCAGTATACTCTGCCTATGAGAAACATCTGGTACGACTTGTAGACCCTTTGTAGTGCGCCTGAATAGCTTTCCTTCCCAAACTAAGAACCGTTTCGCATTCCGTCTCACGATTTGGCGAACATGACTGTCATGTTCGTTCATTGACATTCCACAGAGATAACGGGCAATGTTTGCATAGTATGGTTCAAGTCCACGAAATTGATCAGTGTCACCTATGAGGCATACGAGGTCTCCTTCATCCTCGTGCAACTCAACCTTATCACCATGGAGAATCCTCGAAAGATAGTCGGCAGCACCGTTGTCCTTCCCAGCCCGATATACTATCTCAAAGTCATACTCGGCAAGGAAATCGAGCCAACGGGCTAGGCGACCATGTATATCACGTTTCTGAAAGGTATATCGGAGAGCCATATGATCCGTAATAACTTTGAACGGAACAGAGGAGAGAAGATACACTCTGAACTTTTTCAGGGCAAATATGACTGCCAATGCTTCTCTCTCAGATGCAGAATAGTTCCTTTCCGCTGCAGTCATCGTGCGACTAGCGAACTGCAAGGGGTGGATCCTACCGTCTTCTTTCTTCTGAGACAACACGGCCCCAAGCGACACACTCGACGCATCTGTCTCAACAATGAAAGGTTTCTCAAAGTCCGGGAATGACAACACTGGTGGCTGAGTTAACTTTTTCTTCAACCCGTGGAAGGCGTCAAGCATGTCTTCAGTCCAAGTCAGGGTTTTATTTCCCGAGGTAGCACTGTGAAGCACTGCCGAAGTCTCAGCAAAGTTTCTGATGAAGCGACGATAGTATCCGGCTAGGCCAAGGAATGATCTCAACTCCGTCGTGGTGGAAGGTATGGGTGCCTCCTGAATCTTATCAATCTTTGCTTGATATACTGAAACGCCACTCGCGTCAATAACGTGGCCGAGAAGATGTACCTTAGGAAGGGCAAAGAAACACTTTGATAACTTCAGTTTAAGGCCATGCATACTTATTCGTTCCAAGACAGACCGGATGTGCCGTACATGTTCTTCGAGACTTCTCGAAAAGATTACAACGTCGTCGATATAGACCCGGACGAAGGAAAGCCCACGGAGGACGACGTCCATCATACGCTGAAAGGTAGAAGGAGCATTCATAAGTCCAAATGGCATTACTTCGAACATGAAGGTCCCATATCTGCATACGAAAGTAGTCATTTCTTTGCACTCTTCCGACATTTTCACTTGCCAGTATCCAGTGAAAAGATCAAGCGTTGTAAAGAAACAGCATCCGCCTAAGTTATCAAAGATCTCTTCCATACGTGGCAACGGCCATCGATCGGCTTTCATGACACGGTTGAGTTCTCGGTAATCCACGCAGAACCTGGGGCTACCATCCTTCTTGGTTGCGATAACAACAGGAAAGGACCACGCTGATGCAGAAGGAGTAATGATACCTGCCTCCAGTAATAAATCGATCTCTTCCCGGATGAACTCATTATGCCTAGGACACATTCTTCTCGCTCTGAAATATATAGGCTTGTTGATAGTCAGTTCGAACGAATGTGATACTGGAACATCTGCTGGGCGGAGGTCCATCAGGGTCCAAGCGATGACATTGGTCTCCTTCAAACTCGAAATAAATTTTCCTTTTTCTTTCGTAGGTATGTGAGACAACTTGGACAGCAAAAGTTCTTCCTGAGGATCGGATCCAGATATATTCAGTTCCGGTATAATCTCATCTTCATCAATTCTCACTTTGTCAGTAAGAGCCACGACCAGTTCTTCATCTTCAGAGACAGTATCCTCAACAGCGGCATCAGAATCTGACGTAAAGTCTTCACTATCCGTATCAGATCCTTCTCCATCTGGGGCCTCAACACGGGCGTAGTCAAAACCGAGTATAATCTTCTGTCCGGCAATCTTCATCTTCACTTGTTGGTTGCCAAGGTCTAAGCAAGCCTGTAGCATCTCTAGAGTTGGGCACCCGATGATGACATCGAACGGTGGCCCTTCAATGACAAGAAAATCTAGCGGAACTGATATACCTCCGAAGGAGACTGGCACGTCGTGAAGAACTCCTCTGCATGAAGCACTGTCTCCATTGGCGACAGTAATCTTTTTTGAGGTTTCCTTGGGGTTCAGAGAAAGCTTTTCGCACAACTTCTTTGAGAATAGATTAGGAACAGCGCCAGAATCAAGCAGAGCTTCAGTTTCCCTCCCGAATATTCCGACAGAAACAGCTTTTAAACGTCTAGGGTGCTTGGCAACAGGGCCCACAAAAGGACGGCGAACAGTGCTTCGGCGACTAATGAGCTTTCTGATCTGTTTCTTGGCATCGTCGGCATCTCCGCGCATCAACTGGCCAAACGTGATCCCAGAAGAGGCGTTTGCCAACTCTGTAATTACATTATACTTGCTTGCATGATCTGGTATGTTCTCTTTCTTCGGCTTCCTCTGCTTCTGCTTTCTTGGCTTACCTTCGGTAATCTTCTTACGACGAACTCTTTCTTCATGAAGAGGCGGGTTCAACATGAACGGAATGGGCGCTTTGCCTTCCGAGCGAAGCTGTTTTGGTAGCGCTTCTCCGTCCACGGTTCTTTTCATTGCAGCGACGACATCAGTCGTTTCTGAGTCCTCCGTCACAATTGAAACAGGATCAGGCCCTTTTCGATCATTATTTGAGGTTTCTCTCTGTTCTTCAGAATTGTTTGATACCTTTCGAGCTTCGTCGGGCCATATCCGTCGCCAACAGGTGATTTCAGAATGTCCCATCTTGCCACACCGATTACATCTCGTATCACGATGCGGGTTTGAGTCACACTGAGAAGCGTAATGTCCGGGCTTCCTACAGTAAGAACAAGACCTTTCTGAGTCTCGGCGATCTGTCTGTGATTTCTTCACCATGAGAGAGAGCTGTGAAAGCTGATCTGCTAACTTGTCGACCTTAGACTCCAAACCATGGGACGAAGAAGGACCTTCAAGGATCCTAGGATTAGGGACAATACGCTTTGGTGGGGTAAAGAACGAGACATGTGGTCCAATCGTTTTCTTGGCAGTGTCAAAGGCTTTCACTTGAACCTTTAACTCATCGTAATTTTCTGCACCTCGAAAGATGACAAACTGGGCCAGGTCTGCGTACCCCATAACAGCCTTTTTCAAAAGGCCAAACTTCGCCTCGGCATTAAAACCCGCCTTCTGAAAGAGGTTATCCATGTAACTCATTGAACCAACTAAGTCACCGTAATCCAATTTTGCCGATATTGCCAATCGAATGTCTTCCTCAGGTTCTTTAACTTCTCCGAATCGATTGATGAAGGTTTTCTTGACAGATTCATAATCTTTTGCTTCTTCAGAGAGTGAACCATTGACAGCATAAGTATCATAATAAAACTCGAACGCCTCCTTCTCTAGGAAACCGAGCAATTCTAATGCCATCTCTTCCTTGGATTTTCCTCTCATAGCAACATTTTCGAAATAGAAAAAGAACTTCACAACATCAATAGATGAACCATCGAAGGTAGTAACTGAAGGGCCGGCTTCCACGGAACTGCCTCCTCGAGAGTACCATGTGGGCGCCATCTTGGGAGTGTGACGCGGTGGGCCAACTTGACAGTAAAAGTCAATGTAAATGGGAGTCCCTCGTAGCCAAAAAAGGCCCGTACAGATAAGTGTAGTTCGGTTTCGCAAAGAGATAAGTAGAACGGCAAGACAGGGAGAATACTCAACCCGTCAGATAAAAATAGATAAAATAACAAGGGGAGAACGAAGCTCAACCTAGCGATAATTCTCCAAAATCTTCTTAGGACGATACGCAACGAAAGACTTATGTCAATGGTCACTAGGAGTCAGACTCCCGACTTCCGATAAGACACTCCGGATGTGAGACGATTTCTGCAGCCTACGTACTTCTGCGCCAACCAGAAGCACGCGTATACAATCCCTACAAGGCTTCCCGAGGAGAGCTAATGACAGCGAGATATGCCTTCACTCATATACCCAAGCTGGCCTTTTGCAGGAAAGGTTACGCGGCACCACTTGTGGCAGCTTCCCGTCCAGTACTGAATCCCAGGAATCCTCCAGGTCTTACCGACCGACACAGGCTTTTCACTCTGTGGGGGACCCCTTGCCAGACGCAGTACCGTTGGTACACACAAGCCGTCTCCCGTCCACGCCAAAGGCGCTTCAACCGGTACAGTGGGCTGATAGAGGGTGCACCTTCCAGCGGCAAACGCCTCACTGGTCCTCTATACGGCGGCAAACGCCTCACCGATTTTAGATAATTATAGGGTTGCTCCTCCAGCGGCAAGCGCCTCACTGGACCCTAGGCGGCAAACGCCTCACCTTTTGTTATAGTTGAAGGGCTCGAAGCCAAAGGAAATAGTTGAATTGGGTGTTTGTTGGCTTGAGGTCGTCCGAGATGGTGTTCGGAGACTTCAGAGGCCCTTTTATAGAGATCTAGAACCCACAGAATGGGCTGCAACGCATTGATACTCACTTATTACTACGGTGTGCTTCTAGGTTACTCTATTGGCTTCTAGAAGCCAGTACAGCAGCACACTAACCAATTAAAATGTAACAACTACGCCTGACATCACCAGAATACCACTGCAACGTCGGCGTCAACAAAGATGTAGGAACTCCCGGCGCTGCTGGCACATCCTACACGTGTGTTACAGCAGTGCCGGAACATTCCACACGTTCCGCGACCCACACATTCTCAATAAGGTTCAAATTAAGACTCCGTGCAAGCCACTCCATTACCTCAATATTTTTAGAACCAATCCACTCTTTCGTATAATAAAAACGGTGAATAGCGGCATTGTCCTGCTCAAATACCCAACTTCTACTGTAGATCTTTGAAAATAGTGGTAGCAAAAAGTTCTCTGAAGTGCTGCAGTACTTTTTAGAATCTTGATTTTCAACTAAAAGAGCTTGAGTTCTGTATCCATCGTCACAAAAAGCACCCAAACCCATTACCCCTTCTCCATTAGTTTTTTATTTTAGATAAGACCTTTTCTTCTTTATGTAAATCGTTTCAATAAATTTTAGACCACTGTGCTAAATACAAAGCATAATACTTACGAGCCAGATTTAGCCTTGCTTCTACGTGTTTAAGAGTCAATTTTGGTGCTTTCTTGATCTTCATGTACTTCATGTTAGATTTAAATGATAGTATCTGCTGCACTCGACGTGGAATCATAGGTAAATTAAGATTATATTTTAGTTGAGATATGGAATAATGTTTGTTTTGCTGTTTCTCGTTGGAGGAGACGACTCGCTTTTCTTGATAACTTAGGATTATATTCGGTAACAAACTTTTTTCCATACTTTTTTGTTTCAAAGATAGTTTATTCAAATTTACGACTTCAGACAGGCTTTTGTGCAGTTTTTATAAAGAATTGTTTTCCTAAAAAAGAGCTTCAAATATTCCATTTTCTTCGGGAGTCAGGCACGATTACCTTCCCATTGCTGCTGAATGAGAATTTTGGTAGAGAAAGAAAGAAGTTGAATAAGCTTTTATAATGTTTAGGTATTTTTAATCATAGACTTTTTGACTACAAAAACCATTAAAATCTTCTGTTCTATTCTAATTTTGTGGTTTTTGAAACCGTTTTGTATTAATTTCTGTAAAGACGAAGTCATTTGTTTTCATTTTGTGACCTTTTATTTAGACCTTAGTACTGTAGCTTATGGTATTTTTTCCTGGCCGATGTCGTACAATCACCTCTGGGGTTTGCTACTGTCTTGTCTCGGGAGCGTGGTGACGCTCAACCGTAGGGAGCGTGGTGACGCTCAACCTTAGAAGGTAGACGTAATAAACCTTGATGGTAACAGGGCACCGTGAAAACCCGCAGGTGAAAACGGCGGAGCAACTAGCCTATACCTTGTAGGTGAACGATGGTAGGCGTCGACGCGCGGGAAAGCCTGTGTGGTAGTTTAGAAACAATGAACCAAAAAATATAGTTGTGACCCAAGTGGTGCCTGTATTTATCAGGTTAGGGTGGGGGAGGTGCAGTTCCCTTATGCAGTGGACTGCACTCTCCAGATCACCCGAGAGGTGCCAGCAAGGCACGGTCTCTGACCTACTGTCAGAGACCTGGCCAGTACTGGCTACAGTGCCAGGTGGCCACTCCACTACTGTACTAAAATAAATATAATTACAATTACAATTACTAACAATTACTCAACCAGAAGGTACATGTCAACACTACACGTGGCTGACAACACCTAGATGGTAGCTCGCCCGGAGCTGCATGGCCGATGATCCCTCGCATCCATCACCTACAAGGTCAGTGTACTATATCGACAACCCCAGAGGTCAGACCTTCTGCCATTATACAACAGACCCCTTTCCTACCCGTGAGACACGCCCCGTATCTACTTCCATCAAACCATAAAGGTATAGCGAGCGACAGCGGCGCAGGCATCGGAGTGGTGTCCGCTGGCGGTTGCTCACGGTGCGCGACGCGCGCTCCCTTGAGGTAATTGCGTGACCTTTTTCCGGTTTTGCATTCCGGTTTACCTCCAAGGCTATGACAGGATCGCGACGCCTCCACGCGCGCGTGCGAACCCATTCGGGGCCACGTCGATGCACATCGCGCCGCATCGTGGATTCGCCATCGATGCCTCGAAGGGGTGGGTCGTCCCCACAGGCAGCACCAGCGCTCAAGAGATGTGAGGTGCCGGTTACCATTGAGGTTGAAGAAGTCGGAGATTCCGAGGTGATTGATACCCCTGAAGTTATGCCCTTAAGGTCGAATTGGTCCCGCTTTACGATACCTCAAAGGTCTGGAACCGCTCGCGCACGTACGATGGCAACTGTCGCACCTGAAAGGTCGATGTCGGTACTACCGGAAAGGTTGGATAAGTTTGCCATCTCCTCGGAACGGACCGAGGAGGCGTCACTTAAGAAGGATGAATACCCGCTGATGTTCACCGCGGCGGTGGAGGTCGAGTCATCACCTCCTTCGTCGGTTCGAGCTACTGCCTTCCCAACCATGTCAGGTAGCGGCCCATGGCGTGGTCATGGACGCGGTGGTATTACCAAGAGGGTGACTCGCTCGGCTTCTCGAACGCCTACCAACATTGGTTTTCGCGGCGTGCCTGTCCCTACGACACAGTTCTCCCCTGGGACTCCGACTGACCCAAACCAACACATTGGTGGACTTCCTCCGACAACACGAACCAATTGGGCTCACACTCCCGCGTTTGGTGCGGCAAACCGGACGACGAATCAATATGGACCTTTTGGTATTGCCTTCGACCAGTTGACTCACAGTGACGTGTTAAAGCACGATTGGCCTGTGGTGGTGGGGAATTCGTCATTGCCGGCAGCTCTCACTAGACTGCAATTGGATACCCTCTTGGGTTTGTTCCGTTGGGACTGCGAGAGCCTCCGCTCCGTCCCATTGCTATTGAAGAAAAGGGACCAAGAGTCTCAACCTCGTCAGGGTCGATTGGAATGTTACCAGATTCGGCAGCGTCATACACCTTTGAGTTATTACATCCCGCGGATGTATCCGAGCGACTTGCTGTATGTGCGCATCGAACCGGAGCTGGATTATTACCGTCGATTGGTGGTGCGAGTGTGCCAGTACCCGTTTATTCCGGAAACTTACCTTCCCGTTTCCCCTGACTTGGTTTCCCTGAATCGGCCTTTTACCACTATCAATTGGGCTGACCGTAGTAGGTGGGGCGAGTATGCAGCGACGGAGAGTTTCGTTCGCACTCGCAACTCTTACAATCGCGTTATGCATATGTTTCATAGCGTCGAGTACTTCTCACAACCTACGAAGGGTAGACGCGATTGGTACGTGCTTCGACCAGAGCGGTGGGAGTCTTATGAGGTTCCGTAATCGCTGAGCGTGCCCACTCCGCCGGTCTTGGCGTACTTCGGGAGTCAGATTTCGCGGAAACTAGAGCTGTATTACCTCATTTGGTCGATTGCCCTTTCGGAGTGGACCGTATTGGTTGCCATTCTGGCTCTGGAGGCTTCCCATTACAGTATCGATTGGGATTGTCGCAATCCCGACTCTGACATATACCGAAATGGTGTTCAACCTGTAGGTCGCATCTTCTTCATACCTTCGAGGTTTGCCCAGGATATTTCCCGATTTGGTTACGAGAACATCGTTGAGGGGACCGATTATACCGTGAAGGATTTGGACTCGTATCTTGATCAGAGCAAGAATTACCATTGGGATTCCCATCAAGGTTGAGAGTCTTTCGATCCCGCAACTTGGGAGATTGTGCCTCGCCATGCCCAATATAATCCCGCGTAGCCTCCTGTTTATGGAGCTTCCGCGAGCCCCGAGCCTTATCACGGTACTCTGGAGACACCAGTTGGTTGTTATGCTGGCCCCTTCCCGTCCGAGCCGTTACCTCAAGATCGGAAGTCGTCTATCCCTACTGGTGTGACTCTTAATCAACCGAGCTCCTCGCGGGTTGCTGGTCCAGTTCGACCTCTGTTGGTGGGTATTGCTCGTTCTCCGCCTCAACCTATGATGGATTCCCCGGCCGTGGTCGGTTTGCTGGCTCGAATTCGCCAGGCTTGCGTCCCCAACTTTCAGAGGGCTGGGCCTATCTCCCTGGTTGCTGCATTAACGCTCCTTGAAGTTTTGCTGCCGCGCCATGCGCAATACATGAAGGCGCTGAACCAACTTGGTGAGTTCCGGAACCAGTTCCAGTTAGACATGTACCAATTGGGCACCCGTCAGGTTGCCAATCTGGCGAGCGTTTCTGCTGCTGCGCCATCTGATCCTTTGACGGACCCCTTTCTAGGTGCTAACTCGAACCCTGCGGTTTTGCAACCCGCTCTGGCGGTTCCCCCCGTTCAACCTCTGTTGGTTTCGACTCCTCTCCCCAGTGGCGGGGCTACTGCTCCTTCGCTACCTCCTAATTCGATGGCTCCTAGCATTTCTGCCAGTTTTCCTTCGTGGGTAGTCAATAACACGGGTCCTCCTGATCCTACTGCTCCTCAATCGAAAGCTTTTACTCCCGGATTCGGGGGCTAGGCTTTCAGTCGCTTCACCTTTGAGGTTCTTGTGGTGGCCGCCTGCCACTTGACTTCCTTATTGTTTCCTTCTTCAAGTAAATTGTTGTCTCTTCTTGTCTCTTCTACTGTTACATTCGGTTGTTCTTTCGTGTACTCCCTTGTAGGTAATCTGACCCGCATATGCGTCCACCTTCTGCCGAAAACGACGTCTTCTCTCCCCCTTCCTTGGGCCTGAGTACCACGAAGGTCTAAGGTTAGCCGTCTGCAGGCATCGGCTCCTTGCGACGGCGCCAATACCTGATACGGAAGTTTGGGGATACTGCGGCTCAGGGTTCGAGGGTGTCCCCTTCTGGCCTCCAGCCGTACCACCTTGCGGTGTACTTCAGACCATTGTAGGTTCGCATGTGGCCTACCAGACGGTCAACGGGAAATGTCTCTGATTTTTGGTCCTGATCTTTCGGGGGAGCGCTACCTCGAGGGTTCATATGTTCCGGGTTGGGAGCTTCGTGTGTGGGAGCCGGGTCGGGAGCTCCCGCTAGGTGTTCGCCAGTACCATTTTGGTTTGATGACAGCAAAAAGCAAGGGATGTCATTGTCCACAGGTTCTGTCTCTAACCCTGAGGTGTTTAAGCGTGACATATCGTCAGCTATGTTGTGCTTGATACCTGGACGGTACTGTACGTCGTATTCAAACTCCGACAGTCTTAACCTCCAACGGGCAAGTCTACCAGACGCATCTGCAAGTCCGACGATCCACCTTAAGGCGTCGTGGTCCGTGCGCAACGTAAAGCGCTCACCATAAAGGTATGGACGGAGCATCAATATGCTCCATACTACTGCTAGACATTCCTTCTCGGTTACGGTGTAGTGCTGCTCCGCCTCATTCATAGCGCGGCTCCAGTACCCTATAGGTAATTTGTCTCCGTTGTGCTGCTCCTGCCTGAGACAACAACCACTTTGGGCATGGGATGCATCTGTATCCAGCGTGTACGGTAGAACTGTTTTCGGTAACGCTGAGATTGGCGGCGACAAAAACGCTCGTTTCAATTCCTCAAAGGTATCCATTTCGTCGTTCGATAGATTCTCAAAGCGTTCAGGTTCACCCTTCTGGAGCTTCTTGTTGAGTGGAGCCTCTATTTCGCGAATCCCTTCACGAAGCGACGATAGACGTTGCATAAACCTATAAAGGATCGTACGTCTGTTTGGGATCGTGGCGACTTGACCTCCTGTACGGCTCTAATGTTGCTCGGCGCAACCTCTAGGGTACCAGGGCCTATGATGTGGCACAGGAATTCAACCGTTCTGGTAAAGAAGACGCATTTGCGTAGCTTCCGGGTCACCCCCGCCTCAGCTAGGAGGTTTAGTATGGTGCGTACGTGAGCAAAATGCTCTTCTACCGATCTGGAATAGATTATTACATCATCGATGTATACCAAGGCGGTTGTCCATTTAACTTTCGAAAGGATGATGTCCCGCGACCTTTGAAAGGTGGCTGGAGCATTGCGCAACCCGAATGGCATCCGCGTGCAGCGAAACAAACCTGCATGGCACGTGAAGGTCCATTTTTCTCGATCTTCCTCACCTACAGGTACCTGCCAATAACCACAATTGGCATCCGAAGTTGTAAATATCTGCGCATCTCCCAAGGAGTCGATGCACTCATCCATTCTAGGTATCGGGTACCAGTCCCTGACGGTCACGCTATTGAGCCTCCTATAGTCCACACAGAATCTCATACCGTTATCATCTTTCTTCTGAACCAGGACCACGGGATTAGCTCAATGTGAGATGGATGGTCCAATTACACCTTTTTGGAGTATTCGCTCCACTTCTTTGAATTCAACTTCCCTCGCCTTCGGACCTGCATGGTATGGTTGCTGATAAATCGGCTTCGAGTCAGGGAGGAGCTCAATGCGATGCTGTGTGGCCTTAATTTGGCCCAGACGGCCTGACCACATGGTTTCGAACTCCTCCAGAAGGTCGAGAATACTGCCCCGCAGTTCGCCGTTTTCTTCACTGATCTGGACTATATCTTGCCATTGCCTCTCAGGGTCAGGTTCCTCTTCTTTGTCTACCGATGCCTTCTCGGTTAGATTTGATTCCAAGTTGGTGTTTATCGGTACCTTTGGGGTTGTGGACGCATTTGCGCACCACCCCTCCTTACCGAAGGCGACCTCGCCGAGATCAGTGTGAGCTACGGTGAAGACTCCTTGTGGTGCCGGTAGTGCGATGCCAACATTGGTTTTTTTCGGCAACTTCACGTCGTGACTGCTGAAGTTGCTGAGACACACCTCAAAAGGTTGATTTGGGATGTTGTCGACAATCCCGTTGGCCATCAAGGTGAGGTGTCGATGTGCTAACCTCGGATGGTATTGTAGTATGACCAGCACGGGGGTCGCCCACGACACCGGTACCAGTATTTGGTGCATTGGAGGGATAACAACCTGTTTGGTAATGTGCACTTTCTTGGAGACCGTTTCGGTGGATATCGTCTCCTTCGGTTTGACGAACCATCCCCGTTTGGTTGCCGTATTACCTAAAATGGCAATTCGTCCCCCCTGACGTAGGGCGACGGTATGGGAACCAGGAAGGATTGCTTTGACATGTCTGTCAATGAATTTCGTACCTTGTAGGCAGTCTTTTGGTAAACGGTCGACAACAAAGAATTGCAGTCTTACCTTGAGGTGTCCGAGTTGCACCACAGTGGTGAGCACACCTCGAAGGTTTAATGGGCGCTCATTTGCATCCACCAGCGGGTTGTTGTCGAGAGGTCGGCTCAAGTTCCGAAGTACCGCCTCAGGTATGACGCGGGAGTTCAGGACGTTTGGCCCCGCCCCCGTATCCAACACGCAGGTGACCGGAACCGCAAGGCCATCGGAGAAACACATTGAAGCACGTACTTTATAGTTTTTGTACTTCATATGACAAACCAGACCTGTTTGTGACGTGTTCTCTTTCACCTTCAAGGTTCTGGGTATCGATCGGCCTTCCACTTGCATGTTGGGTTCGGCCATTACGCCAACCGTTCGGGGTTTTCCTCCTGTACGGGAGGGGTTGAGTCCAAGTTTGGTGTTTCCTCGATGGTATTTACCTGTACCGGTGTACGTGGTTTGAGCCTATTTGGTGCTTGCGTTGAATACCCATATAGGCGTTGGTGATTCTGCATGCGAGCCTGAATCAACTGGTCTCTCATCCCTGGAGGTAAGTTAGCGCAATTGTTTGCCAAATGGTCTGTGGCGAGGCAGAACCAGCAAACGAGGCCTCCAGTTTGGGGGTCTCGCGTTCCCATTGAGGGGGGCTTCGAAACCTGTTTGGTAGGAGCAATGGCGTAGGATGTGGATGGCGAGTTATGGGAGATCGCTCCCTGCATCCTGTGCGACCTCACCGAGTTTGGTGTACGCGTTAAGGACCAATTTACTACCGTCGAAGGTTTCGAGAACCGCCCCTGGGTCGCTACCAAGTGGATAGCGGTCTCTGTAGGTACTTCTATGTGCGAGGTACCCTCTGAGGGTGTGGTGTCTTCAATTTCCAAGACTGACCTTTTCGATTTATCCTTCGAGGTTGGAGGCACAGCTGGTCTCTTTCCCAGCCGAAGGGTATCTCCAAGGCCCTGGAAGTATCGAGCCAGTCCATTGTAGTCTACCTTTCTGTTAGTGGCCAGGTAGTTGCGTACCTGGGAACGGATCGCTTTGTCGACATTGTCGGCAAATAGCGACTTTAACCTAGAGGTAGTGAACACGTTACCACAACGGGTTGCCAGATTCCACAGCGCGAGCGAAAACTCCGATTCGGTTTTCCCAGACCTATGATGGTAGGCGACGACTTCCGAATAAGCCTCTTGGATAACCTCATCGGTGGCGTATGTTTCCAAAAGGAAATTGACCACTTCTGGGTATGACTCAAACATCTCTGTGCCATCCTCATCCATCGTTAAGATATTGCCGCGGAGCCTACCCTGCAGCAAGTCGTATGCTTTTCTTTGCAGGTAAAACTGAAATAGCCACATAGCAGCGCCCTCGGAAAAACCATTTTGGTCACATGCAAGCTTGAACTTCTGTAGAAACTCAATCACCGCAATAGGATCCGTACCTGTGAAGCTTGTGTCACCCATTTGGAAGCTGGGCTTCTTGTGGTGCTTAGTAATCTTTTGAGCAACCTCTTGCGTGTATTCAGAAGAATTGTTGATCAACCGATAAGTCCTGTAATCAACCGTTTTGGTGAACTTATCGTTCAACGGCTGGTGCAGCTCCAGGTCAATTTCGGTGTACGACTCAGAGTCGGGCGACTCATTGTATTGCTTTTTACCCTTTCGCTTCTTTTTCGACGACTTTTTCGTCGACCTGTTCGGTTTCTTCTTCTTACCTTTACGGTCATCATCCCACGATGAACTCGTTTCGGAACTGGAGTCCGACGAGTCGGGGTCTGAATCATCCTCTCGATTCTTTCCCTTCTTCGTTTTCCGCTTCGTACCTTTTCGGTTTCTTCGTCGCTCACACATCGAGTCAGACGAATTGTCCTTGGGACCACCTCCATGGGTATCCTTTTGAACGAAACCAGTAATTGGTGGCACATAAATGTCTTGAGGATCTACCTTCCCATGGACCTCTTGACTCTACTTTGAACCTTGTAGGTACTCACTATCAGTAGGTAAGTGTTTGGAATGGGTGCAATGACCCATTTGGAACCCTTGTGGTTTGCGCTTTGCGATGTTCACCTGTGTAAGTCGGGATTCTGCGAATCCCTCGGAAACCCAAAGGTCTTGCACCGCGCGGTAAACATGCTCCCTAGCATCTATAAAGAGATACTGTTTCACCATTTCAGGTATCCTGTCCGATAGCTCTTGAGCTGCTCGGTCACCTACTATACGGGTAAATGCATCGACGTCCATTGAGGGCGGAACCATCCGCGTATCCAACTTCTCCTTTAAGGTTAATGCATCCTCGACCGCGAGGGTGACGAGCGCTTTCGCTCGCTCTTCGAGCTGAGGCTATAGCTCCTCCGCTGCAACCTCAATTGGTAATTCCCTTTGAGGTTCCGTTGCCATAGGCGGCGGACCATGTACCTTTACAGTTTTGTCCCGAAGGTGCCGGAGCAGTTCCTCGGGGTTCTCCAGAATCGGTTGAGCCGATGGGGCTCCTTTAAAACCTTTATGGCACCACGCGTATTGCTTTTAGGTCGTTCCATTTGTGACCAATAGTGGTATCCTGTATTGCTGTGCGGGATTTCTTGAAACCAAATAGGTGTACGAGCGTCCAATCCTTCCCGGAATCTCGTGTGAACCGTGAAGGTACGACGAAAACTAAAAAAACTTTCTAAATCGGGAGACCAAAATGTCCTACAATCACCTCTGGGGTCAGCTACTGTCTTGTCTCGGGAGCGTGGTGACGCTCAACCTTAGAAGGTAGACGTGATAAACCTCGATGGTAACAGGGCACCGTGAAAACCCGCAGGGGAAAACGGCGGGGCAACTAGCCTATACCGTGTAGGTGAACGATGGTAGGCGTCGACGCGCGGGAAATCCTGTGTGGTAGTTGAGAAACAATGAACCAAGAGGTATAGTTGTGACCCAAGTGGTGCCTGTAGTTATCAGGTTAGGATGGGGGAGGTGCAGTTCCCTTATGCAGTGGACTGCACTCTCCAGATCACCCGAGAGGTGCCAGCAAGGCACGGTCTCTGACCTAGTGTCAGAGACCTGGCCAGCACTGGCTACAGTGCCAGGTGGCCACTCCACTACTGTACTAAAATTAATATAATTACAATTACAATTACTAACAATTACTCAACCAGAAGGTACATGTCAACACTACACGTGGCTGACAACACCTAGATGGTAGCTCGCCTGGAGCTGCATGGCCGATGATCCCTCGCATCCATCACTTACAAGGTCAGTGTAGTATATCGACAACCTCAAAGGTCAGACCTTCTGCCACTATACGACAGCCAATGTCATGAAGGGACCGAAAAAACAGAAATGAACGGGAGTATGGTATTCTAATTTCGGCCACTGTAGCTGCAATCCATTTGGAGTGGCCCAGGACAGCGGGCTTCGGGAGAATCTACATGCTGTTTGGTACGTGCTAAAAAGTGCCCAGATCTGTAAACGTCATATCCGTTCAAATTTAGTTAGGGGACACAAGTATTAGATATTCTCTCTAGAGTACCAACCCAGGTTAGAGAAAAGAAAAAAAGTAAATGAGAGAAAACAGATAGAAGGGGTGTAATTGGTAGAGAGTGCAGATGATAAAATGAACAATATATATACGGTAGGCAGAGGACAAGATATAAAGATGTGAAATAATAATAAAAATGTGCAAAGGCCATTACCACAATGTAAAGACGGGATTTGTATACCGCAACCGTTATAGAAAATAGTATTGTTTTTCTTTCTGACGCCGGCACAATGACAGCATCTTTTATGATGAAATCGGAGATTGTGGGCTTCAGGGAACTTGATATCACATAAACGGCACCAGAACTCAGTTTCTTTGTAATAAGCGCGTCGTAGTGCGTTTTGGTGCTTAGAACTGCTTTGGTGTACCTCCAATGGGCTCTGTATATGCACGTTGATGCTGCGAATGGCAAAGCGTTTCAGAGACAGTTTACGAGATGGAGGACAGCGCCGACGCTTCTCAAGGTGAGTAACGGCTGGAAGGATGTGGCGGGCGCGCAAGTTGCTGAGGGGTTCCATAGAGGGTGAAGAGTCAGTGAGGTATGTGGCTCTCCTGGTAACGCTGACGGCTTTCACTTCCTAATCGGAACTTTGCACAGTGGAATATTGGCTGGAAGAAATTGCAGCCATTAGCACTATATGCAAGACAGACAAAAGTCAGTCCTCGCCGACAATCTAAAAAAAGCAGTGAAATTCATTTACCCTTGCACGAATGCCAAATGTCCGTAGAGTGTGAGCCTGACGCCATATTACACGGTTCTGTTAACAAGAGGAGGTGCTAAACAGTTTCACGTGAGTGACGGGTTCGCAGAAAAAGTCGGCGCACTCGCGGTGGAGGGCGGACCCGACCCCCAAGTAAAGAGAGAAAAGGCGGAGATTTCATGGCAAGAGAGTCACAGACTGGGCTAAGAGATATTTTTGGTCCCAAACAAAGGGGGGTGAGCCGCTTTGGTCGAGCTAACTTGACCAGAGTTGGTCGAAGCCGACCGAGGTCGGCCTTTGACGGATAGTTTCGAGGGAGTCCAGCGCGAGAATTCGTGCGGGTTTCGGTCCGGCACCGGCCAGCCAGTCCCTAATTGCGCCCCTTTCTCGACGCAGAACACATTTACGTTTCATACTGAATTTGTGGCTCTAAATGAATACTCTTTCTACAGCGCTACGTCCGAATAATTTTTTAAGTTCTATGTTAGTTGAGTGAAACTATAGGACCGATGCGCGTCGCTTACGTTCAAATACACGAAGCAGCACTCGTTTCACACGTGCGTTTTACACGCCTTACAAGATCCTTACTGTATTCGTTCATCTATTGTAATGTCCTCAGTAACCAATCTCTTTGTGCCGACAAGGCGGATCCTTACGTTCAGCTCATGGGAATGGCCGGAGACGCATGTGCGCGTTGTCGCTCTATGAAACCATGCTTCCCAGCACAATCCTTGAGCTCAAATGCGAAAAAGGTGCACTTTGCGAGTTACTGTAATTAGCTGTGTAGATTCTCCTTATGCCGTCGCACATGGCCCACCGCCGCCGGACATGTTGATCTTCTCTTTAACTACTGTCTCTGATAGCAACAAGGCTGCACGTTACGGTCTTCGAGATATCCAAATATTGCGCCATTTCCCCTCAATCGCAACGCGCTCTTCACCTCCACACCAGCCATTTCTACCGCCCTCAGACACCATCTCATGCGCATCGAGCAAAAAACGCAGAAAACATAGCACACCATGCCTGTCTTCGGGCACGGTTTTCTCGTTCCCGATCCAAAGAAATTCTCTATAACCCATTTTTTTTTCGTCAAGTTTTCTTACCTCTACTGAAACGGCTTTCTGCACGGCGGCAAAGCCTTCACCATTTTCAAAAAAGACTTTGTCGTCCCCGCACAGGTATTCAATTCCACACTTGTGGTGTCATACTAGTTCACAAAGTTCGCACCTATGGCTACCCCCCGTTTCTCCACCCACTCTGCCCGATCTTTTCCATATCCTTTTGTTCTTTCCACTTGCATCTTTCTGAGCCTTTCCTTAAGCATTTTACTATGTTGCATTTGGTAAAAACCAGAACGGTAGCGGGGGTGTAAGAACTGTCGGTTCTAGAGAGCGCGCAACGAGCTCAACCTAGGAAGCAAGATCTTGAATCGGACGCTGAATGAGACTATTCAGAAATATGTGAAATCGCTTAAAGTTCGGGCCGGTGTGGTCCAAGCGATAGGCGACGGGGTAGACTTCGACCTGCGACCACTAAGATGGGATGGGACTATATCGACCGCATCAGTTGGCCGCCCGAAGGAGCTCGATCACTTTGTTTCGGTACAGGACCATATGCCCCAAGAGCGATTGCGCTCGTCCATCAAAGCAGATCATCTCCAAGAAGATTTTTCGCACGAGTCGACGCATCAAGCAGAATCCAACCCGAATGATTGGTCAAACCCAGCAGAAGGCATGCTATCGCACAATTAGATACCCACTCCACTCGAGTGTTTTCAAACCTGAAAGACAGTCGAGATATCTAATTTATTCTTTGGTGCGGTACAACTTGATATCAGAGCCCAGAACATCGAGGATGAAATATTCGAAAATACCTCGGCAAACTTGTTGATGAAGAAGAAGGACACGAGATGAATTTGCCAAAGCTATTGACTCGCTCCCGCGATGAGTGAGTGCGTAAAAGGGAAACGCGACGCGGTTACGTTAATCCTACGAAAGTGGTTGCAGGAACTGTAGTATCACCCAAGAGCATCCAACTACCGTTGTCTATATCGCTATTAAAGAATCGTTGAACAACGTAGTCGAGTAGAACCACTGGACCAGCTGGAGAATAGATGTGTGCATTGTGGGTTGAAGACCCAAAAGCATGTCATACGGGGGGGCCAGCCCAGGGGCAGAGAACCTCCATAAGTAGCGTCTCCCGCATTGACGGCCGGAATGGGCGCTGGATCGGCAGCACAAATCTGCGCCAGATGCCCGGAATGAAATCCGGAGAAGCACACATGCAGGGTGTTGTTTTTGTTTCTGTGCATCCAATGCAAGATTACCCAGCTACCCGGAAGAACTGTTCGAAGGAGGGATAGATCAAAAGGAGGAATGGAGAAGTTAACCGCAGAAGGGCATAGATGGTGGGAGAAGACCCTAAAGAGTCTAGGTTGCTCGAAGAGTTGGGATTCGCTTTTGCGCGTTGATCAATTTGACTTGGAGGAAAGACCGGCGACCCAAATTTTTTGGTATGCATTTTTAACGATTCTTTACCCGCCATCGCGGATGTCTCACACGCAGCTGAGGAGGAATCTATGAAGTGAAACCTACAAAAGGGTGGTATCCTAGGCCTTACGCATTATTTTTCTTACGCGGTGTTATGAGTATTTCCAATAGTTACGGAGCGTCATTTCCCAAAAGACTTTTCATGAACGCAAGGTGTACACATTTGAGCTCAGTACTGTTTGTTATTTCACATGTTTTATCTGCACTATTTCTTATAAGGTAGAAAGTTTACAAGTGTTGAAATTCAACTTCTCTGAATGTGGTTTCCTACGACTTAAGCATTTTAACGCTTGCGATTTGTCATGAATCTTGCCTCTATGAGAGAGCATCATTTCCAAACGGTCTGGTCGTGTATGAAAGGTGTACAACTGTGCGCATAGCACTGTTGGCTAGTTATATATTTTATTATCTGCATTATCTTAAGGTAGGAAGTTTACTGTAATACTATACACTATATAGAGGCTCGCCGATCTCGCCCTTGCTGCTCATTAATTATTCCCCAACTGGGTCTTTGTGGCTCTAGGTCATTTTGGGCTGTGCCTGCTGCTATTCTCTTCGGAGGTTCTGCGGCGTTATCTCCTGTAGACTTACTCACCCTGCATCTCCATCAGAACTACTATCGCTTTGAGAGTGTGTTATTGTTACATGCTGTCTTCTCGCCCCTGGTTAGGGGTTTCTCTACTTTCTTGGCTTGGGTCCCTTGCGCAACGCCCCGTGAGCCCCATTCGGTGAAACCCCCCCTTTTTTCCCCTCTCTTCGTATCATTTTCCCCCTTATTGTTCGTTTACTGTTCTGGTCATGACGTACTGTACAATCTGGTGTACCATTTCGTGGTTAGACGGCGTGAACCTCATTCTTACTGGACCTAACCTTTCCTACGCTTTTCTCTCCCCGCTCGTCGCGTTGGTTTGCCTAGGAAGTACAAGCCGACTTGGTCGTGCATTCCCGCAGAGACTCTGTTGCTGTGCTCCACCATCAGTGGCGAAGATGTCGAACGCTTCATGTCGCTTGGTCTCCTGGCATAACACCACAGCAACACAAAATACAACAAAACTCTCAGAGAGAATAAAGAGAACTTTCAGTGCGGATTTTTTCTGAGTAGGGTTGCGCGTGACTCACCGAACGGTACTCAGCGTGCATATCAGAGAATGTTACACTGTGTAACTATGTGTACAGTAATGTTTTTAGTTCAATGTCCAGCGCCGAGGGAGTCCATATTGAAGCAAGACTTGGAGAGGGGCTTGATATAGACAACAATTAAGTCTCAAATACAATTACCTAGTAACTACGCATCACAGCAGTATTTATGAAAGAAGTTGATCTTCTCAAAAATAACACTACGTCAAATTCTAATTTTTACCAATTCCATTCCACTCCTTTTAAACATGAGCAATATTACCCCCGAGCATGAAGCTCAAGAGGTAAATCTTTTTACCGAGAATGCGCTTGAGCAGGAAAACAAATTACAACAGTACTCCTAAAAAAACCGTGAGTCAGACGAATAAACCGATTCAGCAAGTCTCATTTATGACTCGTGTTATTTCCAAAATCGATCACATACACTCATGAAAATGACTACGTTTTCTGCAAAAGAACTAGACACCTTGTGGAATAGGGTGTCGACAATAATCGAAGGAGATTGCAATAATGGAAAAACGCGTCGATGTTCTTGTACGGGTAAAGATTTTTTTTATGACGTTGGCAACCATGTGTCGTGGAGGAAAGTTGGACTTTTTCAGAAAAACTATTTAACATGAACGGGACTACTTCTGAGAGGTTGATAATGAGTTTTATCCGCTCTGCTTTCTATTTATGATACAATAACTACGTCGATGAAACTGAAGGGCTATGTACAAAGAAACGTTTTTTGCGCAGCAGTTTGAGAATCAAAAATTTTAATTCGTTACATACGCGACGGATGTTGTCTCCCAACAATATTTTCGTCCAATATGAAAAGAGTATTGGCTGCAAACATAAGCTTTATGGTCTTGAGACAAAATTCTCTTTACTTTTAAATGCAAAGAAAATTAATATTTCTCCACATGCCACTGGCTCAAAAGCAGACATTTATTTATTTGTATGAAATATATGGAATCACAAAACTATGTTTCAGAAGAGAAAAGATGAGAAAAATAATAATATAATGAACATTGAAGATTTATTAGAAAAATAATCGGATCAATGTAAGTTTCTAATGGATAAAAGATCCCAAGGGTGTTTAAGAGCATGTTCGTGCAGCTGACTCAAAGAAAGCTGATGAGGGGAATATTATTTCCATCAAAAATTAATAATAGTCAAAAGATTTCTCCGGATAGGATTACTACGGGAAGTAGTTTTGGCCAATAAACGTTGTTGAATGTTATAGGGTCAGAATACCGTTGAAGTGAAATTTTTTATTGAGAACTGTTTCTATTTTGTATTTCCTTGACAAAAATATTGGTTGGAATACACCTCGGGCTTAAAATGGGACTCGACTAGCCCCACAGACACGATGGTCAAGGCCAACTACTTTGACCCATCGCTCCCAACGGACTTCGATGGATTGGCCCCTCTGGACCCCACTCTCCTTCCGGAGTATGGAAACCAACCGGAATATGTGACTGAGCGCATCATCTCAGCCGGTACGGGAGAAGATGGAAATATGCGCTATTGCGTCCGTTGGTTCGGCTACACACCTGAGGAAGATAATTGGCAAGAGCCTCAAACCATTCGGGCTAATCTTGTCGCCCGCTATTGGCGCAGAATCAGCCAGTCGGAGCGCGGCCTTCACGAAAGGGCAATCATTTGTCTGAGTAATCCAACCATTGGCCCGAATAATCCAACCATTGGCCCGAATAATCCAACCATTGGCCCGAATAATCCCAAACCGCCTCCCGACACGACGGTTCGCCGGAGCACGACGGTTCATCGTAGCTCCCGCATCAGAGAACAAATTCAGTACTTCGGAGACAACTGAGGAAGACCTGGGACGCTCTCAAAATGGGACGCCGTCCCGGGGCACGCATATTTGAGATACAAGAAAGACCTTGGGAAAGCACAAGTACTACTTTATTTTACTTACTCGAGTAGCAAAAAGAGCCCTAACAGCACTCGGTGTGACATCAAGGTTCGCCGAAGCGCTTCGAACACCAACAGGACTCACTGGGGCGGCGCAGGAGTAACTCCGTCGTTTTCATTGGCATCTGTAGGAGCGAAACTGGGATTAGGGTCACCTGATGAGCCAGCTGGACCACCCGGACCGGCCCCAGCGAGCTGAGCACGCTTCTTCGGCGGGGAATCACCTGAGGAACTATTGTCACGATCGGAAACCTCCCGGGCACTTAAATTGACACCATTTCGGGCATTCAAATCGGCGGTAACCCTCTGGGATATCGCCTGCGCATTCTACTGCAGGATGTTGACCATGGCGGTCTTCAGGTCCTGGCCCTATTGGACAACCGCGGCGTATCGAGCCAAGCGACGCGCCCAGGAGCATGCTTTCCTCAGGACTGTCGCAATGTATATCGAGGCCGTGATACCAACGGTACGGCAGACATGACGGAGATCCGCCGCGGCAGCTGTGCCCAACTCTACATGTCGGACATGATCCAGGGCCTCGGTCTCCTTGACGTCTAACTGGGTCGCACGGACGATGTTTTGATGCCCAGGTTCCTTAGGAAACGGATCATGATGTCCGGGAGTGAGATTAGGCGACTTCGAGGAGCGGGTATGTTCTCATCGTACCACACCTTCCATTCTTGCCAACGGACATTACCAGGATTACGTATTTCACGGTATCCAGAAAGGCCATAAGGAACATCTTGCCGAACTCCACGAAGAGCACCTGCCAGAACATCGCGGACCTTCGGTCATGGTCAGCGACCATGAGTTGGGACGAGTTGTTCGCCACTACGGAAGGCGTGGGAGCCAAAAGAAGCGACGAGACACGCCAATACACGGCCCATTGGTTCTCATCCTCCTGGGGCAGGGAAAGCTAGAACGGAATGCGTTTGTCGGCACTCATGTTCGTGGAACTCCACTTGGGGCCGACAAAAGAGGAACCAAAAGGCTTAAGGCAGACGACCATTGGGCTCATGCATCTCGTTCCAATAGACCCGGTTGGACATCTAGAATAAGTGGTCGTACGGTGGCCGGAAACACGTAAGCGCCAAGAGGTTGTGATCAGCCGGAGAAAAGCGCACATGAGGTGAGATGAAGTCCATGTATAGGTCCGAAAGGAGTTTGTTCACCCTGAACTGGTAGCCGGCTTCTTCTTTGCAGGGCACGTACGGCATGCCCGCTTGGACGAGTGTGCGGCATCGCGTCGCCGAACGCGGATCCACAGAACAATGCCACCATCGGTTATACCAAGAGACGCTGCGCGCGTTCTTGCTGCCTCTCCGGAAGTCGGGTATCTTGGCAAATCTTCGAGCGTCGAAATACATGCAAAACCTTTGGTATTCTTCCACTGAGGACGGAAAAACGGCATAACGCACTGCCCGCGGGTTTCTTCCGATGGTGGGGTCATAGCGATCCTCCGGACGCTCGTAGGCCATCTGGTATCCCGAGGAGCTCCCCGCTGGGTTGTTGGAGCTCATAGTACCGCTGGTCCCAGGGTGGTCCGCCGGGAAATAGATGGGGGAGCTGGTGGAGGCGACATAGTCCGAAGGAAGTAAGGCGTCTCCGGCGGGCTTATAAGGTGATTTCGGCACCGCACGCCACCAATGGAAAGGTACCACGAGGAAAAGGCGAAGTAATGGAGTTGACCCGAACAAACTGACAGGCGTGAACCACGGTGTAAGAAGCGCGGAGGATCGCCATGGGAAGAACGGAGACGAATGAAGAACCCAATGGAGCGTCTCTGCAATGCGACGCGAGGAATACGCCGGCGATGCACTTATGGCCAGCGCTCACGGCGCGTGACAGTTTCAATCATTAGGCCAGTTAATTGCCCTTCGGCGCCAATGGTCAGCTCACGCATCCCCGCAGGGGATGACGACGCGACGTACCGTCGCACCCAATGGTACCGGGAGCAATGAAGTGCACCCGTCCCCTGGAGCAGTTATGAAACCATCTGGACTTCGCCGTGACGGTCGAATCCTAAGGAGGGAGATATGTGAAGGAGAGATAATACCGGTTGACCCCGCTAAGCCGCCGGGCCCTGAAGGGTCTTGCAGGTGACACGTGTACGGGTCGATCTCAGGTGGACTCATGTAGATTATTACTTCAATTTAATTAGTGTAGTAGATTAACACTACAGTGCCAGGGAGATCTCAGCGCCTCGCCATTACTATTTACTTGGCTCAAGTGACGCTTCTTCCTTAGAGTACGGTAGGCACCGTTAGGATACTAAATAACCCCCTTTGGTATATTAGTTCCACCCTTTGGTCTTCAAGCCATCGTTTCCGTAGCTCCAACCTGTAGGACTACGCAGTAAACGCCATCCCATTGCACCAAGTACTCTGGGAGTGCCGCCGTCCAGGATTCGAACCTTAGGACCCGCTCTATCACGCTACCACCGGTCGAGACCTGCACGCTGACTGAACCCGTCATTGCGTTACATGTGGTTCCGACGATGACTCACCGGAAACTGAACTTGGGCCATTTGAAGCTGGGTAAGAAATGTTCTCTGACCTGAGAGGTATCGCTCAGATGAATCGCTTATTCATGAGGTTTGTGCCCAACTAATCTGTTATCGGTCGTGGATGCTTCTTAGATGTCGATGACTGACCGTTTCGATTTATCCTTTGTCCCTTTCAGTATGAGGGCAACAGTCCTTTTCCCCATTCGTGGCGTCTCCCCTAGGCCCTGTGCATAACGCACCAGTTCAATGTAGTCCACCTTATGGTTCGTACCAAGGTAATGCCTTTCATGGGACTTTATTGGTTTGTCAATGTTATCAGCATAAATTGACTCCAACCTTGTGGTAGTAAAAATGCTACCGCACCGAAAAGCCATCGGCCCGAGCGAGCGTACGTAATGCAATTCGGGTTTTCCTGGTCGTTGATGGTTTGTGAGCACCTCAGAGTAGGCCTCTTGAACCAACTCATAAGCTGCAATAGGTTACCAAAAAGAAATTCACCACCTGTGGATATGTAGTCAGCACTTCTCTCTGATCATCATCCCTCGCCATGGTATTGCCCTGTAAGCGGCTGTATAACATGTCTCCGGCCTGACCTTTGAGTAAAAACTGGAATAAGCACATTGCGGCATCTTCTGAAAACCACTTTTGGTCACAAGCTATTTCGAACATCTGAAAGAAGTCTGTAATGGCGATGAGGTCGTCTCCCGAAAAACGGGATCCCCCATCTGGAATCTAAGCTACCGGTGAGGCTTTATTATCTTGTGAGAAAGCTCTTTGGCATACTCATAGCTCTTGTTCTCCGACATATACGTGTGATAGTCGAACGCCCTTGAAAAAAGGTCGTTCAACGGAAAGAGTACCTTTAGGTCAAGATCGCTCTCGGAATTTGACTCCGACGATTCATACCATTCGGCCTTAATTTTGCAGTTATTTTCCAATCCTTACGACGGGAATCGTTCTTGCGTTTCCTTGAATCTTTTTGGCTGTCATCCGTTGACCAACCCGATTCGGTTTTCGAGCCCGAAGAGTCAGGATCTGACCGTTTTTCCTTTCACTTTGCCTTTTTGGTTTTCTTCTTTATTTACCAGACGGTTGCCGGTGTCGCTCTTCTTCCGAGCTGCACGACCCATCTCAACCACCAACTTTCCCGCGAAAGGTTCCCTGTGCAGCTCTATCAAAAGATTTAGGTGGGTAATAATACCCTGGGCCGTCAGTGGCTGCAGTCTGTGCCCCTATTCGAGATTAGACGTGCGGCTTCTTAATAGTTTTCGAAATAAGCAGAATTGTTTGGAGGTCACCGAAAACACCATGAAGTTTTTGAAACGGGGCTCGGGCCTCAACCATCACGGTGTTGGCGTTCGCCTCCCATTCCAGTTCTAAAACACCATGATTATGTAAGGATAGAATCACCAATTTGTCGATTTGTCCTCTTACCTCGTTTCCGATGTAATCGATGACAAATTCCGGCACACAGTGTATCACGTCCTGATAGACATGATCAAACACCACACGTGTAACTGCATAGATATCCAAACGGGGACCAGGAGGTTCTTCTTTTTTAACTGACCGCATTTGTATGTCGGGCATCTGTCTAGAGACCTCTTCTCTCTGGATTTGCCGTATTGACTTGAGTGGTTCTCGGTTTCCGAAGAAGTTCCTCCGAGTTGTTCAGGATTGGTTGTGCAAGTCCACTTCGTGGAGGAAGACCACCAAATGGTGCACTAGGCGCCCTGATGATGCCTCTCGGCGCGGTTTTTGATGATTGCTTCATTGAGGTAATCTAATGAGTCATCGATTGCTGTTTCAGTGACTCCTTAACCAGACGTTACGGATTAAACTCTAAATCCTCCCTTTTAATTCAAAACGCGGTGAACACCAATTTCTAAGTCAAGAGACCATAATGTGGTATAAACCAAAACGTTAGCAAGGGTTTTAAGATCTTACAATCTTAGAGAGAGCGAGATATGCTCGACCTAGGAAGAGGAGATTGAAGATACCTGTAAGGGGTGGCAGCACCTGCTCCTGAAGAGTGCAAGGGGAACGTCGGGGCTACTGTGACTACGTTTGTAGACGATGATGCAGAGCGCATGCGGGTCCAGAAATCCGTAAGGATACTAGTCTGAATTTTGTGGTCGACTGTAGAAACGAAAAGGGGTAAAAGTAGTCTAGAAGGTGCTTTTCTTTACAACAGTGCCAGAGATTGTCACGCTTGGTAAATACATATATTACCAGCCACTCGACCTACGGTGGCTCTTCTTGGCACGTGGCCAGGAGGAGGTGCACTTGAGATGCGCCTCCCTATCTACATACTCCTTTCTAAATAATACTAAATGTGTAAGAAACTAAGCTAATTGCTAGTTAAACTACTGTAGTACACGGCGCATGCAGGCAAGCATATAGGTCCACCACGTGGCATAATTAATTCATCGCTCTATCTCACTATAACAGACTTAATTCCACGCTTTTCGGCTACAAGTAGCTACGTAAGATGGCCGGTTGAATGCCTCGATCCGTATGTTGTGCGATTTTTGATGAAGTTGCTGATTGTTTTTTTGCTCCGCTTGAGGTTTCGGACTATATATGCTGGAATCATACCCTTACCTACTAAGTTCATTATTCTTAGCTATCCAGAGCGCATCAAAGATGGGTCACGAGCCATTGCTCAGCTATTGATTGTGTAATGGATATACTTTTGAAACAGTGTTGTGGACTTGGTGGTTTTTATTTTGTTTGAAATGTGTTCTGCAGTACATGAAATTCCTTCTTGGCGCAGTTTTTGTCAAGGGATATATTTTTGAAACGCACTGTATCTCTCACCAGTGGCATAAAACCCTTTTTCTGAAGCGAACTGAAAGCATAAACACAAGAAGGCGAAGCAGCTATTCCTAACCACCCAATTGTGCCTTTGATTGAGCGGAAGGTAGATGCTTCAATAACGAGAAGCTGTTCAGACTATTTACGTGTTGGTCTGCTGATCTTAAACGTTTTGTAGCTTTTCATTTTTTGCTCAACATCCACAGCGATAGTACCGTCGCCGTATTGCTGAACTAGAGGTCTATAAAAGATCAGTTGACCCGGTCCTTTGAAAAGAGTGCGGAGACAGTATTCTTCGGATATTTGAATAATCACTGCCGACAGTGTCTGCCGTGGCGGGGCTAAGAGAATGTCATCGACCACGTATCTTGGCTGTCAAGAGAATATCATCGACCACCTTAACAGCCAAGATACATGTACGACCATTGCTGATTGGATTGAACAGATTTGGATTGTAGATTCATTGCTGAAAACCAAAGCGAAATAGTACTTCGTCGATAAGTTTCTGACACTCCGCTTCTACATTTGTGAGGCCATATGCTGCGGGCAGAAGTAACCAGCAATGGTTGTAAGTTGTGCCGCATTCCCTCAGTGGAATCATGTAGACGTCTTTTTGAGACTCATCCTGCAAAAAGGCGTGCTTTAAATCGATTTCTGCTAGTTCCTAATTGAATGTCACTGCAAATGAGAGCAAAATTAAAAATTCCGACAGGGGCCTGTATGGTAGAGTACGTCTTCAGAATTTTTCTGTCTCTGTCTTTGTTCTCATGTACGGCGATGCGTGCTTCCATTGTGAGAGAATCATCGTCACACCTTTATACTATGTAAAATAAATGACGAGTCACAATGTTTGCACTCGAAGGAATGTCTTAGACAGGAATATCTCTTACAATCCTCTTTAAAAGCTTCTCTTCTTCGGAGTACGCATTTTCGGTTGGGTAAGAAGGGGGCCCATGGGCCTGGTGGAGCGTGAACCCTAGAATCCCAAAATCCTCGTAGTAATTACAAATGGTCTCTTTCTCATCACTGCGAAGTTCCTGTTTCGGTGAGTGTTGCACTTCTGCTTCGTGTATTACCTTCATCGATTTAGTCCCTCCTTCTGCGTTGCCGTCAGATCCCGATACAGTCTCCTTTTCTTTTTCTGATAAAAACTTCCAGTCTTTTTCCTACAGGCATAGCTCTTCTTTATCTCCGTTAAAGTAGCACACAGAGTACTTTTCAGTTCTCTGGGTGTGTGTGGTTACTTCATCTTTGCAATACTGCTTGTCATCTGGCCAATACACCTCAATCTCGTTTCCCACGCTTGAAAATTGCTGTCCAATGGAAGAATTTTTTTCTTCTGGCAACTGATGTACTAGAGAGTTTCTACATACGGTTTCATTGTCTGGTTCTACGTCTAAGGTGTGAACCGTTTCCATAATTGGACCTTGTGGCATCTCAAGGGAAAAGCGTTAGTAGACTAGGAAGAATAAAGGCGAGAATAGACTGGCAAGTCCATTTTCCTGTTCTCTTTACTTCTTGATGCCTCTTCTTTAAACGCATCGCGCTCGGTTGGTACCCCTCAGAATAGCGATGTTGAGGGCTAGGAATCTAGCACTCACCGGTTTCGCGAATATGTCTTTGTTTTTTGGCCAAGGGCGCGGGGCCATTCAGAGAGCAACCTCGTTTGTGTAACTTGAGTTGCGGGTCTTTCCACGGAAAGGGCCGAAGACCATGATAAAACAATGCACATACATACATTTCATTTCCAACAGAAGGCCGTAGCCGCTATATTGCCCCACGATTCTTGATCTACCTTTAGGGGTCAATAATTATTAAAGATTCCAAGCGCTTCGTCTTTCAGGCTTCGTTTGGGGGTGTTTTCAAGAAAATGCCAAGCAGTTGGGGAACATCTTTAATCAACTGAGTGATGGGCTCCGAGATTCGGTTTCCAGCATCAAAGAGTCCTTTCTATTCTACTCGCGGTTCCAAAGCTAGATCTTTCTTTCGAATATGTTGAATGGTTTTCACATCTTGGTACACTGCCTCTGAGTCTTCCGCATGAGCGACTAGAGCATGTTTCAATTCCTGATCTTCGCCGTCTGCGCCAATTCAGAGCAGGCGACGAGCGTTAAAGGTTTTTCGTTTTCGATCCAACAATCTCTTTATCTCAAATACCTATGAGCTGACCACCTTGGTTATCCATCGCGGTCATTTCCACAAAAAGCGCAGCTTATGGCACTTGCTCTGCTGGTCTCGTTTGACCAGCATCATATCTCCAGACGCAAAATTAGCGGGGAGCACTTTGGTATTACTGTTTTGGAGGAGGATTTTGCGAGCGCGCGTGGCGGTGAATCGTTCACAACTTTGTGCATAACATCCAGGGATTCTTAGATGGCCTTATTATTCATCAACTGCTGCCACCGTACTTTATCATCGCTGCATGCATCATGGTATCGGGTTTTCAGGAGAGCACACATCAGTGGACAAGTGGGTATGAATGCAGTAAACATTTCTAGGAGAGTTTTGAGTACGTCTGGGATACTGGAGCCAAGGCACTGAAGTGAGTATTGATTAACCATACTCTGAACATAGTCAACCAAAGCAAGCCAATCTTGTAAAGCTAGGTCCCACTCGAAGAGAAATGCTTTGCACGTCCGCAGTACTTGTCTATTGATCCGCTCCACCTTTTCGTTAGCCCAGGGACTGTTTTCCGTGGTAATGTGCTTTCTCGAACGAAACTTCTTGATCATGTCCTCATGTAGGATTTTCGGGAAGTTTTTCCCTTGATCATTTACGATCCACTGCACGGTGCCAAATGAACCTACCCATTAGGATATTACCGAAGCTGCAAATTCGCCAATAGCTTAGCTTATCGCTCTAAGCCAGATGAACGACGATAAGTCATCTCCTACCAGCAGAACATATTCCGTGTTGTCCACGCCTGCTCCAATGCATAGGTAATTTTTGGGGCAGTCGGCGTTGAGAGGGTAGAGATAGATGTAGAGGTTGAGCTTCAAGAGGTTTGGTCAAGGTAGCTCTTGAGCTGCTCGGTCAACCACAATACTGGTAAATGCATCGAAGTCAATTGAGGGCGGAACCATCCGGGTATCCGACTTCTCCTTCATGGTAATGCATCCTCAACCGCGAGGGTGACGAGCGCTTTCGCTTGTTTTTCGAGCTGAGGCCATAGCTCCTCTGCAGCAACCTCAATTTGTAATTCCCTTTGAGGTTCCGTTGCCATAGGCGGCGGACCATGTTCCTTTACGGTTTTGTCCCTAGGGTGCCGGAGCAGCTCCTCGGGGTTCTCCAGAATCGGTTGAGACGATAGGGCTCCTTTAAAACCTTTATGGCTTGGCGGGGCGCTTGCACCACGCTTATTCCTTTTACGTCGTTCCATTTGTGACCAATAGTGGTATCCTGTATGGCTTTGCGCGATTCCCTGAATCCAAATAGGTGTACGAGCTTCTAACCTTCTCGGAATCTCGTGTGAACCGTGAAGGTACGACGAAAATTAAAAAAAGCTTTCTAAGTCGGGAGACCAAAATTTCGTACAATCACCTCTGGGGTCTGCTACTGTCTTGTCTCGGGAGCGTGGTGACGCTCAACCTTAGAAGGTAGACGTAATAAACCTCGATGGTAACAGAGCACCGTGAAAACACGCAGGGGCAAAGGGCGGGACAACTAGCCTATACCGTGTAGGTAAACGATGGTAGGCGTCGACGCGCGGGAAAGCCTGTGTGGTAGTTGAGAAACAATGAACCAAAAGGTATATTTGTGACCCAAGTGGTGCCTGTCTTTATCAGACTAGGATGGAGGAGGTGCAGTTCCCTGTACGCAGTGGACTGCACTCTCCAGATCACCCGGGAGGTGCCAGCAAGGCACGGTCTCTGACCTAGTGTCAGAGATCTGGCCAGCACTGGCTACAGTGCCAGGTGGCCACTCCACTACTGTACTAAAATAAATATAGTTACAATTACAATTACTAACAATTACTCAACCAGAAGGTACATGTCAACACTACACGTGGCTGACATCACCTAAATGGTAGCTGGCCCGGAGCTGCATGGCCGATGATCCCTCGCATCCATCACCTACAAGGCCAGTGTAGTATATCGCCAACCTCAAAGGTCAGCCCTTCTGCCACTATACGACAATCTTCTATTTGAAAATTCAAAGCGTGTGATTAACACCATCAAACCTAAAAACTTCGAAAGTTCACCTCCTGTAGTCTGCTTTAAGCCTTTTTCTTCCAGCCGAGAGTTTGTAGATCGAAATATTTTTTCAAAATGAGCTACAGGAACCATCCACCTGAAGAAATCGTAAGGAGAGAGTCCCGAAGATGGTAAATGGCGGAGATAAAACTCCAACAGGTCCTGTGACTTTCCATTGATGCGTTTGCACTAAACCATTCAGAGTCAATGCTACATTTTCAGTTGCCTATTTTGTCAAATGAACTTCCACAAAGCTGTACTGTGTCGTATAGTGGCGAAAGGGCTGACCTTTAAGGTTGTCGATATACTACACTGACCTTGTAGGTGATGGATGCCAGGGATCATCGGCCATGCAGCTCCGCCGGGCGAGCTACTATCTAGGTGTTGTCAGCCACATGTAGTGTTGACATGTACCTTCTGGTTGGGTAATTGTTAGTACTTGTAATTGTAGTTATATCTATTTTAATACAGTAGTGGAGTGGCCACCTGGCACTGTAGCCATTGCTGACCAGGTCTCTGACACTAGGTCAGAGACCGTGCCTTGCTGGCACCCCCCGAGTGATCTGGAGAGTGCAGTCCACTGCGTACAGGGAACTGCACCTCCTCCATCCTAGTCTGATAAAGACAGGCACCACTTGGGTCACAACTATACCTTTTGGTTCATTGTTTCTCAACTACCACACAGGCTTTCCCGCGCGTCGACGCCTACCATCGTTCACCTACACGGTATAGGCTAGTTGCCCCGCCGTTTGCCCCTACGTGTTTTCACGGTGCCCTGTTACCATCGAGGTTTATTACGTCTACCTTCTAAGGTTGAGAGTCACCACGCTCCCGACACAAAACAGTAGCATACCCCAGAGGTGATTGTACGACCTTTTGGTCGCCCGACTTAGAAAGCTTTTTTAGTTTTCGTCGTACCTTCACGGTTCACACGAGATTCCGAGAAGGTTAGAAGCTCGTACACCTATTTGGATTCAGGGAATCCTGCAAAGCAATACAGGATACCACTATTGGTCACAAATGGAACGACATAAAAGGAATACGCGTGGTGCGAGCGCCCTGCCAAATCATAAAGGTTTTAAAGGAGCCCCATCGTCTCAACCGATTCTGGAGAACCCCGAGGAGCTGCTCCGGCACCCTAGGGACAAAACCGTAAAGGTACATGGTCCGCCGCCTATGGCAACGGAACCTCAAAGGGAATTACAAATTGAGGTTGCAGCAGACGGGCTATGGCCTCAGCTCGAAGAACGAGCGAAAGCGCTCGTCACCCTCGCGGTCGAGGATGCATTACCATAAAGGAGAAGTCGGATACCCGGATGGTTCCGCCCTCAATTGACGTCGATGCATTATCCAGTATTGTGGTTGACCGAGCAGCTCAAGAGCTATCGCACAGGATACTTGAAATGTTGAAACAGTATCTCTTTACAAGTGCTAGAGAACATGTTTACCGCGCTGTGCAGGACCTTTGGGTTTCCGAGGGATTCGCAGAATCCCGACCTACACCGGTGAACATCGCAAAGCGCATACCACAAGGGTTCCAAATGGCCCATTCCACCCATTCCACACACTTACCTAATGATAGTGAGTAGCTACAAGTTCCAAGGCAGATTCAAGAGGTCCCGGGGAAGGTAGATTCTCAAGACACTTATCTGCCACCGATTACTGGTTTCGTTCAAAAGGATAACCATGGAGGTGGTCCCAAGGACGATTCGTCTGACTCGTTGGATGAGCGTCGAAGAAACCGAAAAGGTAAGGAGCGGAGGACGAAGAGGGAAAAGAATCGAGAGGATGATTCAGACCCCGACTCGTCAGACTCCAGTTCCGATACGAGTTCATCGTCGGATGATGACCGTGAAGCTAAGAAGAAGAGGAAACCGAACAGGTCGACGAAAAAGTCGTCGAAAAAGAAGCGAAAGGGTAAAAAGCAATACAATGAGTCGCCCGACTCTGATTCGTACACCGAAATGGACCTGGAGGTGCACCAACCGTTGAACGATAATTTCACCAAAGCGGTTGAATACAGGACTTATCGGTTGATCAACAAGTCTTCTCAATACACGCAAGAGGTTGCTCAAAAGATTACTAAGCACCACAAGAAGCCCAGCTTCCAAATGGGTGACACAAGCTTTACAGGTACGGATCCTATTGCGGTGATTGAGTTTCTACAGAGGTTCAAGCTTGCATGTGACCAAAAGGGGGTTTCCGAGGGCGCTGCTATCTATGTCGCTACTTCAGTTTTACCTGCAAAGACAAGCATACTACTTGCTGCAGGGTAGGCTCCGCGGCAATACCTTAGCGATGGATAAGGATGGCACAGAGATGTTTGAGGCATACCCAGAAGTGGTCAATTTCCTTTTGGAAACATACGCCACCGATGAGGTTATCCAAGAGGCTTATTCGGAAGTCGTTGCCTACCATCAAAGGTCTGGGCAAACCGAATCGGAGTTTTCGCTTGCGCTGTGGAATCTGGCAACCCGTTGTGGTAATGTGTTCACTACCTCTAGGTTAAAGTCGCTATTTGCCGACAATGTAGACAAAGCGATCCGTTCCCGGGTACGCAAGTACCCGGCAACTAACAGAAAGGTAGACGACAATGGACTGGCTCGATACTTCCATGGCCTTGGAGATACCCTTCGGCTGGGAAAGAGACCAGCCGTGTCTCCAACCTCGAAGGATAAATCAAAAAGGTCGGTCTTGGAAATCGAAGACACCACACCCTCAGAGGGTACCCCGCACATAGAAGTACCTACAGAGACCGCTATCCACTTGGTAGCGACCCAGGGGCGGTTCTCGAAACCTTCGACGGTACGAAATTGGTCGTCAACGCGTACACCAAACTCGGTGAGGTCGCACAGGATGCAGGGAGCGAGATCCCATAACTCGCCACCCACATCCTACACCACTGCTCCTACCAACCAGGTTTCGAAGCCCCCCTCAATGGTAACGCGAGACCCCCAAGCTGGAGGCCTCGGTTGCTGGTTCTGCCTCGCCACAGACCATTTGGCAAACAATTGCGCTAACTTACCTCCAGGGATGATAGACCAGTTGATTCAGGCTCGCATGCAGAATCACCAACGCCTATATGGGTCTTCAACGCAAGCACCAAATAGGCTCAAACCCCGTACACTGGTACAGGTAAATACCATCGAGGAGACACCAAACTTGGACTCAACCCCTCCCGTACAGGAGGAAAACACCGAACGGTTGGCGTAATGGCCGAACCCAACCTGCAAATGGAAGGCCAATCGATACCCAGAACCTTGAAGGTGGAAGAGAACACGTCACAACCAGGTCCGGTTTGTCATATGAAGTACAAAAACTATAAAGTACGTGCTTCAATGTGTTTCTCCGATCGCCTTGCGGTTCCGGTCACCTGCGTGTTGGATACGGGGGCGGGGCCAAACGTCCTGAACTCCCGCGTCATACCTGAGGCGGTGCTTCGGAACTTGAGCCGACCTTTCGACAACAACCCGCTGGTGGATGCAAATGAGCGCCCATTAAACCTTCGAGGTGTGCTCACCACTGTGGTGCAACTCGGACACCTCAAGGTAAGACTGCAATTCTTTGTTGTCGACCGTTTACCAAAAGACTGCCTACAAGGTACGAAATTCATTGACAGACATGTCAAAGCAATCCTTCCTGGTTCCCATACCGTCGCCCTACGTCAGGGGGGACGAATTGACATTTTAGGTAATACGGAAACCAAACGGGGATGGTTCGTCAAACCGAAGGAGACGATATCCACCGAAACGGTCTCCAAGAAAGTGCACATTACCAAACAGGTTGTTATCCCGCCAATGCACCAAATACTGGTACCGGTGTCGTGGGCGACCCCCGGGCTGGTCATATTACAATACCATCCGAGGTTAGCACATCGACACCTCACCTTGATGGCCAACGGGATTGTCGACAACATCCCAAATCAACCCTTTGAGGTGTGTCTCAGCAACTTCAGCAGTCACGACGTGAAGTTGCCGAAAAATACCAATGTTGGCATCGCACTACCGGCACCACAAGGAGTCTTCACCGTAGCTCACACTGATCTCGGCGAAGTCGCCTTCGGTAAGGAGGGGGGGTGCGCAAATGCGTCCACAACCCCAAAGGTACCGATAAACACCAACTTGGAATCAAATCTAACCGAGAAGGCATCGGTAGACAAAGAAGAGGAACCTGACCCTGAGAGGCAATGGCAAGATATAGTTCAGATCGGTGAAGAAAACGGCGAACTGCGGGGCAGTATTCTCGACCTTCTGGAGGAGTTCGAAACCATGTGGTCAGGCCGTCTGGGCCAAATTAAGGCCACACAGCATCGCATCGAGCTCCTCCCTGACTCGAAGCCGATTTATCAGCAACCATACCGTGTAGGTCCGAAGGCGAGGGAAGTTGAACTCAAAGAAGTGGAGCAAATACTCCAAAAAGGTGTAATTGGACCATCCATCTCACATTGGGCTAATCCCGTGGTCCTGGTTCAGAAGAAAGAGGATAACGGTATGAGATTCTGTGTGGACTATAGGAGGCTCAATAGCGTGACCGTCAGGGACTGGTACCCGATACCCAGAATGGATGAGTGCATCGACTCCTTGGGAGATGCGCAGATATTGACCACTTCGGATGCCAATTGCGGTTATTGGCAGGTACCTGTAGGTGAAGAAGATCGAGAAAAATAGACCTTCACGTGCCATGCAGGTTTGTTTCGCTGCAAGCGGATGCCATTCGGGTTGCGCAATGCTCCAGCCACCTTTCAAAGGTCGCAGGACATCATCCTTTCGAAAGTTAAATGGACAACCGCCTTGGTATACATCGATGATGTAATAATCTATTCCAGATCGGTAGAAGAGAATTTTGCTCACGTACGCATCGTGCTAAACCTCCTAGCTGAGGCGGGGGTGACCCTGAAGCGACGCAAAAGCGTCTTCTTTACCAGAACGGTTGAATACCTGGGCCACATCATAGGCCCTGGTACCCTAGAGGTTGCGCCGAGCAACATTAGAGCCGTACAGGAGGTCAAGTCGCCACGATCCCAAACAGACGTACGATCCTTTATAGGTTTATGCAACGTATCGTCGCTTCGTGAAGGGATTCGCGAAATAGAGGCTCCAATCAACAAGAAGCTCCAGAAGGGTGAACCTGAACGCTTTGAGAATCTATCGAACGACGAAATGGATACCTTTGAGGAATTGAAACGAGCGTTTTTGTCGCCGCCAATCTCAGCGTTACCGAAAACAGGTCTACCGTACACGCTGGAAACAGATGCATCCCATGCCCAAATTGGTTGTTGTCTCATGCAGGAGCAGCACAACGGAGACAAATTACCTATAGGGTACTGGAGCCGCGCTATGAATGAGGCGGAGCAGCACTACACCGTAACCGAGAAGGAATGTCTAGCAGTAGTATGGAGCATATTGATGCTCCGTCCATACCTTTATGGTGAGCGCTTTACGTTGCGCACGGACCACGACGCCTTAAGGTGGATCGCCGGACTCGCAGATGCGTCTGGTAGACTTGCCAGTAGGAGGTTGAGACTGTCGGAGTTTGAATACGACGTTCAGTACCGTCCAGGTATCAAGCACAACATAGCTGGCGTTATGTTACGCTTAAACACCTCAGGGTTAGAGACAGAACCTGTAGACGATGATATCTCTGGCTTTTTGGTGTCATCAAACAAAAACGGTACCGGCGAACACCTAGAAGGATCTTGGGAATTACCTGAAAAAGGTGCCTTGCGGAACACCGACATGGCAACAAAGATACTGACCCTAGAGGAAACGAACGTCATGCCCGTAACCCGAGAGGAATTTCTACCAGAGCAGGCCCAGGATGCCTACTGCAGAACCCTGGCTGACCAAATTGGTTTCAAAGGATCACCATTCGATATGGACCACAATGGGTACATCGTGAGAAGGTCAACCTTGGATGGTAGCCTTCAAAAGGTGGTTCCGAAGGCGCTGCGCCCGAGATTATTGTATCTCGCGCACTACCCGCGGCGATCGGGACACCCCGGTGCCACCAGGATGTATTACACCTTGAGGCAACAGTTCTACTGGCCTCATATGGCCCATGATGTCTATCCCTTTGTAGATCAATGCGAATCCTGTGTTCGTACCCGCGGTGGTATTCGAAAGCATGGAAAGTACCTCAAGCTGATTTCAGCAGCGGGTCCGCTGTACTTTGTTGCGATAGACCTTCTAGGACCACTTGCCAAGACCAAGAACGGGTATCAGCACATTTTAGTGATCACCGACAGGTTCTCAAAGCTCACGAGAGCGATACATTTAAAGGAGACGAATTCAACAACGCTGGCGATCGCGTTCCTCAACAATTGGGTCTACCCGTATGGTGCACCACTGTACCTACTTACCGATAATGGTTCAAACCTGGCATTGAAGTTCTTCGAAGAAGTCTGTAACCTCTTGGGTATCAAGCACTATTTCACGACTGCCTACCACCCGCAGACAAACGGACAGGTCGAGCGCTTTAACCACACATCGGTATCAACGCTACGAATCTATACAGAAGAGCACCAAACTAGGTGGGTTGAGCTGTTGCAACCGTTCACCTACTCCTATAACCTTCAGGTACACCAGTCAACGCAGACCACTCCATTTGATTTGGTTCTTTCACGACACCCCCCAGGTATTGTAGTGCATGGAGATCATACCACCAGCACTGCAGCTGGCGCACTGACCTCTGGCCAATTCAAGCGAAATTCCCTTGTGAGGTTGAAGAGGGCTCTCAAACATGCAGAGAGCAGCCTCACTGCAACCCAGAAGTGGTACAAGGCCGAGTACGACCGTAGCGTAACCAAAGTGGTCTCTGTATCTTCGGGACAATATGTCTACATAGATAACCCACCTTCAGGTAGAAGACCACGACCGGTTGATGAAGCGGACGATGAACCTATTGATAGAGATATCAATTCGAAGATTCTACCCAAACCAGTGAGACCTTAGAAGGTATTAAACGCATCAGACCACACCGTTACGGTTGACCAAGATGGAATACCGAATACGATATCCATTGACCGTATTTCGGTAGCCCCTGAAACGGTTCAACATCGCATTGAGGCAGGCACCTCAGCCCGAGAGCCCAAAGCGGTAGCTCTGCGCACTCGACCCTCGGAGGACCCCACCCCAATTGAGGTGAATGATGAACTACAACGGAATGATCCGGATTACAACCCTCTAACAAGGAGGGAAATGGAACCTCAAACGGTAATAGCGGGAGCTCTCGACCCGGCTCCCAGAAACGAAGCTCCCAACCCGTAACATATGAACCCTCGAGGTAGCGTTCCCCTGAAATCTCAGGACCAAACCTCAGAGGAATTTCCCGTTGACCGTCTGGTGGGCCACACACGAACCTACAATGGTCTGAAGTACACCCTAAGGTGGTACGTCTGGGGTCCATAAGGGGACACTTTTTAACCCCCAAACGCAATACCTCCACACTTCCGTATCAGGTATTGGCGCCGTCGCAAGGAGCCGATGCCTGCAGACTGATAACCTTAGACCTTCGTGGTACTCCGACCTAAGGAAGGGGGAGAGAAGACGTCGTTTTCCGCAGAAGGTGGGCGCAGATGCATGTCAGATTACCTACAAGGGAGGACACGAAAGAACAACAGAATGTAACAGTATAAGAGACAAGAAGAGACAACAATTTACTTTAAGAAGGACCTGTCGGTTAAGGAGCAGTGGAGTCAGGAGGACCCGTGTTATTGACTACGAACGGACGAAAACTGGCAAAAATGCTAGGAGCCATCGACCTAGGAGGTAGCGAAGGAGCGGTAGCCCCACCACTGGGGAGAGAAGTCGAAACCAAAAGAGGATGAACGAAACGAACCGCCGGAGCGGGTTGCAAAACCGCACGGTTCAAGTTAGCACCTAGAAGGGGATCCGTCAAAGGATCAGATGGCGCAGAAGCAGAGACGCTTGCCAGATCGACAACCTGTCGGATGGCCAGTTGGTACATGTCCAACTGGAACTGATTCCGGAACTCACCAAGTTGGTTCAGCGCCTTCATGTATTGCGCATGGCGCGGCAGCAAACCTTCAAGGAGCGTTAATGCAGCAACCACGGAGGTAGGCCCAGCCCTCTGAAAGTTGGTGACGCAAGACTGGTGAATTCGAGCCAGCAAACCGACCATGGCCGGAGAATCCATCATAGGTTGAGGCGGAGGACGAGCATACCCGCCAACAGAGGTCGAACCGGACCAGCAACCCGCGAGGAGCCCGGTTGAGTAGGAGTCACACCCGTAGGGATAGGCGACTTACGACCTTGAGGCAACGGCTCGGACGGGAAGGGACCAGCATAACGACCAACCGGTGTCTCCACAGTACCGTGATAAGGCTCGGGGTTCGCGGGAGCTCCATAAACAGGAGGCTCCCCGGGATCATATTGGGCGTGGCGAGGCACAATCTCCCATGTTGCGGGATCGAAAGCCTCCCAACCTTGATGGGAATCCCAATGGTAATTCTTGCTCTGCTCGAGATACGAATCCAAATCCTTCACGGTATAATCGGTCCCCTCAACGATGTTCAAGTAACCAAATCGGAAAATATCCTGAGCAACCCTCGGAGGTATGAAGAAGGTGCGACCTACAGGTTGAACACCATCTCGATATATGTCAAAGTCGGGATTGCGACAATCCCAATTGATACCGTAACGGGCGGTCTCCAGAGCCAGGATGGCAACCAACACGGTCCACTCCGAGAGGGCAATCGACCAAATGAGGTAATACCGCTCTAGGTTCCGGGAAATCTGACTCCCGAAGTACGCCAAAACCAGCGTAGTGGTAAAGCTCAGCGATAACGGAACCTCAAAGGACTCCTACCACTCTGGTAGAAGCACGTACCAATCGCCTCTGCACTTCGTAGGTTGTGAGAAGTACTCGACGTTATGAAACATATGCATACCGCAAGTGTACGAGTTGCGAGTGCGAACGCGACTCTCCGTCGCTGCATCCTCGCCCCACTTACTACGGTCAGCCCAATTGATAGTAGTGAAAGGCCAATACAGGGAAACCAAGTCAGGGGAAACCGAAAGGTAAGTCCCCAGAATATACGGGTACTGGCACACTTGCACCACCAATCGACGGTAATAATCCCGCTCCGGTTCGATGCGCACATACGGCAAGTCGCTCGTATATATCGGCGGAATGAAATACCTCAAAGGTGTATGACGCTGCCGACTCTGGTAACATTCCAGTCGACTCTGACGAGGTTGAGACTCTTGGTCCCGTTTCTTCAAAAGCAATAGAACGGAGCGAGGGCGCTCGCAGTCCCAACGGGACAAACCCTAGTAGGTATCCAATTTTGGTCTGGTAAGAGCTGCCGGAAATGACAAATTCCCCACCGCCGCAGGCCAATCGTGCTTCAACAGGTCATTGTTCGTCACCTGGTCGAAGGTAATACCAAAAGGTCCATACTGACTCGTCGTCCGGTTCGCCGCACCGAACGCGAGATTGTGAGCCCAATTGGTTTGTGTTGTCGGAGGAAGTCCACCACTGCGTTGGTACGGGTCAGCCAGAGTTCCAGAGGAGAACTGCGTCGCAGGGACAGGCACGCTACGAAAACCAATGTTGGTAGGCGTTCGAGAAGTCGAGCGAGTCACCCTCTTGGTAATACCACCGCGTCCACGGCCACGCGATGGGCCGCCACCTGACATGGTTGGGAAGGCCGTAGCTCGACCCGACGAACGAGGTGATGACTCGACCTCCACCGCCGTGGTGAACACCAGCGGGTATTCATCCTCCTGAAGTGGAGCCTCCTCGGTCCGTTCTGAGGAGACGGCCAACGTATCCAACCTTTCCGGTAGTACCGACACCGGCCTTTCAGGTGCAACAGTGGCCGGCGTACGGTCGCGAGCGGTTCCAGACTTTTGAGGTATCGTGGAGCGGGACTAATCCGACTCTAAAGGCAAAACTGCAGGGGTATCAATCCCTTCGGAATCGCCGACTTCTTCAACCTCAATGGTAACCGGCATCTCACGTCTCTCGAGCGCTAGTACTGCTTGTGGGGACGACCCACCCTTTCGAGGTATCGGTGACGAATACTCGATGCGGCGCAGGGTGCACCGACGTGGCACCGAAGGGGTTCGAACGCGTGCGTGGAGGCGGCGCGATCCTGTCAGCGCCTTTAAGGTAAACCGGAATGCAGAATCGGAAAAAGGTGGCGCAATTACCGACGGCGCCGGTCAACACCAATAAGGTCTCACAACCGGAAGCCTCTACCACGGACCTAGGCCAACACCTCAATGTTTGTATCGACGCAAGCTCAGGCCCCACGGGCGCCACGAATCCATCCTTAAAAGGTAGACGAAACCTGAAAGGTCGAGAAGCCAGGAAACCTTTAGGGAAAGACGGACAGCAAGGTTACGATGGCTACACCGCCAATTAAGGGCAGTAATACCTGAAGGGTTGTCGAGCCGTGGGAACGACCAGGCAGGACGGCGCGTGCAGGGACCTAGGAGGGAACTGAAGTTTGTGTAACCGGGAAGGGTGAGATACCAACTTGGTTAGACAGGGGGCTATGCGGAAGCAGAGTCGCAAGCAAGCAGGGCCACCATTGAAAAGGTGTCCGCGAGCGCGCTAGTTACACTGCGTCGTCCTCATGACAGTCCCTACCTGAATGGTTGTCACTCAATTCGTGAGCCGACGTCGTCGTGCGCCCTCCTCAACCGATACTGGCGCCGAATTCTGAACCTCAAGAGATCGCGCGTCGCGCACAGACACCACTCCGATGCACGCGCCGCTGTCGCTCGCTATACCTTTATGGTTTGATGGAAGGAGACACGGGGCTTGTCTCACGGGTAGGAAGGGGGTCTGTCGTATAGTGGCAGAAGGTCTGACGTTTGAGGTTGTCGATATACTACACTGACCTTGTAGGTGATGGATGCCAGGGATCATCGGCCATGCAGCTCCGGGCGAGCTACCATCTAGGTGTTGTCAGCCACGTGTAGTGTTGACATGTACCTTCTGGTTGAGTAATTGTTAGTAATTATAATTGTAATTATATTATAATTTTTTTAGTACAGTAGTGGAGTGGCCACCTGGCACTGTAGCCAGTGCTGACCAGGTCTCCGACACTAGGTCAGAGACCGTGCCTTGCTGGCACCTCCCGGGTGATCTGGAGAGTGCAGTCCACTGCGTACAGGGAACTGCACCTCCCCCATCCTAACCTGATAAAGACAGGCACCACTTGGGTCACAACTATACCTTTTGGTTCATTGTTTCTCAACTACCACACAGGCTTTCCCGCGCGTCGACGCCTACCATCATTCACCTACACCGTAAAGGCTAGTTGCCCCGCCGTTTGCCCCTGCGGGTTTTCACGGTGCCCTGTCACCATCGAGGTTTATCACGTCTACCTTCCAAGGTTGAGCGTCACCACGCTCCCAAGACAAGACAGTAGCATACCCCAGAGGTGATTGTACGAAATATTGCGTTTCACTGTTTGTCACAGTAAGAGGGCTTAACGGATTCATTGTGTGACAGTGATCGCCATCCGTGACAGTATTTTGCTCTTCATTGTTCGAAACTTAATTAGTAAGAGCAGCACCATTTATCTCCTCGTTTAAATTGATGGATTCTTGAGCAGTTTTCTGAACCGTGACATGATCGCCGGCTTTCAAATTGCAAAGTTTGAGAGTGGGTATTTTCTTGTAGGACAACGCTTGGAGCGGAGACACCACGAAGATGCTCGGGATCTTCCTCTCTTTAGAGACACGCCTCAGGCGGAGGAGATGCGTCCCAGTGGAGCACAGAAACAGAGCCACTCTGGAAAGGCACGACGGTGTCGGGTGTAAGACCGAGGCCAATCCGGCGGGATATACCTAGAGTGTTTAGGTCAGCACGGCACAGTCCCGGGAGTGACCAATCCTGGGCGGAGCGGTACCACGGCGATTGTCGGAAAAGGAGCGAGGAAAGACTCGTATGAGGGGGGCGAGCGCGGTGAGTGAGGCGGCCACTCACGAGAGCCAAAAAGGAGAACAAGAGGAAACTGGGGCGAAACCCTATACAGGGGCGAGACTACGACAAGTGTCGGCGATAAAATATGAACCTACGGTGGTGGTAGCACTCTGCTCGACAGAGGGGTGGATGAACTAACGTGCGACGGGCGCTCACGCAGTATGCGGTGACGACGCGCCGAAGGCGAAAAGTTCAGAGCCAAGAATCCCTCCCTGGGATCTCCCAAGAGGGTGTTTACTGGGGAGCAGTGCTCAGCCTCCTAAATAGTGTTGCGTGCAGCCCCTGACAATGGGCGCGCCCCCGAAAAATAGACACTAAATAGCGATAGCGTAGCTAAAGAAATACTAAAAATTACTAAATAACACAACCATTAGGTAGAATCCGGGCCACGTGTGGCACGCCTCGCACTCGAGCGTCGGCATCCGTGCAGTCCACGTTTTCGGCCCGTGTGCACTTCCGGTCGTAACCGGCCGTCAGCACGCAATAGCGGTATAGCTTGTCATAGACCAAGCTAGTCCTCAAGCGAGCGAAATCTCTAAGTCCTGGAAAGAAACCCCTTTGAAGGGCATTGTCCTTCATATACCCCTCCTTAGGTGACGAATACGCCGTCGAAATGGCGGGGAGGCAACGGTCCAACCGGCATAAGAGCAAGCCGCGTAACGCGTCCAGCGACCACTCGACTGTCGAAGGCAGAGCTGCATCACCGAACAACAAACGCACCAACGCGATAACCACTCCTCGTACTTCGAGCACTCTTCCGCATCGTACGCCAACTTCCAGCGACCACATACCGATACATCGGCGACCAGTACTCCAGATGAAAGGTGGTAACAATCTCTGCCGGGGTTACTCCTCCGGTTTCCATTCGGCTCCCCTTCCACGGGGGAGTGCCTCCTCAACCGCGCCGAGCCGATCCCGGGGTCCCGTTGAAGCTTCAAGCCACATCACTCCTGCAGAGGACACCTGGCCCACTTACGACGAACGTGTCGGGTTAAACCCACGTCAACATGCGGCGATTCTCCGGAGAGCTCCGTGGTTCCTTCCGACAGCGGTCTTCGACGAAGAACTCGTGGCCGCCTATGCTCATGGCAATGCGCGTCTCCCGGGCGAGCTGCCGGCTTTGATCACCACCTCGTGGGATTGGCGACGCCGTGTGGCGGTTCCCGTTCACGCGATTCTGCCGCGAAGGCGCGAGTCGGCGGAAGAGGCGCATTGTATATTTGTCCGCATCGGCTACTCACGGATCAACCGGGCGAACTTCCAATACCCCATCCCCGGCGAATTCGGCTTCGACCTACGGATGTACCAGACTCAAGGTGAGATCGGCTATTGTGACCGCCTTGCGGCGTTGGAAACTTACGCATGGCGCGGTCAACCGCGAGCGCGTCAAGAAGCGATCTGCTGGGTCCATCCGATCATTCGTGCCGAGTTCCGTCACCTTCGTCGTAAGTCCCGATATCGGTGGTTACAGAACTTCTTCCGCGAGGAGCGTCGGGTCAGATCCCGCTTTGGTTCCTTGGTCCCTTATCAGAACACGGAGATAAACCGGATTAGTCCCTTCTATCAGTTCGGGCGTTACGTTCCCCTGCCTGGGTGGTGGTCCTCCGTCGAGGTGTGACGGGGATGTTACTTGGAGTTGCCTCCCGTCGTCTCCTATCTGGGCTGGTACCTCATCGAGGATCCGCACTCCGGCTTATGGTCCGTGGTTCTAACCGAATGGGCAGTCCGCGGCACGGCGTACATCTTGTGGGAAGCCTACGACCAGTATCGACTGTGGTATCTTCCTCTGCGTTTGCGTGGTTACATCCGGCAGCTGGACTTTCAACTCCCTCTTGAAGGTGTCAATAACGCTGATGAAGCTCAGGAGCTCATCGACATCATTGGGCGTGTCGACTGGGCTCTCGTGCCTGTCCGGCAGAGCGACCGTGGTCAAGAACCCGGTGGGGCTGATCGGTCTCCGGGGCGTCGCACGCCGTTGCAGAAAGATTTCATCTTCTTTAACCCATGGGAGCAGCAAGAGATTTCCGAGGCGGAGGCGTCGGCACTCCGGATGGCTCCGCGAGGCATACCATACGGGCACCCCGTGGGGTTTGTCAACTCGGATGACTTCTACTACGCCTACGGGGGTGATGATCTCCCGGAGGAGGAGGGCAAATACCGTGGCGACGAAGTCATGGAAGACTTGGGAAACCCCGATGGTGCCGATACTACGGCGCAGTCAGCGCTGGGAGCGACTCAAGCAGGTGTGGTCATCGATCCAGTGGCGGCGGCGTTGCCGGACGAACTGGAAGCTATCGAGGTTCCCATACGCCCAGAGGCGGTCGTGATCTCCCAGTTCCTTCGTGTTGTTGGACTGAACGCGCAAGCGCCGAGCGGCGACATCGGTGCGATGAGAGACGCCCTCGTGGCACGCCTGACCGGCGGGAGTAACTCCGCTAGCGATTCAGTTGGCGCGCACGGCAATCCGGGTTCTCCCAACTAATCCCTTGTGATCTTGGTTAGTATATCCCTCTGTGCGGTAGTTTGTGCAGCAACTTCGAAAATAGTAAACTGCTTCCGTCTAGGACGTATTTGTTTTCTTTCTTCTGTTCCACTTCTTCTGAGTGTCCTTCTCAAGGTCTTCTGTGCATCTTCTCCTTCTTCCAAGGGTCCTTATCCAGATCTTCTGTTCCTTTATCCCCATCGGGTGTCTTCTTATCTCACTTGGGCTCGGTCTATGGTAGCCGGCAAAGCCGTGACAGTACAACGATGATACTGTACCACCTTTGACCGAGGTAGGTGCTCTGTCGGTTCGTGTGAATCCCATTCGGGGCCGTACCCGTACCAAAGGACCAAGTATTGGATGTACCCCTTTGGGTGGTAGGAGTGCTCCAAAATGCGTCCGACCATGAACTCTTGTCGGTACACTTCCCGGCCATCCCGTATGACGGTGTCGTTATATTTCCCGGTGGTACCCGTCCTGAGCCCGGGGGTACCGAAGTGATCACGCGTTGGGCGGCTTCGCTCCGGTTGGACCGTGTAGCGCGCAAGGCAGTCCTCGGCTGAGTGGAATGTCGACCCGACTTCGGCGGTTCATCTTTACCAACTGCCTGGTTAGCTTCGGCGTTTCTCACTCCGGTTGGAGGGCCCACACCAGCGGGTAACCCGGGTGGTCGTTCCGCTAATCGGCGTGGGGAAGCTCGCTTCGGCGGTGAGATTCGCTGGGGGGGTGGCGCATTGTCGCACCTCTCTGTCCCACGACGAGGTTCCGTGTAGTCACGTGAGCGTTCCAATGACTGCCTGTCCGGCATCGGCGCCGTGGATGTATCCGCCTCCCTGTGCGGGGTACTTGGCGGTGCGTCGTCCACTCGTACTGTATCAGGCTGCAGTGCGTCGAGCGCATTTGCATTCCGTATTGCACGTGTGGTGACACCTCGGCGAGTGTTGGTGGCGTTATCCGCAGCTGCGTTCTGAGGCTTGGATAGCGACTGCGTCGAGTCGTGCAGGACGTCGGTATCGGGCACCCCTGATGGGCGAAGAATGACATGCGACGGTGCGGCGTTTCCAGCGACGGTATCGACCGGGCTACGACGGCTGTCGGGCGCCTCTCCCTCCTTAGAAGATGTCCCGGAGTTGGTGTCCGTGGGGTGGACTGGGGGGAAGCGACGAATGCGCGACACGATTCCTTGGGGGTTGGGCGCCGCGGGTAGCGGAAGGTCAGACAAACCCCGAGATGGGTGTGGTAAGGCGTAGGGACGCGGGTGGACCTGGGGTAAGGGGGTCGATGAATCCGTTTCAACGGGAGCAGTCACACCAGTAGGTTGGGATGTTAACGGCGGAGGAGCTGATACCACGCGATCGCGGGAGAGGCGTTCGTGATTATCAGCGAGGTCAACAACGACAGTGTCGGGAGCCACCGAAATAACCCGAAAGGGGCCGTAGGCAACGGGTGACAGCTTGTGGCGTTTCTCCTTCTCTGGGTTCCAATACTCCTTGCGGATGAATACATAACCGTCGGGGGCGAGACGTGTTGGCGAGCGAGGGGCTTTGGTATCAAAGTGACGCTTGTAAGCGGCCTGAGCTCGGCCCATTGAACGCCGTGCGGCGGGAACGAGCTTCGTGAGCCAAGTTTTCCACGCTTCGCGGTAAGCAGTCGGTGATGGAAAGGTATCCAGCGTGGGCTGTGGTTTCAGCGCCATGGGCGGTGGGGTACTGGACAGTACCAACTCGAAGGGCTTTAATCCAGTTGTCCTGTGCACCTTCGTATTGTACGCAAAGGTGAGCGCATCAGTGAACAAGTCCCAATATTTGGGGTGGTCTGCAACGTATGAACGGAGTGTCACAAGTAATGTCCGGTTGAACCGTTCGGCCTGCCCATTAGCTTGGGGATGGTAAGTGGTTCTGAACAGGTTCTTAATGTCTAAGATGCGACACACATCCTAGAAGAAACGAGAGGCGAACTGTCTCCCGTTATCGGAGAGGAGGTTGACCGGTGGGCCGTAGACGAAGACCCAGTGTAGGACGAAGGCTTGAGCCACGCTCATAGCGGAGATCTTCCGTAACGGTACGGTCCGGACCAGCTTGGAGAAGCGATCCGTGATAAAGAGTAAGAAATTGTAATTCCGCTTATTGGTAAGGATGGGCCGGAGTATATCGATGGCCACAAACTCCAATGGAGCACGAGCTGGAAACAGCTTCAACTTCGTCGCATGATGGCGGAGTTTGACACGGTTCCGAGCGCAATCGGTACAAAACCGCACCATTGCGTAGCAGTCCACTGCCATGGCAGGCCAGTAGAAGTTACGGCGTAGGGTGAGGTAAAGTTTCCGTCCCCCAACGTGGCCACTCAGTTTGGAGTAGTGCGACAACGGCAAGACTCTCGACTGGAGGTTAAGTGGTACCACGATTTGTGGGTGCGATCCGACGGTCCGTACAAGGTATCCAGCGTCATTCACCTGAAAGGGGAGAGTATCTCCTCCATTGAGTTGAGCGCGAACCTTCGAGCAGAACGGGTCAGCGATTGCTTCCGTATCATATCCTCCGGAGTAATAGGCACGAAGATCCCTGGTAAGTGTTTCTCGGAATCTTCCGAGAGAAGAAAGTCGTCCAATTCGGTACCGGAATCTGAAGAGTCCGTGTCTCATTCCTCGTCCTCGATGGTAGCGTCGTCGCATTTCACAGCAAAGCAGGGTATTTCATCGTCTTCCACGGGTAGTGCTTCGCCAGTAGTGACCAGGCGGGGGAGAGCATCGGCTTGGGTGTTGCACGATCCTTTTCGGTACTGCACGTCAAAGTCAAATTCCACTAGACGGAGACGCCAATGCATCAAGCGGCCTGAAGGCTCCGAGATGGAGAGTAGCCATCGAAGTGATGTGTGGTCCGTAAAAACGGTGAAATGATTACCCATGAGATAGGTGCGCAACGTTTGTAATGCCCACACCCCTGCAAGGCATTCCTTCTCCGAGACGAAGTAATTCTTCTCGTGGACGTTGAGCGATCGGGACCAGTACCCTACGGGGCGTCTTTCCCCATTGGGTGCAGTTTGAAGCAGTGCACAACCTACTTGGTAGTCGCTGGCGTCCGTATCTACGGTGAAGGGCCTTCCAGGCTTGGGCAACGAGAGGATCGGGGCGGAGACGACAGAATCATTAAGAGAGTTGAAAGATTCCGTTTGAAGGGGGGTTAAGGGGTCCAGTTTTGGTGGTTGGCTTTTCCGCAAAAGCGCGTTTAAAGGTACAGCCTTGCCCGAAAAGTGCGGGATGAATCTTCGGTAGACGTTTGCGAGTCCCAGAAAGGAACGAAGCTCGGTTTGCGTCCGCGGTTCTTTAGCCTCTTTGAGTGACTAAACACGAGTCTCCTCCATTGTAATACGTCCTGGACGGATAACATGGCCGAGATACTTCACGGTGTCCGTGAAGAAGTCACATTTCTTCAACTTAAGAGTGCCACCCGCATCTCGTAGCGTGGTCATGATATCCCTCACATGAGTGAGATGTTTGTCCAGATTATCTGAGAAGACGATTATGTCATCCAGGTAGACCAGGCAGGTACGCCATTTGAAGCGGGCAAATAGGATGTCAATGGCTCGCTGGAAAGTGACGGGGGCGTTGGTAAGACCAAAAGGCATCCGTTTGAAACGGTAGAAACCGGAGTGACAGGCGAAAGCGGTTTTATCCTGGTCTTGCTTCCTTACCGGAACTTGCCAGTATCCCCAATTGGCGTCCAGGGTTGTAAAGACGGTGGCAGTGCCCAGCGAGTCAATGTACTCGTCCATTCTTGGGATTGGATACACGTCCTTGACGGTGACGGCATTCAACCGACGGTACTCGACGCAAAACCTCCAGGAACCATCCTGCTTTGGAGCCAGTACTACTGGAGAAGCCCACGGCGACTGAGCCGGTTCAATGACTCCTGCTCGAAGCATTTTATCCACTCGTGCCTTTTCCTCCGCGCGTGCGGCGGGTCCGGCACGGTATGGGTGCTGAGAGATGGGTTGGGTGTCCGGTAGCAAATCAATCCGGTGTTCCGTAGTGGCAATCTCACCAAGGGAGCCGTCCCACATAGTGGTGAAGTCCCTTAAGAGTTCTTGCAATCGATGGAGGTATGACTCCGGGACGTGGCTGAGATCCAGGTCCTCGAGTTCTTTGACTGGATCGGGGCGGTCACCACTCGTTGAAACGGGCTGCGTCCCTGATGTTACAGGTTGAACCCTGGGTACCGGCGATGAAACGGGTTCCGGGCTGTCCCCCTCCTTAGAGTGAACGAGTCCGAGAACGTCAGCTGCGGTCAGCTTTGTCGGCACCATAGCGATGGGGTGCGGCATGACGGACCCTATCACTTGGTTATTCACCAGATACTAGGGTACAGTCCCTAGATTGGCTATCAGAACGTGAAACGGTTGGTTTGGCTTCACATGGACGATTCCATTCGCAATTGAGAGGCTGTGGCTCTCATACAGTGACGACAATAGTTGCAAGACCCGGAGTCCGTGTTGACGGGAGGTTACTTTCACCATCATTTGGGACTCAGGCGGGACGCACAACGACGCTGCGATGCGGAGCTTATTAGATTCACGGTTATCCGGTCCAGGTTCCTGTGCTGCCGGTAGCGGGACGTGCTTCTTCGTGGCACGCCTAAGCGGACGACGAACGATCGGACTGGACGATCTATCCTCCATCTCACCACGCCGTTGGCGGGGGAACATCGCTTCGACGAAGCGGTCGCAAAAGTCGCAACTCAAGATGACTGGGGCGGCTAATTTCCGACATACGACGAAGTCGAGTTTCATCACGCGAGCGCCAACGCGGACTACCAGTTCTAGGAGCCCCACCGTATCCAACGGTTTGTTGTTCGCGTCAGCGACCTCCGGGACATGGTCGCAGCGGATCCTAGACTGCAATGCAGGCGGTAACACTTCCTCCACGACAAAGCTCGGACCGGCACCGGTGTCTAAGACGGTAAGGTGTCGCACCATAAACTGGGGTGAAAGGCTAAGGTCAGCATAGACCTTGTTTTTCTCTTGGCCATCACCAGAACTCTATCCGGGAACCGGTTTTGGGAAACACATTTCCACGGACGACGCAGAACACGAAAGTGTTCCGAGTTCACGTCATTGACGGCCTCTTTCCTTGAAAGGATTTTGACCGGGGAGCGAGGCTTGGACGCCTCGGGCGCCGTCGACCTCGACTCTGAGAGCGCCCCTCCTTGAGAGGAGACTCCCACATTTAGTTTTTCTGGGCCTGCCCCGCCGGAGGCGGCTGCTCAGGACGTTGAGCAGGCAACGCTTGGGAATCAGGTCCAGAAGATACCGCAGAAGCGGTGGGGTGACCGACCACGTCGGTGACACGGGATTCTGGTGCAGGTACCACCCGAGCTCGGGGAAGCGACACATGACGTGGAACATCCGTTCGAGCATGGATATACGATGCAATCGGAACAGCTGCTTTGTCCTCCGGGGATAGGGCCTCGTAATTGACTACGACTTGTGCCCATTCTCGGAGAGACAACACACATTGTGGAGAAGTATGGCCTGGTTTGTAGCAGAGATGACAAATCAGACCAGAAGCCGGTCTTGGGTAGCGAGGCTCGGCGAACTTCACCGCGGGGCGGGTATCTCTCCAACCAGAACGCGAAAAGCGGACATTACCACTCTCGTGTGGGACGCGTGGCGCACGAACGCGACCATTATCTGCATAGAGTAGCGTGTCATCCTCAATCACGTATTGTGACTCGTCCAAGGTTGAGGGTAACTCCGTTGTCGGGATGGAATGAACGTTGCTATGGGCTAGCTGCACGTTATCATAACCCTTTCGAGAGGCCTGTTCGTCGATCATCGAAGCTGACGGGGTACCCGGTTGTAACATCAACGCTTTTGCGGACCTAACCCTGGAGCCAGGAGTGCGTGCGCGCAGGGCTTCACCATCTGCACGAGCGAACTGAACTAGTTCCAAATACGTGGCTTTAGGTCTATCTTCTCGACGTCGAGAAACAAGAGTCCGGATCGCCGGGTCCAAACCATCGACAGACATGGTACAACGCTCTTCAGCGGGGTAAACATTGCCACAGCGGTGGATGGCCTTGTTAAGGCGCGACGAATAATCGGTTTCCGACTCGCCTGGCCGTTGGCGAGTGTCCCGCAGGGCGCGTATAGCCTGCTGAACGGCGGAGTTAGTAGCATACGACCTCAGGAGGTACTGAACTGCTTCAGGCCAGCATGTGACTCCTCCTTCGGAGGCGCGTGATGAACCTCTGACAGAGTAATACTGGTCTTCTGCAAGCCCACTTGAGAAGTACGGTAAGGCAATGTAGGTCTGTCCCTCGTTCATTCCAAGGATATCAGCTTCCGCGACAAAGCGTGCCAAGAAATCCAACACCAATATTGGGTCTTCTCCAGAAAACGACTGGTTTCGTAGTGAGAGCTGCATTCGCTTAATGCAGTCCTTCACTCTTCCCGTACCACGGGGTGTACGATCCAAAGAACAGTCCTCCAAACGGTAGTACCGGTATGATAAGAGCTTCTTAAAGAGCGAATTGGTCGGTTTCAGCTCCTTCAAACCTGTCTGCTTCCTTCCCTTCGTGCGGGCGCGGATCACACCATGGGTGGCTGTTGACCGCTTAGAGCGTGAGGAACGCTCACGCAGAGCTACTTCCACCGATGAGTCGGAAGAGTCGGACTCCGAGGATGAGGAGTCTGACGGTTCGACATTGGGGTTTGTTCCAACGTCTCGAGACGGCTTCGGACGCGCGAGAACTTTTCCGCGACGTCCTTGACAAAGGCCAAAGGTCCACCAAGGGACTTTCGAATCGAGTTCACATCCGCACGGAGGACACGGAGGTCCTCAGAAAAATCCTGCGTAGCAGTGTCATTTACCTTCTTGGGAAGGGAATCGAACTCCTCTGCAAGGATGACTTGAGCTTCCCGCATAGAGCGGAGTTGCTCTTCCACAGATGCAAAGCTGGGAGGGAGAGTGACATCCCTAGCAGGGGAGAGCATCTGGGTGGCGGCAGACGCCGGTCCTGCTCCACTTGCTGGGGGTGTCAAATCAGAGACAAAAGGTCTCGAGGCTTTTCCACCTGGCACGCCAGTCGATTCACCGGTATGAGACCGTGAACGGACCGGGATACGGGATGGTTGCGAGGGTTCTGGGGCACCGGTTTGACTCCGCGTCCTCGGACGGTCTTTGGAAGACATGAGATCAAAATCTGTTACACGTGAGTATCCAAACCCGATCGGCTACTGGGGCCAAGAAACTTCCTCAAGGAGGGCAACTGAGATCAACCTCAATTTGTGAGTCCTCTTTCCGATTAATCGTGACTGAGTGTGCCCGACTCAAACTTCTAAGTCGGGAGACCAGGTTGTAGGACAACGCTTGGAGCGGAGACACCACGAAGATGTTCGGGATCTTCCTCTCTTGAGATACACGCCTCAGGCGGAAAAGACGCGTCCCAGCGGAGCACAGAAACAGAGCCACTCTGGAAAGGCACGACGGAGTCGGGTGTAATACCGAGGCCAATCCGGCGGGATATACCTAGAGTGTTTGGGTGAGCACGGCACAGTCCCGGGTGTGACCAATCCTGGGCGGAGCGGTACCACGGCGACTGTCGGAAAAGGAGCGAGGAAACACTCATATGAGGGGGGCGAGCGGGGTGAGTGAGGCGGCCACTCACGAGAACCTAAAAGGAAAACAAGAGGAAAAGGGGGCGAAACCCTATACAGGGGCGAGACTACGACAAGTGTCGGCGATAAAATATGAACCTACGGTGGTGGTAGCACTCTGCTCGACAGAGGGGTGGATGAACTAACGTGCGACGGGCGCTCACGCAGTATGCGGTGAAGACGCGGCGAAGGCGAAAAGTTCAGAGCCAAGGCACCCTCCTTTGTATCTCCCAAGAGGGTGTTTACTGGGGAGCAGTGCTCAGCCTCCTAAATAGTGTGGCGCGCAGCCCCTGACAATGGGCGCGCGCCTGAAAAATAGACACTAAATAGCGATAGCGTAGCTAAATAAATACTGAAAGTTACTCAATAATACTAACCATTAGGTAGAATTCGGGCCACGTGTGGCACGCCTCGCACTCGAGCGTCGGCATCCGTGCAGTCCACGTTTTCGAACCGTGTGCACTTCCGGTCGTAACCGGCCGTCAGCACGCAATAGCGGTATAGCTTGTCATAGACCAAGATAGTCCTCAAGCGAGCGAAATCTCTAAGTCCTGGGAAGAAACCGCCTTGAAGGGCATTGTCCTTCATTTCTCGCGACCAGGAAGCTCCAATTTTATCGTGAAAAAAGTGTGTCTGCGATTATTTTTGACAGTAACGTCCACTTTCGTAGTTTATCCGGTGACCAGTTTCGTTTTCGATTGCGTGCCAAAAAAGCGTTCATTGTCGCTCTCTTATGTGGTGGGAAGTGCGCGGGTATGTACTTTGTTTCCCACTACACGATGGGGATCCATAGATGATGACATATTTGACAAATTATGAAAGAATGAAGTAAAGATTATGTGTTTACAGGTTTTGGAAGATCGTTCGTGATCTTTGAGGTTGACGCCAGAGAAGAAGAGAGTGTTTAAAACGTCTAGGCACAAAAATTTAAGGAAATTGACAAAGTTTACAAGCATTATCGATATTGTAATTTTGGCCTCATATGAGGCCAGTGGTCGTATAGACACTATTGTCTACACGCCCGGAGGATTGGCCTCACCTGAGACCAAAATTTACCTTAAAAAGTAACTGAAATTCATTCAAGATATGAATTTTCAAATTTAGAGCAGAAGGACAGAAAACAAAAATAAAAACCATACATCTTTATCGTTGAGCAAAAGCCTCGGGAATCGAGTCAAACAGAGCTTTAATACTCTTCTTTAAAACGATATACTTTTGGTGTGACAAACTTCAGTAATCGCAAAAAAGCAACAACCAAATATTTTTGGCCTCAAACTATCCAAAAAAACCATGTTGAAAGGAAATACCTCTTTTAATCATCTAGTATTGTATACTACAAATTTTAAGGCCATCAAAGGAAGAGTGTTCAGCAATATGTTCCAGTTATGCAGAGCTCGTAGATTGCATTTATTGCTTTATTACAAAGAAATAAAAAATGGCCTCATATGAGGCCAATTGGCCTCACATGAGGCCATCGGTCGTATAGACACTAGTACTAGCCAACAGCGAGTTCAGTCGCGGCTGGAGGCGTATAAAAGATAGTACCATAATGCAGTGGTATTGTGTTGAGTGTCACGGCATAGTGGTGCAAGCGCATGAGTTTGTGCGGCAGATGATGGTATATTCTCTTTATTTGAGGGCATTCTTTGTATTCGCTCTCTCCCGCCACTTTGGGAGAGGGCTGACTTCCACTAGGGACTGGAGGTTGCGCTGACGCTGTGCCCACGCCAACCGCACCCTTCAAATTGGGTTCCTCGGCAGTTTATATTCCCAAGGAGTGAGAGGATATCGAACTGCCAGTCGTAAAAGTGTTCTCATTTATCCTTCCTTGTCTCAAGTGCAACTCGCAATCGCCTAAGTCGAAAAAAAATGTGCTGGTCATCCTACAGAAGGGGAAATTGGCTTGTTCTGTCAGTCGGGGAGCTTTGATCGATTTAGTTTGTTGAACAATCGGTACAGCGCGAAAGCGAGTCTACAAGAATGAATAATTCAACATCGCATTGGACAGCAGAGCCCTGCTAAGGGCCATGGCTAGACTCAAAATCGAAGGCTATAAAACACCTGAGTCCCTTTGGCAAGAGCCCAGCCGGCATTGCTATCTATATTAGAGGCTGTCATCTGTAGAGCTTTTTCAGGCCAAAGTGATGGGCCGTATCACTTAATAAAGATGCTTGCAGAGCACCATTTTTGAGGGGTTGAAACCTTTTATTCACAATCAAAGCTGTGCCATTGTGGTGAAGCCCTATGCCTTGGAATTGATCACGGCTGTACGAGTGTAGAGCCTCATGTCTTGTCGACCCTCCTCCACGTTAAGGAGGAACCCCCAACGAGTGAGCGTGTTACTTGCATGCGAAGGTCGGAGAAGAGAATATGTCGTTGCACATCAGCAGGAGGCTCTCAAGTCATATGTACGTCTGGCACTGGAGAAAGCTGTTCATTGGCACCTGGCTCAGGTTAAGTTAAATACGCCTCTAGATAGGAACGATGAAGATTTGGTTCAAGAATGGCTGAAACCCATATACCGCGAAAGGAAGCGAAAACCAAGGTTGACCAGGAAAGAAAGTGAAGAATTGCTGATAACTAAAGCACTTGAAGCACTCCGACCTCGAAGAACCAAGCCCCCTGCGCCAACACTTTCTCTGTATGCAAGGCTGATGTTGATAATCATACCCGAGCTGCCCAAACTCTGCCGCATGTTGCTTAAGGCATCTAAATTTCGTATCAAGCAAGTGAAGTATGGTGAGTTTGAAACAGCACGCGCAATGGTATGGTACGCATATGGTGCAAAAATGCCGTCACCGGATATACTTTCGCGAACATATGATTTGGTCGAGTTCGAGTCCGGTCGTATGCAACAATCCAGGCCAAGGAAACAGTTAAGCGATCCCAGAATACTCCGCAACGGCAAACGCGTGAATTCGATGGACGAAATTCTGGCGATGTCACTGGTGGAACTCACAGACCGAACAATGTATTGTCTGGCAGATACTGCAAAGCCTTGTATGCTATACTCGGATAAGAACACAGCTGTTTGTCCATTGTACGAATTTGTTGCAGAAATAAGTCGGTGTGCCGTGCACCTTAACCCCGCCTTACTGGAGCTCGTGAAGCAATGTATGGACAAAAAAATGTATCGGAACAGGCTGTTGTTCCGGCTCGAAAGGAACTGGGATGTGGTCAGTTTATTATGGGGTGAAGCGCCCAGATTGAAAGAGTGGTACGAAAGAGTGATATTAGTTCAAAGACAAGGATTGATAAACTCTCTGTTCGGAATGATGCATTCTGATTATGGACAGTTCGAAATCTTGGGGCTTCGATATACTTTTGGAAGAGGGAAGTTTGCAGATCAACACATGGACGCTATGCCGCCGTATCGTATTGCTGCGATGGAGCTTGATAGGGAGTACTTGAAGAAGGACAGCAACTTCAAGAAATCTGTGTACATGAGAAACGGCGTTCTGGTAAAAAAGGAACCAAGAAATCAGGTAGTGGTGCGCGCGTTTATTCTGGTTGTGTACGCGATCGTAATGGTGGTATTGACGGTGGTGCTGTGTGTGAAGGGGGTAAATGACGGGATAGTGGGATACCTTGAAGTAGTTTCACTGGTTACGCTTGGAACAATTGGGACACTGGTATCAATATGGCAGTGCCTCTCAAGCCAGTCACGCCCCATCCGCCGCGCATTCCAGGGCTGCAAGGAGGTGCACGGAATTGAGGACCTGCTGAGTGTGTCGTATATGCGCGTGTTTGCAAACAAGAAGAAGAAAGAAGAACAGCTGGAGGTATTTCGCAAGTGGTTGGCTGGAAACGGATACGGGGAGAACCTGCCGGGCATCGAAGTTTTCTTTTCTGGAAAAGATCGGTACCCACTGTATGATCCGAAGGGAATCCGCGTGGATCACCTAAGCCATGTGACGCTTTGTGATGGATACTACTTGGTGCGGCGGCCGGACGAGAAGGCGCGACTGCTGATGAGGCACGGTGATAACCTTCGAGTGGAAGACATTTGTGATGCACACGCGGTGATGGTGTCGGTGTCGAGGCGGTGCACGATGCGAGTTGGCGGTGACTGAGTGGCAGCAATGGGCGACAGCATGCGTAGCCGCGAAGGCGATGGTGGTGAGAGATATGACAGTACTGGTGAATGCAAAAGGCACGAGCGATAGAGCATTGTTTGGCCGTTTGGAGTAGGAGGACATGGCGGACGGCGAGGGGGTAACGGTCGACGGCCGAAGGCTACGTTTTACATGTGCAGCAACGTGCGGCCGCGGGCGCGCGGTGGCCGGCGCGCGGTGGCCGGCTCACACGGCGCCACGCGTGGCCATGCGTCCGCTGCGTTGCTTCGCGGGGCGGCGCTAACGCCCGCGCGTCTTACCGCCGCCTCATCGCTACATTCCGCATCGTCGCATCCGCCCGCCCGCCATGGCGCGTCTCCCCCGCCCCACATAAATGCACCATGCGCGCCGCGTCCCCTCCGCCTTGCATGCCGTCATCGTCATCGTTCACGCACCCCCGCCAAGTCGCCCTCCGCCAGCTTCGCCAGCTTGCCGCGGAACCCTCCGTCGACCCCGACCCCGACCCCGATCCCACAATGAGTCCGCCTGCTTTTCTGCCGCCGTGCGCCCTCTCCTTGCGCCCTGGCCAGCTGTGCACCTCGCAGTGTCGGCCGCCGCCGCCGTCCTCTTCGCCGCGTCCTTCGCTTCGTGCTGCCCAGGTCGTGGCGTGTGAACGTGCTAGGCATCACCACCAACCAGGTGTTGACTTTTACGGAATTCCCAACCCACCGCCCGGTTCCGCGCTTCTCCTCTCCGATCTACGCGAACGCCTTATTCGCCAGGAGGAGACAATCATCTTTGCGCTCATCGAGCGCGCCCAGTTCAAGCTCAACGATCCCATATACACTCCCGGCGCCTTTGATGTACCAAAGCCCTACCACACCTTTTCCCAGTTTGTGCTGTATCAGATAGAGCAGGTGTACGCCAAAGTGCGCAGGTACACCTCTCCGGACGAACATCCGTTTTCGCCGCCTCATCTCCTCCCCACCCCCATTCTCACTCAACTAGACTACCCGAAAACCCTCAAACAGAATAACATCAACGTCAACGAAGACATAGAAAAGATCTACAACAACTTCATTTTGCAAACGATTTGTCAGCCCGGAGATGATCAAAACTATGGCAGTTCTGCAACCAGTGACGTCGCTTGTTTACAAGCGCTGTCCAAGCGAATTCATTACGGCAAGTTCATCGCTGAATCAAAGTGTCAGGCTGATGAACCCCTTTACAGGCAACTGGCGTCAAAACGAGACCGTTCCGCCATTTGGGACCAGCTTTCAAACGAACAAGTTGAGCGCGTTCTCCTTAAAAGAGTTGAGAATAAAGCCAGAAGCTACGGTTCGGACATAAGCGTGGAGGGGCCGAGAGACGTTTTCAAAGTTGACCCCATCACCATATCTGAGATGTATAAAAAGTTTATTATTCCTCTAACCAAGGAAGTAGAGGTCGAATACGTCATTCAAAGATACGAGGGTGTCAATTATGAAGAGCCTGCAAATCATCAAACGGATGCATTTGTCACTAATTTGAAGCGATGGACCAGTTAATCTGCTTTGCTATTCATAAAGTCGCTTTCCATAAAATCCTTTCAACGTTTTTCGTCCGTCTGTTGCTCTAATGTTGTCACCACCAAAGCAGCATTTTCCCGTATTCTGTTGTTGCTTCCAATGGAATTATTTTGCCGAAACGTGAGTGGAAAACATGAAAACATAGTTCGATGGTCGGTCAGGAAGACGCGCCTTGTCAGTGTATCCCGCAAGAGTCTTTCAGAAATGATCGCATATGCGCACGGTTGTTGTCCTTCAAAAGCCAAGGTTCATTTCTTCAGGTTAGGTGAGTAACCAGGTTGCTGGTAAAGAAGCAAAAAATGAAAGTAATGAAGATAGCGACGCAGATATGCCGGTCTTCCCAAATTGCTCTTTGCCTATTCAAATCACTCTCAACGTGCCCATATTTGTCAAAATCCATGCCCCAAGCACTAACATCTTAAGTCGAAGGGCTCCTAAAGAATTCTTACATGTCGTCTAAGGAGACGAGCAAATTGTTTTATTATGTTACTGCTCTGCAATTAGTGGAATCAAAATTCAAAAACACGTCTTCATCAGTTGTACGGGCGACAGAGGGTTGGAGAATCTGTTCTCCGTGTTTCTGGGTACATGCTAGTGAAAGCTAGCACGGTCATTAAAGAACATCTTCTTTTGCATTTCGGGGCTCTTTCAGATCGTCACTGAATAGGAAGTACACAATCATCTGAAGAATTACGACTATGATCGGCAACGTACTGTACACCCCGTTCTCTAAAATGCATGTCGGAACGAGCGACCAACATCAATGCTGACACTTGATATCCGGAGTCAACAGGCAACCTCCAGCACAATGCAATGGCCATTGGACCCGCCTATCGTCAAATAAACTCCTCATCGTGAATGAGTGAGTGAGCCACCTGTTGTTTCTTTCTCAAAGAAACTTCTATCCGTTTCACCATAATCCATGTTTACTTACTCACACATGCTAAAGCATATTAAGGGTTTTCACGCAGGAGGGCTTGACTTGTTAGCCATTGGTAACGGCCCATTGCTGACAGGCGACCAGAGTTGATTGTATTTCAAATTTTTTGATTAATTTATTCTTGCAGCGGCATAGTGCTCCTTGATTGTTGTGGGGCAACGTATCCAACGATGAAGTGCAGATCTTGTAGTAGAATTAGTGTACCCTTGTTAGCAATCCGGTAATTTCGAAGTGCTACTGCCTCTAAATAGTTACGAGAGAACTTTCCTACTCAAGCGACCTACTTCATGACAGAAAACGAATGGAAAACGAATGGAAAATCGTTCGCCGCGGCGGAAAGAATCACTCACGGAGGAAAAAAAAAGTGTCGCGACCAAAAGTATACCATGTAAGCGCACCAACCGCTTCTGACCCGGCTCCGTCATCCACGGTCAGTGCAGACCATGTTATGATTCTGGCCAAATCTCTAAGAAACACAGCTTGGTGGGAACAAACGGCGGCTCACGTTCTTCGTGCGACGGCAGCGTTTGCTGGCTCCAACGTTACCATGCATTGTTTGGGTATGGGTTCTTTCACTCACTGGAAGGACGCAAGGCATCAACTTGCGTGCGCGTGCTTGCTGCGAGAGCTTTTAGAAGTTGGAAAGTGCTTTGTGGGAGATCCATGTATGAATGAAGCCGACGAAGCTATTCTGCGAAAGCTGAGTATGTGCAGAAAGGAATGGCAGCTCGGCGAAGACTTTGAAGTGGGAACTGGCTCGCGTCTGTTTCTATTTCTTCCCCATTGTTCCCGCGATATGAACGAACACGTGTTGCTAGCATTAGATCGATGCGGTGCTTTAGGCAAAGTGGTGGTACTGTCAAACCAGCTGTCGCTTTATTTTGAGATGTTACCACCTGGAATGGCGTGGCCAACCGGGTTTATTGAGAAGCTGTACAGGCGTGGAAGACTAGAGGAGAAAGCATGCCCTCGTTCGACTCTGTCAAGCAGTGAAACGGCGTTCAACGACTTGTGCGTGATGAGAGTTGTACCCGATGGCAAGGTGTGAAAACGGAGCGATTCGAAACAAAAACGAAACGGGAGAGTTGGAAAGGTTTAGTAAAGGAAAAATGCACATGAAGGTGAAAATAGATGCCAGGCGTGGTGTTGGTTTGGTATGAAGTTGTGTGTGCGTTTACACGAGGATAAGAACGGAAACCATTACGAAAGGCATTGTACAAGAACGGTGGCTACCAAGGGCAGTAAGGAATTACTGAAGGTGGTTGCTCAACCATCTGAAACCCTGTGCGTAGCCCATTTTTCTAACAACCGAGCACATGAAAAGCTCGATGGGACGGATGTCACTCATGGGTGCAGTGGCCTGTCCCGTGGTGAGATGATGTAAACCGAGGGCCGAACGCAGTTCTTCATCGCTGGCGGCGCGCGGCATATCGATCTTGTTACCAAGGATGAGGAATGGGACATCCGATAGCATTTCGTCGCCAATCAGACTATCAAGCTCCTTCTTGACCTCAGGAAAACGTTCTCTGTCAACGGCGTCGACGAGAAATACGACGCCATCGACCTTGGCGTAATAATTGCGCCAAATCTGGCGGGCAGCGGCATGACCGCCGAGGTCAAAGGCGCGAAAACGAATGTTGCCGACGACGACTTCCTCGGCAGTGGGCTGCTGCGTAGGGATGTGCTGTGCAACGCGATCGTCGCGCAGCACGTGCATCAGAGTGGTTTTTCCAGCATTGTCCAGGCCGAGGAAGAGGATCTTTGCATTCTTGTAGTACAAGCCGAGGTAGGAGAGAGCGTCCCAAAACCAGGAAAACATGGCGCGCGCGGGGGGAGGAGGGAGGGGGGAGGAAGGGGGTACAGGGAAAGAGGAATTGGTAGCGGGACCGGATAGGATTTGAACACGGATGTTGAGTTGCGGTACGATGGGAACGGTGGTGTGGAGGACGATACGGATTTGTAGAGGTGGTCTTCGGCAAAGGCGCTGGTGTGGGATAGTGCTTACAGAGGTTCGTTGATTGAATGCCAGCTGACCAGCGAGGCGACGTGGCCACGGGCGAGCGGCAACTGGGCTTGCGCTCCGCGCGCTCGGAGACGCGGAGCGTTGTTGGGGAGATAGCACGCGGCGCGCGGAGGGAAGGCAAGCGGCTGCAACAGCAGCAGCGCTATGGCGCCGGAGCCGCGCGACGCGGCCGTGTGCGGCGCCAAGTTCCGCGCCATGCTGCGCTGCGTCGAGAGCAGCGGCTCGTCGGCCGCGTGCGCCGACAAGATCGGCCTCTTCCTGGCGTGCGAGCGCGCCGTCGTGCGCGCTGCCGCACGCCAACCCTCCCCCTCCGTGCCTCCACCGTCGCCTCCACCGTCGCCTCCACCGTCGCCTCCACCGTCGCCTCCGTCGCCCCCTGCACCCTACTCACCGTCCTCACCGTCCTCACCGTCCTCACCGTCCTCACCGTCCTCACCGCCCTCACCGCCCTCGTCGCCCGCCTCGCTGCTGTCCCGCATGCTGTCCAAGCAGTACGACGCCTGCGTCGCGCTCGCGCAGTCCGCCACTCGTCCACACGTCGTGCGCGATTCGCACCGCTTCGCCTCACGCATGCTCTCCGACATTGCGCATAGTATGACCGCCGTGTCCTCCCGTCTTTCATCCTCTCTTGTCAAATACTGGCGTTCCATGACCGCCGATGATGACTCCTCTCAAAAACCGCATTGACATCCACAAAAAGCCTTTCCTCTAGTGCTTTCTGGCGTCAGTACCTGCCGTGCGAGCGCCCACAGCGTGGGCACTCACTGCGTCTCCGCCCTGTCGCCGCGCGTATCCCGCTCCCTTCACCGCGTGTGCATATCTCTCGGGCACCCGCGTACGCGGCGCCTGCACGCTGCCAAGCCGACCCAACTGACCGCACGCCATCATCTTGTCATCGCCTCTGGAGCGTCGAATCGTCACCGTCATTCCTTTCCCGCTGAGGTACTCGTGGAACGCCTCCATCGTGTCCCCATCACTAGCTTCAAACTCTGTGCCCTCGTGCGTATTGAACTGGATCAAATTGATTTTGCAAGGCACCCCGGCCGTTAGCCGCAGCAGTTCTTTTGCGTCAATCAAAGAGTCATTCACCCCCTTTAGCATCACATACTGGAACATCACCTTGCGCTGTTGCCCATGTCTGCGAGGAAACACGTCGCGCAACGTTTGCATCAGTTCCGACAGACCGTACTTGCGGTTTATTGGCATCAACCAACTCCTCAGCTCGTCATTTGTAGCGTGTAGAGAAACAGCAAGGTTTGCTTTGCTTTCATTAGCAAAGCGTTTGATTTCCGGCACTAGCCCAGAAGTGGACACTGTCACCTTTTTCGGACTTAGGTGAAGGCCTTGGTCATGTATCATTGTATTCACTGCACGAAGCACATTGTCTAGATTGTGCGCAGGTTCTCCCTCCCCCATAAATACAACATTTGTTATTCGACTTTCCCCCCCGAACAGACGCATCGATTGCACTAACTGATCCACAATCTCCCCTTGCGTCAACGAGCGTTTATATCCGGTTCGTCCAGTCAGGCAGAACTGACAATTTAAAGCGCATCCCCACTGACTGGACACGCAAATTGTTGTGCGACCCTCGGCTGGAATCAGAACTGTTTCTATCACACCTCCAGAGTCGAGACGGTATGTAATCTTCCGTGTTCCGTCCTCGCTCTTGTGCACAGAGTTGAGACCAAGTGCGTCTACCCGAGCATGTTTCTTCAAAACCTCGCGGAAGGTTTTCGACAAGTCCGTCATTTCGTCAAAGGACGCAGCCAGTCGTTCCGGCTTATAAATCCATTGCCAAAGCTGTTTGGCACGAAACCGTTTTTCCCCGAGATGGTTTTCAACCCAGGCTTCCATCTCAGATAAGGTAAGACTTTTGAGTAAGACCAGCCCGTTAGAATCCATAGGCAGCTCAAACTCTTTGACGCGAACTACTTCCGAAGAAACATCCCCTTTTAAATGATGGATCGTTCCATCAGGCTGTACGCTTCGCCGCGTTGCAAGTCGGCGCCTCTTGACGTGTGTGCCGCCACGGGAGGAAGTCACTTTTGACCTCATGCACATCCACGATATTGAGGGAGATGAGCGTCTGAAACTAGATGGTGATGTGGGAAACAACAGCGGATTTGGCAAGAATGCAAGCATTGTCGGTGCCCTTCTGTCAAACAAAGCAATGCCTCCATGAAACATCCTGCACGCCATCATTGTCCACGTTCCGGACGCACACAGTCGCTCAAAGCCCTGGCACAAAGATCGTCTGTAGCAGCTTTGCCCTGCCAAAGCAAATCTGCTCGAGGCAAATTGGAAAAAAAGACAGCCCGGCGATATTTTACGCGCGACCATTTTCTCTGCTGTCATATAAGGCTCTCGCGGCCTTGCTCTAGGTTAATAACACTTCACGTCTTCTAATACGGTACTTCTGCTGAGCTAAGCGCCGCTTAACCTTCATCGAGGGATTGCTATCCTTGAGGGATAGATTGCTATCGCTAACCTATTTCTTTTCGAATGGGTCCTCAATCTCGGGGTAGGAATGGGTTTGCGGAATCCTAACCTATTTTAACTTCAAAATAATCAATCTCTCGCCCATGGAACCCAAAATTATCGTGATTAGTTTTTTCTCTTTCGTATTTCGACTCAGCTAGCTAGCTAGCCAGCACGTTTTTATATTAAGACCAAAGACCTTACGGATTATTATCCGTTTACCCTGTACACGGTACTGAAAAATATTCAAGCGTTCAGCTTGGTCGCTATGAGTAAATGTAGCAGTCTCTCTCGTTTGCACCCTTTTTCAAATGCAATGGGTGCTTTTATAATAAATTCATCGATAGTGCATCCTTCTTGGTAACTCGATTTTCATGTTTTTCTTTCTCTGATAAAGAAACCCAGGTCTCCAGTTTTAATCGGAGATGCATATGCATTCTAATCTCGGACACTAGCTCGAAAGAAGTGAACAGCCATCAATCTAAAAGCACATAACTCTGCGCTCATTGGCGAGAAAAGAAGAAATATGACTATTATCTTGCATCCGCTTATACATTTTCAGATCTACTATACGTATTTAGAAAAAGGTGAGGGGAAAAAAACAAAATTCGTACTGCCCAATCTTCAAATCAGGTGATGAAACCCCTCCCTCATTTTCTCCTTTTCAAACAAATAAATGGGGGAATCAGAAAATATTCCTCACTAACGACATCAAGTGTTGTCTCTGCATCAGTTGTATAGACAACACTTCGATGTGCAACTTCTTTCTAGGTTCGTGAACCAAACAAGTTTTCAGGCTTCAAGACACGCGATAAGCAGCTTCTGTGACATCCACACCAAGATGCAGTCTTTGGCTAAGAACCAATGCGTTCCAGTTTGCGGCTTTTGCTTCTTGCAAATAACCAACCACGCTGATTCTTTTTAGAATCTGTAGAACCATTTGGGGATATCACTAATCTTTTTAGTCTTTGCCACATGCCAGCAGGCTGAAGAGCGATTGCATTCTGTAATTTTTCGTACATAGTGTGCTCAAGATCCAGCTCACATTTGAGCTTGAGAATCACTCCTAATAGCATCTCATTTTCGAGCAGTACTTCGGCAGTTTTCTGGCCTTGTTCCATGAGCTCCATCCTAAGCCTTTCCTCCTCTGTGGCAAAGAGATTTGTCCTGAGGCTCGGGCGTTTGCGTTCCAATTCTTCACCGCTATCAGCCACCGGAAAAGATTGATCAGCGGAGCTTTTTGTAAAAGTACATTCCTCTGACGAGGACTGAAGAGTTTGCCATGCTTGTACCTGATGCTGTAACTGTGTGTTTTCTTTGTCGCAGCACGTCAATTTGTCCTGAAGAGAGTTCGCGAGACTCATAAGCTGCTCGACTCGATTCGTCAGCGATTGGATGTGAGCTTGAGTTTGAGTCAAACTTGCGGTACTTGATTGCAACAGTTTTGCATCAGCATCTTTACCAGATTGCCGGAGTTTTAGGTTTTGTCTATTTGACAGGTTGGAAAAAGCTGCTTCCCCCTTCCTTGCAAGCTGAAAGTTAGGTTGAGTATCTTCCCCACAGCTATCATCGTCGGTGTTTGAGTCCAAGCAAAAGTTAATTTTTGAAGTAGAATTTGAGCTGCTAAGAGATGGGAAATACGTAAGGCTATTGTGTGAATCGCTGTTTGAAGAGGAGTCAGATAGGCCACAAGGTTCCTCGACACATCTAGCGTCCGTATTGAGCATTTCGGTAACACCCAACGCGGGGGGCCTCGCACAGCTCAATGACACTCCATGGTATTGATTTGGATGTTCACTTCGTGGAGGAGGAGCTCTCTTCATGTAGCTTCTCTGAAGCGGAGACATTTTTCCAACAGATCCTTTTGGCCTTGGAGCCAGATGAAGACCTTGCGGTTGAAAACAAAAAGGACCAAGCCCCGTTGTTGGAATGATGAGGGTCTCACCCGTACCCACACCCTGTCCTTCGTCGTCATCGTAGACTTCATTTGGGCCCATGATTGTCCAGAAGCGCAGTTTAAAAGGGGTTTCCACCGTAGTAATAATAGGCCTTTCTTCCCAAAGACCTCGTCTATACCGAGTAAGATACATCTTACCTAGTTTTGACTTTCTGGGAATTCCAGCAAAGGGACAAGGCTTCTCGACTTCGTAGCTGAACTCCTCATCCGAGCTTCTGGATATATCGCTGCTGCTTGAGCTACGCAAAGAAGGGCGGTAATCCTTGACAGTAAGCAACTCTTCATGCTCACATTGAAAGTCTGCCGAGGACATGCGTGCTTCTCTCTGTCTCTGTCTCTGTCTTGCTTTATCTTCGTCTGTGCGGTGCATATATTTGGAGAAGCGTTTAACCAGGAAGACACCTACTGCTACCTTCGCACTCGTACAGTGCCGGAAACTCAATTACAACATCCCCTATTTTTTGCACTCTACAGGCATGTCACTTTGGAAAATAAATGAAAAATGAGGCTGTATTTCCCTTTTCTAACCATTTAAAGGGTATAAAACTCAATCACACTGATTCATTTACTTTGAAATAATTCCTGCAAAGGTTACCAAAGGAAATGCGAATCACTTACGACGGCATAGACAAATCATCACAAGAATTCCTAATATGAACTACAGAAATCCGAATTCTTCCCCGAGCATTTCCCCCGGCAACAGTCCGTACGAACCCGATAGTAGGGATCTTACGGTAGGAGTTTTCTGCAAAACTTGTGAGGTACTTGTGTGCATTAGACAATCCTCACAAGTTTTGCGCATCAGTTAGATTTACTGCAGAAGCCAAACGTTACGGCATGGCTAAAAATGAGCAATGCAAAAAGCTCCCTGAGTATTAGCCCCCTCATATTCGCACCCTCCTACTGGCACATCATCTGTAGCACTACCGCTTGCTAGCATTATTCCCCACATCATGCCTTTGCATCGACAAAAAGACCATGCCAAGCATCTCCAAGTGCGATGCGCCGTCGGCTGGCAAGTCGCAATGCAACTCGTCGCGCGCATACGTATGCAGCGAAACAATAGAACGACAACTAAAACTAACAGTAGCCTTCTTTATAAAGCTATTGCTGTGTTTCAGTCCTTTGCCCTCGACTATGAGCTGCGACGGTTACTAGTCAGCCGTATATCCTCCTCAGACTTTACCTTTAACTTTAACGCGCTAACTGACGAACAGTGTCTATTGTACTTCCGCTTTTGCAAGCGTGATATGCCTCAAATCATAGATGCTATATCATGGCCGTCTACGCGTACTAGCACGCAGCGTAACAGTTATAGAACTAACCCTCTCTTATCTACTTGTGTACTGCTTCGTCTTTTCGCGTCCCCTTGCCGATGGAAAGATTTAGAGCTCCTATTCGGCAAGCACTACTCGCAACTGTCCGACATATTTTGGGAGGCCCTCGAAGAGTTCTATGAGGCCCGTGGGCACCTATTAAGTAAGGACATTTGTCCTCAGTTTATCCAGCAACATGGGTGGAGGTACGTTGCCGCTGTGGAGGGAAAAAGTGGTGCCTTGGACAATTGTGTTGGCTTTATCGACGGAACAGTCATCGGCGTTGCAAGACCTAGAGGACATGCTCTACAAAATGCAGTATATAATGGCCACAAGAAGAAGCATGCCCTGAAGTTCCAAGTGGTGATATCCCCAGACGGGTTGATACAACATGCCCACGGACCTGTTGAAGGACGTCGTCATGACAGGACACTTTATGTCAATAGTGGGATGGATAGACAACTAGAGGCAGCATTGCTAGGTAGTGAGTATCAGTTCTGTATATACGGCGATAGTGGTTATAACTTTAGGGTATATCTGGAGGTCCCATTTCAAGGTGCAGTGCTGTCAGAGGAGATGCAGGCGTTTAATGCAGCGATGAGCAAGATAAGGGTATGTGTGGAATGGATTTTTATGGAGGTTAAGTTGCACTGGAGTACGGTGGACTTCAAGCGCAAGATGAGAATCCGGCAGTCACCAGTCAGACTTTTGTACAGTGCAGCCATGTTGCTTGCCAACATTAAGAACTGCAGGCACCACAACACGGTGTAGCAGTACTTCGAATACGAGCCGCCGTCCCTTGACGAATACCTTGCACATAAGGATGAGTAACGCGGGACGAGGGAGCGTGGTCGTAGGGAAAACCGCGGCCCTCCGCGAGGAGCGGGGATCGGGGCGGAGCCCCAGCCGCTGATGCTGTAGGTGCGTTGTGGGTCTCTAGGAGGGGTGTCGGGCAGCTCAGGGGGTTTTTAGGTGCTTAGTGAACGCCGGGATGTTGAAGTGAAGACGTGGTGGAGGTGTGGAAGTTTGGAGGACGAAACAGTTTGATGCTGTCTTTACTCTTTGTCTATTTTACTACGGAACATATCCATCATCAGCCTAAACTTCTCCAACTCTACCTTGCTCTGTGATTACCGTTCATCGCGCCTCATTTCCCGCTCATGTCGCATCTTGTTGCGTCGCTGGATGCGGTCTTTTTCTCGCTCCTCACGCTCAAGTGTGAGTCTGTCGCGTTCAAGTGCAAGCTTCTGCTCGTCCAAACTCAATTGCGCGGTATCGGAGGCATGTATGGCCTCTCCAAAAGAAGCCAGGTCGAGGCCAAACTCAGATGACGCCGCTCGCTTGCTACGCCTTTGGCGTTTCACATGTCGACTACCATCGCCGTTTCCGTCGTCTACATCCTCCGGTGATTCAACAGACGCACCCCCAACATCCTCTGCGCCGCTAAATTCTTCGCCGGTTTCTCCCTAACTGCTCTTTTTCCTTCTACTTGTAGCCATTTCTACGATACGACGCCCAGCGGAAAGCTTCCGATCCTCCATAGCCTTTGCCCGTTCCTTCTCGGACTCCTTCTGCTTCGTCAGATCAGCAGTCGCCTCTCGCATTGCTGAAAGCAGCTCCTCGGCTTCCGTCACCTCCCCACCTACCCCTAACATCCTAGAGAGCTTCAGATCGCTACTGTTGAAATTCTTTTGAAGGCGATTGTAGCGATCTTGAACGTTCTTGCCTTCTAGGTCCTTCTTAAACTTGTTAGATATCACCAACGCGTTCTTGACGGACTCAAACCGCTTCCCCTTCTGACCGTAGCTCGCGATGTGAGCTTTCTGAGCCGCCACCTCCCGCAGGATCATCAAGTCCTGCTCCGGCGTGAAGACAGACTTCCTCCCCCTTTTTTGCTTGTTGTTTGAAGCCGGGGAGGGATGGTTAGCGCCGTCAGATGATTCCGACGGGCACCGCAATGGTGGCGGCGGTGCGGGAGTGTCCGTGGCTGAAAAGGAAGCAGGTGCAGTGGGCAGGGGGTTCGGCAATAGAGGGAGATGGTGGGAGAGTTGGTAAGGTAAAGGAGGTACAAAGGAGACTGCTGCAGTTGTGGGTAGAGGTGGAAGATCGGGGAGAGGTTGGGACTCAGGTGTGGTGATGACTTGAGACTGGGGTGGCTTAGGAAACTCAGCCTGGTTTGGTTCCTTACCCCCCATTTTGGGGGTGACGGTGTTGCTGCCTTGCAAAAAAACCTCAGGCATGGAAGGGCTTATCGTTACATAGGGATGGAAAAGAGGCGTCTTTTGGCGCGAACTTATTGGGTACTTGTTCACAGCCTTTACAGACGGGTTGTGGCTAAACGGTCACATTTGAGCATTGTTTGTCACAAGCTTTTGCAGAATTTCTGCAATGGTCTGTAATGCTGTAATTATAATTCACACAACTGTTTCAATATTTGCAGCAATGTCCTACCGTAAACTCGCTGGTATAGGAAAGGCAGGTGCAAAACGCGTAATCAGTACGTATGGAAAGGTTCAAAATAGGTCTAAATTAATCCCAAAATAACATTGCTGACGACCCCCATCAATCCGATTGCACATTCTGCTCCGGTCTTCTCCCCCACGGATTTAGTCCCTCGCTCCTTTGGAGCTCAACACCAATTCTGCCACAATCGCCAAACGCGTCCGTGGACAAAACGAAGTTTCCCATTAGCAGCGCTAGTTTTATTTGCCCTTTGAGGCTTACAACGCCAATAAAAGACCAAATCCGTCGCTACACAGAAATTCTTCGTCCCGGAATCAAAATGGAAGCCAAAAGTCACTCATGCACTTTTTAGAAATTTAAATAAGAGTAACCTTAGTCTGTGATGTATCAATGGGTGAATTCAGAAATAATCAAACCACCAAAACGCCAAAGATTTGGCGCTGTTCAGAAATCCCATAGTACACCAGAAAGCCAAACAGAAAGCCAAATATTGGCGCCAAGGAGTAGACCGAAACCTCTGTGCACAAAGTTGCAAATTACATTCCAAAGCCCATGAATCTCCTTCACATCGCTCTCGATAGAACTCAGACCTTCACCCACTATGAGCTCAACGACCGCCTCCGTCACCGTCTCCCCTTCCCGTACCGTTGCCCTTGCTCCCGCCGCTCCACAAACTGCTCCCGCCCCACCTGCTGCTCCTGTTTCTACACCTTCGACTAATGCATCCGCAGCAACTAAACCTACTCCATTGCCTGCAGCGAACGGCAAACAGTCCCCTAATAAAGGGGGAAAAGGACGTTCAGGCGCACCCAATTATAATAGAGATGATATCACCTCCTTGCTCGACATCGTTGAAAAAGAAGAACCAATCGGTTCTAACTTGTAGGCATTGGTGGCTACCGAATTTTTGCAGTGGAGCATTACAAACGCCCGACCGCTTCGGAACCAAGACTCGCTGAAGAACAAATTTGACAAGCTGTGCAACGCGAAGAAGAAGACAGGCGATCCGTCTCGTCCGCCGGACGTACGACGTGCCAAAAATATTGGTCGTGAAATTCAAGGGAAGATTTCCGCAATCGTTTTGGGTGATGACAAAGAGCCTTATGCCGTGGGTGTGGGGAAGAATTCTATCACGGAAGGTCAGAAGAAGAGCCAGGAGTATGACACTATCGCAGGAAGAGAGAAGAAACGTGCAGTTGGCGCAAAATGGCTGCCATTCAAGAGGGGAAAGACAGAAGAGGTGTTGGTGGAGAACGTGGAGAAAACGGCCGGGTTTATTGGTATGATCGCGAACTCAATGCACTCTGGAACTGATTTGGAAGCCCCAACAGCTACGCAAGAATACCTGACTGCAAACGCTGTGAAGCAGGAGGTGAAATTGCTAAAGGATGAAGTTAGTCAGAGCATGCATGACACACAAGCTATGGTTGCTGGGATGAATTCGGTTCTCCAGCAGCTTGTGTCAAAGATATCCGGCGGGGGCTCGAGCGTGAATCTGAAGTAACAAAAAGAACCAGAGCGGATCTCTACTTCCTAGCGTTTCCGCTGGCGCGGGCCCTACCATGCGGGGCTAAGTCCACGTAAAGCTCGCCTGTTCGCATTGGCGGACTTTACTATTCGGGCAGGACCCGCACTCACGATGATTCGGGAGCAGCACCGTAGGTGGACGAGATTTGATTGCGCCCCATTAAACGTGTGCGACAGTTCAATAAACGCCCGGCGAGTTGTATGACGATTCTGCTCTTCATCGAGTCGGATGTGAGTGCTGTCTTAAGGCGTTGAAACGGGCCTTTTATAGCTCGGATCCCCCACTCTGCGCTCTGTCTCTCACTCTGCATTACGCGTTTCATAATTAGGTCTATAGCCGCAAGTTCTACCGACTCCGGTATGTCGCTCGTTTCGTTTGCTTTGCGCGCACGCAAAATCTTTTTATTCGTACATGATGTATTGTTAACAAACGCAGAGTCTCCCAATATAGCCATTCCTGCGGGAGTCATTTCGTTGGATAGCTTCGGGTAGTACAAACCAGAAACACCGGCAAGCTTTGTGTCATTTCAACTGCCCGGGAAGTTAATAGTGGCATGAATTATCTCCCCAAAGAAGTTGAAGACAAACAAATTTGTGACTTCCTCTTGTTGTGTATAGCCTTCGTAGTACGCGTTTTGCAAGTTGATATCTCCATAATTCTGGCATCTAAACCTTCCACCATCCGTAATACCAAACACGCCCTTCAGAAGCGGTCCGAAATGACTATTGTCTTCCAGAAGTGCAGCAGAGGCTTTCTGTTCTTCTACAGTAGGCCATCGGATTTCAAAAAGCAGAGCTTGATCCTGATTAATCGCTTTCTGTAGAACATCAAGTGAGTAGTCGAGCCAAACACTCATTGACGATGGAACTATACCAACAAAGGGACACAGCTGATACATATTGCAGCTGGTCTTCAGAGAGTATAGCGAAAGTCCAAGCAAATCTACGGATTGGATGATTGGTTTTCGTCTCTTTGTAGTATTGCTGGTTCTGTAAGGGCTCCCGTAGTTGCAGGTTGAACGAGTGGAGACGAACAGCGGCAGTAATGTCTGAAAGACAATACGTCGTGTGAAGCTGGTAGCGACAATGAAATCACTGTCTGTACCAAGTTGCAAAAGTCGTTGCCATGGTGTTTCATCGCCTTCATTATCGGGGTGCAGCAGTCTCTGATATTTGTGCTGAACCAGTTTGTGGGAACTTCTTGGGCGTCTCGGACGTTTTCTTATCGTCACAAGGACGCTTAACGTGGTCATAAATGCTCCTACCGCCGCCGAAAGAGCCGCTTTTGCCTGACGTGAAATCATTTCGTCACGTCAGGCGTTTGGCGGGCTGTTTGGAACTCTGAAAGAACCATTGGAGGGTCCTTTCAGAATAAAAGATTTGGTTCTGCACAGGTCAAAATTTGAGCAGTTTTATTGGCTCAAATTTGACCAGGCGGCGATTTGATTATTTCTGCATTCACCCAATATAGATTAGCAAGGTATTTACCGCTTCGTAACCCTGTGAACCTTATCACGACAGAACTACTCAACCCACTCCCTACTGTAGTTTTATACACTCCAGAACGGAAAAACATGACAGTTTTGGATATTTTATGCGAAGCAAACTGATCCTGTCATAAAGAGATTGCCTCGTAGTAGAAGGACGAACTCTTTATCTCTTTCTGCCAACATCTCTTTGATTCGTTCCAAAGCCGTTTAATGCTGGCAAGTTATGAACGCCCCACATAGAACATTTATTCTATCGTCCAGTTCAGAACGCACCAGAGCTCTCTACATCGCTTTTATCGTCTTCTTCACACGATCAAATCTCACTCCTCAGTCCTGACAGGCCTGTTTGTACAATTTGGGGGACCAACTCGTTATCCAAGTCACCAGCAGTTGCTCCTCTCAGAATCGTACCGAGTCTATTATGAAAAATATCTGAAATGTATTGGCATCAAACGCACTCGATTCTGTTCTGTCTTTAAGAACATTTCGGTTTTCCACACTTCTATTTGCATTGAAAGAGTGAAATGACTCCTTAAATGTCGTTTCGCAAGGATTTCATATGTTGAGGTTGCTCTATGACAATTCTGACGTCAATTGCATACTCGCAATCATCGTCATATCCGTCTATCGTACCGGGAGATAAGTCTCTCTATTCCGCGCGTTCCAAGCACTGCTGCGACGCCACAAACTTTACTCGGTGCTTGTTAAGCAAAAGTTGATCATAGTGCGGAGCCGCAATTTTGGCCTTCCAAGATCCAAATGATTTCGGGTTCTCTTCCCGTAATGATGTTTGTCAGACATGACGCTTTATCTTCTCTGACTTCAGCGACAATTCTTGCATAGAAAGAAACTTCCTGGTATATGGCCCACGAATGAGTTGGAATACGGAGAAGTGTCAACTATCTTCCGTTTCTTGAGTCGGATTTCCGAGATGTACGCGTTATGGGGAGGCTTCTTAGGATACGAATGTAAAACTTTCATGCAGAAATGTGATTTAAAGCCTATGGTGGTGTCGGCGAAGACTTATTTTACTCTTGGTTGCATCTCTGCAACTCACTCTCGCCGAAGGCGTCTTAAGACTTTTACAGAGCTTTTTGATCTGTTGGCTCTCGGGTTTCTGAACAGAGGTGCGTCGTTGCAAGTCACGCAGAAAACAGGAGGCCAATACACTTCACGAACGAGATGGATAGGGCCGAAAAAAGGGGAACGGAGATAACCTCCAGTAAGATTTTCGGGGGACGATAGAGCCTGACTTTTTCGGAGGTATGATAAGCCGTTTTGCACGGCAAATGCCGAATCGACCTGGCGTCGCTATAAAGCAATGGCTGGTAGGTAAGCGTACTGGTCTCAACCTGGGATAGCGTGATAGAGCGGGTCCTACGATTCGTATCCTTGAAGGCGGCACTCCCAGAGTACTCGGTGCAATGGGCTGTCATTTACTGCGTAGTCCTACAGGTTGCGGCTGCGGAAACGATGACTTGAAGACCAATTGGTGGAAGTAATGTACCAAAGGGGGTACTTTAGTATCGTAACGGTGCCTACCTGATTGTAAGGGAGAAGCGTCACTCGACCCAAGTAAGTATCGATTGCGAGGCGCTAAGACCTCCCTTGCACTGTAAAGCTATCCTATTACACTAAATAAATAAAAATAATTATCGAAATATGTCCAGCAAAGGTCGGCTAGTCCACGCGGCGTCTGTAAGATACCTCAGACCCTAGCGGCTTGCAGGACTCCATCGTAATTGTTGATTCTTCACATATCTCCCTCTGTAGGATTCGACCGTCACGGCGAACTCCAAATTGCCTCACACCATCCTGGGAGTCTGGCTCTAATTGCACCTATAGGTGAACCTCCAATCTTGCCTTCAGGGTCAGAACGTCGTGATCATGAGCATCTTAATGGCCCGGACACGAACGATACCGTGTCAGACATGTCGGCGTCCCATGGCAAATCCGGGGAACGTGAGTGCTTAGTTGCTCTCGTTGCTATTGGGCGCGACGGGGTGTAGCATCGCCACCATCCTCGAGGGTATGAGTGCGTATGAGCTGACCCTTGGCGCCAGGTTCGCAATTAATTCAGCTAAGGTACTGTACGCGCACCGCGGGGGAGGGGGGGGTCATCGCCGTTTTCCCTATTCATTTTCCGGCGGACCAAGCTGTGGGCAGTAGCTTCATGGCTTCGAACAATCAAGCGGGGATCTTCTCGAGATACCAAGTGGCGAATGAAGGCCCCTAGAACCATTATGACCATACGATCGGACGAAACCCACGGGCAGTGCGTCATGCTATTCTGCTATACCGTTAATATTACTGCCTCGATGGACATTGCGACAGTCCTGAGCGAAGCTTGCTCCTGGGCGCGTCGCTCGGCGCGCTACGCCGCGGTTGTCCAACAGAGTCAGAATCTGAAGACCGCCATGGTCAATATCTTGCAGCAGGATGATCAAGTGATGTCACAGAGGGTTACTGCCGACTTGGATGCCCGGTATGGTCTAAATTTGAGTGACTGGAAGACTTCCAATGGTGACAATAGTTCCTCAGGTGAATCTCCGCCGAAGAAGCGTGCTCGGCTCCCGAGGCCGGTCCTAGTGGTACAGTAGGCTCCTCGGGTGACCCTAGTTTCGGTTTTGCTTCTTCAGGTTCCAATGAAGACGACGGAGTTACTCCAGCGCCACCCCAGTGAGTCCTGTTGGTGTTTGGAGCGCATCCGCGAACCTTAACGTCATGGCGAGGGCTGTTATACTTCTGCTAGTTAGTCAAATAAGTTAATGCTTGTGCTTTCACAAAGTCACTCCTGTATTCCTTAAACGTGCGTTCCATGGGACGGCTTCCGAACCTTAAGAGAGTCTCAGGTCTTCCTCAGGTGTCGCCTGAGAACTGACTTTGTTCCCTGATGCGGGAGCTACGACGAACCGACGTGTCGGGAGGCGTATGGAGAGGCGTTTTGGTATTATTCGGGCCAATGGTTTCCCCCTCCTGAAGGCTGCGCTCCGTGCTACCGATTTTGAGCCAATAGCGGGCGATAAATTTAGCCGAAATGGTCTGAGGCTTTTGCAAAGTGTCTTCCTCAAGTGTGTAGCCGAACCGACGGACTTGAGAGAGCATTATCCCATCTTCTCCTCGACCGGCGGAGGCTAATCGTCCAATAACATATTCCTGTTGGTATTCCTCTTCCGGAAGGAGAGTGTGGGGCAGAGGTGCGAATCCATCGGAGTCGTTCGGGAGAGATGGGTCCTCCTCATTGGCGTTGACTAATGGGTCCATGAGGATAGTCGGGTCCCCGGATATTGTCTAAGCTGTGAGGATCTGAACCGCGACCTGAGGTCGTGGTGATTCCGTTGGGCCAAGAGGCTGAGACATTGATGGTCCGGAGGAACTGGGAGCTCGTTTCACCCGATCAATAGACACAGTGTCCTATATGCCGTCAATTAGTATCGTAATTGGGTGTTGACTGGCCTTAAGGACTTTATATGGTCCCGTCGAGCGGGGTAGGAGTTTCCGCGTAGTATCCTCGAAACCATCACTGTCTTTCGGTGGACGGTCCAGGTGAACCAACTCTCGTTTCCCGAAGGTAGGTTTGTTCCCAACGGTTTTGCCGAAATTGACCTTGTAGTGCCATTGGGCTTTGGTCAGTACAGCTCTTGCCGATTGGATAATTCTGTCGACGCGTCGGCGCGAGTAGTGCTTCGCCTGAGTAAGAGTCATTACTTCGGATATGTCCTAGGGTATAATGGACTCATGAATGTCAGCAGCTATCGGCGGTGGCGATCTCGTTAGCTTTGACTCAAAAGGTGTTGTCCCCGTGAAAGCGTGTACTTGCGTATTGTAGGCATAAACCAATGGCTCAACGGAGTCTTCCCAGTCTAATTGGTGCTCCGATACATAGTGTGTCAATCGGTCCAGAAGGGTACGGTTGAAGCGTTCGCTTTGACCATTGGTTTGCGGGTCGTATGCCGTGGTGGTTACATGTTTGATACCTAAGGTAGCACAAACGTGCGAAAAGAATTTGCATACAAACTGGCTGCCATTATCCGTAAGGAGGTAGAGTGGCAAGCCATATGGATATACCCAGTCGGACAAGAATGCTGTGGCGACATCCGTGGCTTTTGTCTTTCCTAGAGGTAGGGCTCGGGTAAGTTGGGTAAACCTATCGGTAATTACCAAGACGAACCGTTTCCCGTGGGAAGACTTCGGCAAAGGTCCAATTATATCCATTGGGACGAATTCCATCGCTTCTGCGGCCGGAAAAAGTTTCAATTTGGCCTGATGATTGGCGCAACACCCTCGGATTTTTGCGCACGAAGTACAGTTTCGTGCGGTTTTCCATAGGTCCTGCGCCCTTATTGGCTAGTAGAAGAACTTCCTTAGGGTCTGGTACATTCCTCGGCCTCCAGGGTGACCAGCCAAGCGAGGGAAATGGGCGAGGTATAGAAATCGCGCTCTCAATGACCTTGATACTATCCGTTGGAGTGCGCCATGTAGGGGTGCGTGGCGACACAATAGTCCGAATGGGTCGTAGTCGAATAATAATCCAGGGGTTTCTACCAATTGGGCTGTTTCCTTTGCAGTACTCGTCTTCGACCTGCGCCCGTAGGAGTTCCTCAATAGTTTTAAGGAGGAGCTCTTTTTCCCCTGGGGTTATTGCATAAACTTGAGGTGGTGACGAGCTGGGTGGTACTGTCTCCCAGTCCAATAAGTATACTTCATTCTCCTTTTCCTCAGGATCATCTACTTTGACTATACCAATCAGGTAATCCGTTTCCTTATTATCCTGAGGTCAACCATCTGCGAAGGGAGTAGGAATGAGGTCGTCCAATGACGTGTCATCAGTTCCGTCGGTAATGATTCGCGAGAGGGCATCTGCTGCCTGATGCTTGATGCCTGGCCTTTAGGTTATCTCATAGTCATATTCTGACAGTCTAAACCGCCAACGAGCGAGGCGACTTGATGCATCGGTCATATTGAGTAACCAGCGGAGTGAATCTTGGTCTGTCCTGACGGTGAACCTAGTTCCATCGAGGTATGGTCGGAGTGTTAATACCGGCCATACTATGGCGAGACATTCCTTTTCGGTAGTACTGTAGTTTCTCTCCGCGCTAGTGAGCGTTCTGCTTTAGTATCCAATAGGACGATAATGCTTTGGTTAATCTTGTTCCTGTAGCAGTGCACATCCCACTTGGACATCAGAAGCGTATGTGTCCAAGACAAAGGGCCTATTGGGTTTTGATAAAGCCAGTATGGGTGGATTTAGAAATTTCTCCTTTAGGGTCTGAAATGCCTGAAATTGGTCCTCGGTAAGGCATTCAAACTCTGAAGGTGTTTCCTTCTTCAACATTGCTTTGAAAAGAGCCGATGTTTTAGCAAATCCTTGGAGGAAACGTCGGTAGACATTCTGGGGTTTTTAGCCTGGCGGATCGCATCCGTGGTCCGTTTGGCTACCTTTAACTTTCCTGGGAGGGCGACGTGACTGAGATAGTCCACTGAGGCATCTAAAAAGGGGCATTTACGGAGTTTCATTGTTACTCCATCGTCCTGCAGGATTGTTAGCACCGTCTTAACGTGGCGAAGGTGTTCCTTCACGGTTCGTGGGAAGAGTATTACGTCATCGAAAAAGACCAGGGCGAATTTCCATTTGGCTCTGGACAGTATGATGTCCATTACCCTTTGAAAGGTCGCTGCCGCATTCTTTGAACCAAAGGGCATACGAGTAAATTTGAACAGACCTTCGTGGGTGGTGAAGGTTGTCAGCGCTCTCGCATCCTCAGCCATAGGGATTTGCCAATATCCGGAATTAGTGTCCAGTGTGGAGAAAACGGCTGCTTCACCTAAGGAATCTAGACAGTCATCCATACGGGGTATCGGGTATGAGTCCCTCTTGGTTACTGCGTTCAGCTTCCTATAGTCGACACAGAACCTGACGGAGCCCTCCTTCTTAGCCGCGAGGGCAAGGGAACTTGCCCACTCGGTTAGTTAGGAGGCGCCGGCTCTATGACGTGAGCGTTGCGCATTTTGTCCATCTGGTCGGCGACAATTTCCCTACCCTTCAGGCCTTTACGGTATGGGTGCTGGAACTGTGATCTAGCGTTATCCTGAAGGTCAATTCGGTGTTTCGTGGCTCTGATGTTTTCCAATCTGTGAAGGGGCGATAATAACGGTTGAGCCCGTTAAGCTGCTGGGCCCTGAAGGATCTTGCAGGTGACACGTGTACGGGTCGACCTCAGATGGACTTATATAGATTATTAATTTATTTTAATTAGTGTAATAGATTAACACTACAGTTAGAGGGAGATCTGAGCGTCTCGCCAGTACTATTTACTCCACTCGAGTGACACATCTCCATTAGAGTACGGTAGGCACCGTTAGGATACTAAATAACCCCCTTTGGTATATTAGTTCCACCAATTGGTCTTTAAGCCATCGTTTCCGTTGCTCCAACCTGTAGGACTACGCAGTTAACGCCAGCCCATTGCACCAAGTACTCTGGGAGGGCCGCCGTCAAGGATTCGAACCTTAGGAAGCGCTCTAGCAAGCTCCCACCTGTCGAGACCCGTACGCTGACTTAACCCTTCATTGCGTTACATTTTGGTTTCCCGACTTAGAAACCTTTGCAATAATTGAACGGACCACTGGAACGAAGAATTATCCGGATTCTAACCTTTGGATTAATTCCCCAATGGACCAGAAGTACAGAAGCAACCGCCATTATGGATGCAGAAAACACACCCAACCGACCCGACCATAGGACTCCTACGGCAGGACGAAGTGCGACTACAACGCCGGCGATGTCGCCTGACCCTCAGGTTGATACCGCTAATGACCGTAGGAGCACAAGGAGCCAGTCGCAAGAAGTACTGACCGCACTGGATAACCTTGAAAGGATTCGCCGAGAACCCACGGTGGCAGCGCGTTTACGAGAACGCCTCACTAGGGCCACCTCTAGGCCCGGGACACCTCAAGGAGAAACCGAGCAGACCGAAGGAATGAGAGAAAACATGCACGTAGGGCTTGCCGACCTTCCTTGGCCCCGTCTCCGTGAGCTCTGCTCAGCCCAAGTGTATTCCACTATCGACGTGCGACTCGCAACGGCGATCTCGGACCATACGGATAACCTCATCGCGCGAATCGTCCCTAAGGTATTGGAGTCTCACTTATTCATACACTCCCTCCTACAGGCTGTTCAAGGGTCAGTCACCCGCCAGGCAGGCAATTTGGTCCCCAGGACCACCCCACCGCAAATTCACCATCCGGTCTCCATATGGCAACCCCCTACCGAACCCCCATGAGCAGCAGAATTATCCGCCCCTCGCCGGGAATACCATCAAGAAAACTCATGGTGGGACAATCTAGGAGCAGAAGAGAATCTCTACCTCTAGATGTTAGACAGGTTGCCTATCAGGAAAACCCAAGGCAGGGACAAGCGAGGAGCAGAAGAGCAGCTCCGCGTCTATAAGAGAGATCGTTTGCCCCACCCGACGGATTATATGAGATACAGCGACCTCAGGGCTCTATCGGATCTGATAGAGAGATCAATCCTTTAGGTCTCTACTTCGCTGGAAAGAGAAAAAGTAACCGCAGGAGAAAGAAACACAGAAAGAGTAAGAGGAGAGACCATTCAGACACGAGCGATTCCGAATCGGCCTCAACCGAAACGACCGACTCGAAATTGGATGAGGCTGCCGTTCGAGGCCTCAGACCACTAACAACAACCAAAGAGCTTTTCTTTAAGGTTCTAGACTACCGGAATTACCGGCTGGCCGACAGGTCCGCGAAATATTCTGGTTCGGTGGCTTTCAGAATCGCCAAATGGGCCAAACGGATGCAACTAACCATTACGGACAAGTTCCCGGGTTCCGATCCCATTGCTGTCCTTAGGTTTCTCAGTTTATTCCGTACGGCCTGCGATCAGAACGGTGTCCACGAGGGCGCCACTCTGTAGCTTTTCCAATTCTTCCTTACAGGACAGGCGCGTGACCCAGTGGTTTCCAAGATATCTGGCACAACTGACCTCGTGGATGCTCAAGACCGTGAGCTCCTCAGGTCATACCCTCGGGTTTGTTCATTACCTCTTGGAAACTTACGCCACGGATGTCGTTATAATAGATGCCCACCACGAAGTAATATCCTTTAGGCAGAGCTCTAACATGACCGAATCGGCTTTCGCAGACGACCTATGGAAGAGGGCTTACCGATGTGGAAACGTGTTCTCCGAAGGACGGCTTAAACCTCACTTCATCACGGGATTGCTCCCTGCCATTCAGACACATGTGCGCAATTACCACACGGAAAACCCGCAATACTCATTCCGAAGGCTCGTTACCCACGCCGAGGGTTATGCCAAAACCTACAGGAACTCCAGGCGCAACGCTGATTTAACCATAGGACACGCAACTCCAATGCCTAAACCCAACCAAGCCCATTTGGTTAGCTCCACGGAGTCGGACATGGATGCTTCACTCCATTACGCCGATTCGGTAGATGTCCTCGCGGTCAATTTAAGTGTTCCTCCGTCCGGGCCTCCATCATACACCTCCCAGGGAACTACAGTGACCACTGGACCACCCACACCTAAGTATTCTCCCTTTCCGCCCCACAAGGACATTTCTGTTCGTTCCCCAAGCGCTTGCTTCCTCTGCCTGTCAGTGACCCACCCTTGTGACTGTACGAGGTATCTGCCTGAGGACGCACGAAAAACCTTCCTAGCCCTAAGGGAAGAGAATGACCGGGTGCGGAGATCCAAAAGAATTTTTCACAGGGCCCAGCAACGAACCACAGGGACCCCTGGAAGCTCACGCTATGTCACGCCTCCGGACACTCCGATCAAAGCCCCAAAGGTCCATGCCATTGTAGGTCCTACGTACGAACCCGTGGAAGAACCCTATCCTCGGGAAGAAACGGAAACCCCAGCGGAAAACTCCTAGAGGGACGACTCGAGGCAAATCCTCCTTCTTTAAGCCCCTGCCTCAACCAATTGGACGGTCATGAGCAAAAGAGCTCCTCACCTCCCAATACAAACCACCCACAGTGGACCACTCAGGATGAACCACAATTGGAACACAGTAACGACCCCGTCTGTATCCTCAGGAAAGAGAACTACAAAGTTCGAGTAGCCGTAGGACTCCGTTCCAGCAACTCTCGAGTGACCACAGCTGTATTGGACACAGGCGCTGGACCCAACTTGGTCCCTCCTTGGCTGCTCCCACTGGGTTGGCAATATTTCGTTCAGGAAAGGAAGATTCCAAGGATTACCGATGCGTGTCGTAGACCAATAGACATTAAAAAGATAGTACCACTTTACCTTTAGGAAGAACATTTCAAAGTCCGCACGTGGTTTCTTGTATGTCCTAACCTGGGCGCTGAGGCAATCCTAGGGACCTCTTTTATCGATCGATACATTAAGTCCATTTATCCAGGCCTTAGGAAAGTCGCGTTTTACCGCGCACCTTCCATCTCCATAACTGGTTCAACCCCAGGGCCAGAAGCTAGCCGCAAACGAGCGGTTTTCTCCGAAAACACGAAGTCCAATAAGGTTCGCCTGCCAACGGCCATAACGATACCTCCGATGACCCAAATCGCTGTATCGGTCCATTCCCAGTCTTCAGATCTCGTAACAATTCAGAACCACCTGAAAACGTTTCTGAAGCACCTTACCTTGATGGCCAATGGAGTAATGTAAATCCACCCCAACAGGTCCTTCTTGGTCACAATCAGAAACTTCAGAGATAAACCCGTGCGGTTAACTAAACGTACAGTGATTGGCATCACTCTACCTGCGCCTATGGCAATTGTGGAGGCCGAAATGGATAACTTTTCAACTACAACTCCCGAAGAGAACGTCGACTCTTGCGAGGGGACAGTCGCCATAGGCGAAGAATTCGAATCCTATAGGCCCCTAGTACTTGATCTCTTCCGGGAATACCAGGCCATGTGGTCAGGTAGATTGGGCACAATCCAAGCCACTACACACCGCATTGACCTTCAGGATGATGCTAGACCACATTTCCTGCACCAATACCGTATCGGCCTTAAAGGTAAGGAAATTGTCGCTTACCAGATGGAAAAGATGCGCAAAGCTCAAGTCATAGAGCCGGCGCCTCCAAACCAATCCAAATGGGCAAGTCCCCTTGTCCGTGTGGCGAAGAAAGATGGCTCCGTCAGGTTCTGTGTCGACTACAGGAAGCTGAACGCAGTAACCGAGAGGGACTCATACCCGATACCCCGCATGGACGACTGTCTGGATTACTTAGGCGAAGCTGTCGTATTTACCACAGTGGACGCTAACTCGGGATATTGGCAAATCCCTTTGGCCGAAGCCGCGAGAGCGCTGACAACCTTTCCCACCCATGAAGGTCTGTTCAGATTTACTCGCATGCCCTTTGGTTTGAAGAATGCACCAGCCACGTTCCAACAGGTAATGGACATTATACTGTCCAGAGTCAAATGGAAGTTCGCCCTGGTCTATTTGGATGACGTTAAAATCTTCTCACGGACCGTAAAGGAACACTTTCCCCACGTGAAGAAGGTGCTAACAATCCTACAGAACGCGGGAGTAACACTGAAACTCCGCAAATGCGCTTTCTTCCAGGAGTCAGTGGACTTTCTTGGTCACTTCGTCTTCCGAGGAAAGCTAAAGGTGGCTACACGCACAACGAATGCGAATCGCCAGGTTAAGCCTCCTAGGACCCACACGGAACTACGATCCTTCGTGGGCTTGTGCAACGTTTACCGACGGTTCGTCTAAGGGTTTGCCAAGATCTCGGTCCCTGTCAACGCGATCTTTAAGAAAGGAACACCTTCGGAGTTCGAAGCCCTTACGGACGACCAGTACGAAGCATTTCAGACCCCAAAGGACAAATTGCTGAACTCACCCATATTGGCCTTACCAAAGCCCAATACGTTTTTGGTCCTGGACAAAGATGCCTCTGATTTCTAAGTGGGTTGTGCACTGCTACAGGAACAGGAGTCACCGAAGGACTATCGACTTATTGGCTACTGGAGCAGAACGCTCAGCACCGCGGAGCGTAACTATAGTACGACCGAAAAGGAATGTCTAACCATCGTATGTTCCGTATTGACACTCCGTCCATACCTCGAGGGAACCAGGTTTACCATTAGGACAGACTTTGACTCACTCCGCTGGCTACTCAATTGACAGATGTATCTAGTTGCCTCGCTAGGTGGCCCCTCAGGCTGTCAGAATATGACTACAAGATAACCTATACGCCAGGCATCAAGCACCAGGCAGCAGATGCCCTGTCGCGAATAATTATCGACGGAACTGATGACACTCCATTGCACGACCTAATTTCCATCCCCTTTACAGACGATGGACCACAGAACTATACGGAAACAGATGACCTTATACGTAAGGTGCAATCGGGGGATTCTGAGGTAAAGGAGAACCAAGTATACCTCTTGGACTGGGAGACAGTACCGCCCAGTTCGGCACCACCTCAGGTTAGCGCGATAGCCCCGGAGGAAAAAGAACTCCTCTCTACAGCTATTGAGAAACTCCTACAGGTGCAGGTCAAAGACGAGTACTGCAAGGAAACAGCCGAATTGGTGAGAACACCAGGATGCCTATTCGACTATGACCAATTTGCACTACTATGTCGCTGCTAACCGCTAGATGGCGCCCTCCAACGGGTATTAAAAACTTCGCTAACGGCGCGATTCCTATATCTCGCCCATTGCCCCGGCTTGGCTGGTCATCCTGGAGGCCCACGAATGTACCAGGTCCGAAGGAAGTTCTTCTACTGGCCACTAATGGCGCAGGACCTATGCAAAACCGCACGGAATTGTGCATCGTGCGCACAGCTCCCAGGGTCTCTCGCCAACCATCAGGCCAAACTGAAGCTCTTCTCCGCCGCAGGTCTAATGGAATTTGTCGCGATGGAAATAATTGGGCCTTTGCCTAAGTCATCCCATGGGAAACGGTTTGTTTTGGTTATCACCGATAGGTTTCCCAAACTTACCCGAGCCCTAGACCTAGGAAAGACAAAGGCCACGGATGTCGCCTCAGCCTTCTTGTGCCACTCGGGATATCCATATGGCATGCCCCTCTACCTCCTTATGGATAACAGCAGCAAGTTTGTATACAAATTCTTCTCGCATGTCTGTGCTACCTTAGGTATCAAACATGTGACCACCACTGCGTACCACCCATAAACCAATGGCCAAGCCGAACGCTTCAATCGCACCCTTCTGGACCAATTGGCGCACTACGTTTCGGAGCACCAATTGGACTGGGCCGAATACGTTGAGCCACTGTTTTATGCCTACAACACGCAGTTGCACGCTTCCACAGGGACAATGCCTTTCAACTTAACGCTAAAGAGAGCGCCGCCACCTATAGATGTTGACCTCCAGGAGTCTATCATACCCCAGGAAGTAACCGTAGCGATGAATCCTACCCAGGCGAAGCGCTACTCGCGCTGACGCATTAACAGTATTCCCCAATCGACCAGAACTGTACTAACCAAAGCCCAACGGCGCTACAAGTCCAATTTCGACAAAGCCGTTTGGAACACACCGAACTTTGCGAAAGAAGATCTGGTTTACCTGGACCGGCCACCGAAGGACATTGGAGAACTCGAGGACACTACGCCGAAGCTCTTACCCCGCTCTACGGGACCATACAAAGTCCTTAAGGCCAATGATGACACCATTACTTTACTCATTGACTGCCGATAGGACACTGTGCCTATTGACCGCGTGACAAGAGCTCCATGTTCCTCCGGACCACGAACTTCCCAGCCCCCTGGCCCAACGGAAGCACCACGACATCAAGTAGACACTCTAGTCTCCACACCTTCTAAGGCAGTTCCCGAGGACTCGACTAGCCCCACGGACACAATGGTCAATTCCAACTACTATGACCCATCGCTCCCGACCGAGTCCGATGGACTCGCCCCTCTGGACCACACTCTCCTTCCCGAGGATGAAAATCAACCGGAGTATGTGATTGAGCACATCATCTCCGCCGGTATTGGAGAATGTGGAACTATGCGCTATCGCGTCCGTTGGTTCGGGTACACACCTGAGAGAGATACTTGGCAAGAGCCTCAAACCATTCCGGCTAATTTTATTGCCCGCTACTGGCGCAGAACCAGCCACTCGGAGCGCGGCCTTCAGTAGGGGGCAGCCAATGGTCCGAATAATCTAACCATTGGCCCTAATAGTCCAAAAACGTCTGCCAAACTGCCTCCCGATACGACAGTTCACCGGAGCACGACGGTTTGTCGTAGCTCCTGCATCAAGGAACAAAGTCAGTCCTTCGGAGACACCTGAGGAAGACCCGGGACGCTCTCAAGACAGGCCGCCGTCCCGGGGCACGCATAATTGATATACAAAAAAGACCTTGGGAAAGCGCAAGCAATACTTTTTTAACTTACTCGAGTAACTAACAGAGGTTTTACAGCCCTCGGTATGACCTAAAGGTTCGCGGAAGCGCTCCGAACACCAACCGGACTCACTGGGGCAGCGCAGAAGTAACTTCATTGTCCTCATCGGCACCTGCAGGATTGTTGCCGCGGTAAGGCGAGCCCGCGAGCGGCCAGGGCGCTACTTGTTACAGATGAGCGTGAGGGGCAGGAAAGCAGCGCATGCTACCTCCAGCGGCCAGCGCCTCTCACTAGGTTACGCCGACCTGCCTCAAACACATCCTCCACAATCATCTGAAAATGTTTCTTTCGATATGCAGTCCACAAATGCAAACCGTCCCTTAGCTGCCTCGTCTCTACTGGCCACCAGTTCGTGTTCAACCCCTCTGGAGTTTAGCAATCACCCGTCTAACTCTTCTTATCTCAAAACGCCACAGCTATACCTACAACAAGCCTCAACCGCCTAACATCGTCCGAACCAATCTAAACTTTCCGACACCATGCAAGAACGGCTCAGAGAAAACTGCAGCGAGAACATTGATGAACCAAAACTCAACAATTCTTTATCAAAAGACTGTACAATTGTGATATCACTTATTACTTCTTTATGGCATCCACCTCTTGTACTTTTAAATATTTTGTTGCAATGAACATTCGTTTACATTGTTCATTTTCCTCAGATGCACCTCCTCTTTCAAATGCCGCAACATCGTTCACATCTGGCACGGAATTCCCTACCAGTTCTCCCGTGCATCCACAAGCGCTGCAAAACGTTTCCACCGCATATGCTTTTTTCTTTACGCTCATTTTCTTCTGGCAGAATCTATTGCTCAAGGACTTATCACCCTGCCCCTGTGCCCCCCAGCAACACCATATATTTCTTGGGGCGTGTATTGTAAATTCTCAAAGGTGCCACTGTTCATAAGCGACCCTCTTTTATGTATCATCCTCAGATTTATTTGTAGCTCACTACAGGTCTTTGGGAGCTCGGATATAGATGCCCTAAAAAAGGAAACGAATCGGTGACAAAGAATCTTTCGCTTTGTAAAGTGAGCACGTTAAAGGGCTCTGCTCGCGGGTTGAGCATATTGTTTATTGACGCACGAATACGTGTGGAGTTTATATTTCCAGGAAAGGGCAACGCCGATGTTTGGCTCAGCCAACTGTGCTGATTCCTGCGTATGCAAGCGACAATTCCGGGGATAGACCGGTTTGGAATATAGAGAATTGTGACCCGTTAACAGACTCGTAGAATGGAAAGAAAATCGAGACGAGGAAGCAGTTCGCTAGTTATTTCTTACTGGATACCATTTAAAAAGGTTCATTTTGATAGAAAAAATTCATTCTGGATGTTGAGAATAGTCATCTAAAATCTATCAAGGTGCTGAACAAGTCTATGATGAGAAAACGTATTCGAAGCATTCCGGTGTATGATGTGTACACCAATTCTGCGGTTTTTACAGAATTGGAGGGAAAAGACGTGAACGAAATTCGGGCAATGAAGGCGCTGCGCCTGGAGAATGTTATACTGTACATGGGTGTGTACAACAACACTGAAGATGCCTGTTTTTACATTGAGTTTGAGATTGTGGCACGGGGTCCAATCATGAGTTCGGCCAAGCTGAAAGAGGAAAACCCATTGAGTATGGACCAATCAAGAAGCAGATTTATTGATGTGGTCGATGGGGTTGAGTACTTGCACCGCATTAGTATCGCTCACCGCGATACTAAACCGGACAACCTTTCGCAAGCCGAAGATGGAACAGTGCAAATCTCCGATTTTGGAGCGGCGGTGGAGTTCGAGCGCAACGCAAACGGCACGTTTGTTTCGGACCACTCCACGGCTGGAACTCAGGATTTTACAGCGCCTGGAGTGACAATTTTGGATACTGGTACAAATATATTCGTGAACCTTTCCAAAGCAGACATGTGGTGGCTTGGGGTCACGTTGTACTGCATAATGTTTGGGGAAGCACCATTCTTTTCCCGTTCTGTGTTGAAATATATTATACGATCTGCATGCAAAAACCGTCATTCCTGGGCCATTTAGATGCTTCGCGTAATGTCTGGTGCTTGATTTCGTCGTTGTTGCAGAAGGATCCGGCGAAAAGAGCGGATATTACGAAGTGCCTTAAAGAACCGTGGATTAACAAGTGCGTGGGGGTTACTTAGAAGGTAGAAGGCTTTTGAACGGCGATTGAAAAGCATGGTGGCAGAGCCCATCGGCAGCAAGCTGAAAGCGGTGTGGCAACTGTGGCTGTCGTCGGTGGGCAACGTTCGCGTGCTGGATGGGACGGTGATTCATCTTGTAAGATTGGATTCGTGGATTGCTTGCGTACTGACGGCGATGGACAGGGAGGCTGGACCCTGGCGGCAGAGGAAATTGTGGTTTTCTACGTTATACGGTAAGTATTTACTGCTTGTAGTGGAGGGGATTTTGGAGGTTTCTTGTGACGTAGTTAAAAGAGGAATGGTGTGGAGTTTTAGAACAATGGGTTTTTTTGAGGAAAGAAGGAGGGTGGCAGTAAATTAGGAGAGCGTTGCGTCGGTAGGAATTGGGATGGCTCCTTCTGGGAATATCAACCTTGCAGTGAAAGAGGTGCTCTTTGTAAAAACCTCGACGAAACGTCTCGGTGCTGTGACTGATTGATACGGTGGAGCCTTCAAACCGGAAGAGTCGCATTTTACTGGGTTGAATTGAGTGAGGGGGAGCGAAGTGGAAAAGAAAATAGAAGAAGAAGTACCAATAGTGGGTGCAACATAAATAGTATTAGGAGACGTGAACTAAGGCAACGGTTGAATGAATGGTTTCACACCTGGGTCTCGATAGAAATGGCTGAGGTAGAAGCGGTGGAAGCGTCAGTCGAATCGTGGTACGAAAGAGGGAGCGGGGCAGTTTTCTCAAAGGAAATGGACGGAGTCGAAAATGGAAGAAGAGAGGATGAGACCGAACCAAAGGGAGACGTTTTCAGAGTTTTAGGCTGAAGAGAGGGTACAGGGTGCACTCTGTGGTTGTTAAAGTCGTTTGTGGCTCAGCGAAGGGAGATACAGTTCAGTGCTTTGTCGATGTAGTCTCTTGGGGGGACTACCTCCAAGAATTAAACGAAAACAAGTTCGGTGGAGGTGTTGGGGGTGTTTGTTGATTAGAGTGGACTGAGGGAATTTAGTTTGAACTCCCGGATGGTAGGGGAAGAGATGAAGGAGGCTTTTTCAGCGTCGATGACGTGTAAAAGATTTTGGGACTTCCAGGGACCGAAGAAGGGAGCGGCGAAGATGCGTGGAATGACTTGGATAGGGGGATCCTTGAGTGCGATTTTTTTGTGCCGGGTGGTAATTCTCCGATGTAGGCATGAATCTACCGACGATGTAAGCAGACTTGACGACGATGAAATGGAAGAGACGTATTTTGGGGTGGTGTTCATGAGGATGGAGATGAGCTCGTCCATTTCTTGTTGGCCGAGGTGGGAGGCGATGGAGGAGACGTAGAAAACGAGCTGTTCTACTTGTGGTTGTTGAAAGATGGGGGTGAAGGGGAGATGGCGTAGTGGGGTGGAGTATGAGACGGAGCAGAAAGGACGGTTAGCGATGTGGTGTGCGTTTGCGGTGTGGACGGAGAGTGCATGTTTCTGGTAGTGGTAGGAGTCGTCGTCTGTGAGGACGAGGTTATGAGAGGAGTTCTTTTAAGAGGTGAGAGAAACGTGTAGTTGAAGAGTGGATTCCTGGCGCTTTGTGCGTCGGGCGAGGTGGGTGATGGCTGGTAAAGGCGTGCCTTGTGTGGGAGAGAGCCGGAGAGAGCACCTGTGTTCGTGGCGCTGTAGAGCAGGAGTGGTGCGGGCGAAGAAGCAGCACCGGGAGAAGCAGCACCGGAGCCTAATGAGGAATGCGGTGGCCTCCCGAGGCGGAAGAAGGGAAAAGAGACAGGGGGGCGTAGAGGTTATGCGGCACGGACTGCGGTGATAAGGATGGGGAGAGTTTTCCGACATGTATTTCACGTGAACCAGGGCGTTGGGGAGAAATCTGGACGGACTGCGGGCAGTTACACCTGCTGTGTAGTGAAATCGGAGTTTGTCTGTGTGCCACCGATGTGCCAGATTTCTATTCTTATTTGGATATTTCTTTACTATTGCCAGGCTTCAATTACTATGACGCCAGCATGAATAAGAGTCGCAAAATCTTGAAATATAAGCAGAATGTATTAGTACGCATACCTGATTGAGGCTCATACGAACTTCGGGTTCTGCAGTTTTGTGCTAGTACAGAATCTCAAAAAAATAATAACTTTGAATGAGTACAATTATGTTGAAAAAATGTAGAACTGCAAAAATCAAAAATCAATCGGTTTTCTTTCCATTCTAGTTCGTCCCTTTTTGACGTGTAAACTAGCAATCCGAGAACACAGACGACGCTCCTACTGCACATTTAACTGATTTTCTGTCTGTCTATGATGGAGTGAGAAACTTTACACAATCTGCATCTCATCTCCGGCTTGTCTAATCACTCGGCATCGTCTGCGTTCGGAATGAAGGCACTCAGAAGTATCGCATGGTTATTTTTTGAGTACAATGTTTTGTGTTTCAAATGCAAATAACACGGTACTGTGAAAAGATCTTTTACAATATTATATATGGTCATCATAAAATTACTCCGATGTAAATTTACAGACTGGTGTCCCCATCGGCCCCGGCGCTACTGCTCGGTTCTTTCATACGGTCATTTGCTCCCACGCTGCTTGTTGTGAACGCGGGGTATATATGACCGCTCGGGTTTTCAGCCATAAACTTTGCGTATGACATGGATATGAATCACTTTTTGATTCACATGGCCGTTCTGAAAAACGCATTACTCACGGGACAGAAAAAAAGAATGTGCACCATCACTCCTCCTAGCACTCAGTTAACTTTGAAATCTCGAGTCCTTTGTTCGATTCTGTACTTGAAACTATATCTGGGCTGACTGAATAGCCCTGAACAGACGGTATTCCAGTACCAGTGTTCGCGAAAAAATTCGACGCCATGAAAATGTTTTTCTTTTTCCTATTCTTCTCCATTACAGGCGTCCGCTGCCCCACCACCGCCGAAGTGAAATGCATAGATAGACGTGCTCAGATCCACACATGTTTACATGAATGAAAGTTCTTCGTCTGTTTCGAACACACTATTTCATCCATCCGAAGAAACAACAATTATGAGATTTACTGAAGCCATTTTGAAAGGAATATGACTTAGTCAGCATTCCAAGCTGATCTTTTCCACGACCTCTGACTTTCGGGTTTTTTTAAAAAGCCTTAAAAGACAAGGTCTTTTTGCTCTTTACCTTTGGATATTGTAGTATAGTGAATCCGAGCGGGTTGTCAGGTAAGAAGGGCGTGGTCAGGACTGAGTGCAAGTGGCCTGGTCGCACACGTGTGCGAAGATGGCACACCGGACGGACATGTACAGTAGATTAACACGTAGCATAGTTGTAGGTAGTTGGCGTCCCCCACCCCGTGATATTTCCGCCACGTGGGTGCAGGCGCCACCACGGACTGTAATGCGGGTTGCAGCTCGGAGGCGCACACTACTTATGCACCTCTGCTCCCCGCCACCCTCCAAACAGTAAAGGGTAAGCACCACCGTCCTAGTCTAAGTATCGTTTCTGAAGCAGACCTGAAGCGTTACTCCGCACGGGATATCTACAGGTTTACAAGCCGTTCGGACTCTTCGCGCGTACCTCGATCGTGCCTGACGTTCCCAACCTCCTAGTCTCCCTACGACCGCCCGGTGCTGGCGCTCGTCTCCACGCGTCACCGTTCCCCGACCGGCCTCGTGTGACACGCACGCCCCGTTTACGGAATCCGCACGGATCACGCCTCTAGGAAACTTACACGCCTTTCGGCGCTATCTCACATTGGTCTCCCGACTTAGAAGTGGGATTCGTGTTTACCGAACGGGTTAGATCAGATCTGGAAAAGGAGTCACGCGATGCAGTCCCGTGACGCAAACGTAGATTCGACCGCACGGGTTGATGTCGAAAAAGAATTGGCTCCGTCCGGCGAGCCACCCCTGCAGACTGCTTCGGGTACCGCTTCGGTTGGCCGCCGCAGCACCCGCAGCACTGCACCTACCCTGGAATTCCCCCTTGGGAACCCCGAGGTTCTCGTCCGAAAACCCTCGAGGCCCCCTGGGCCCTCCGCTTCCTCATCCGCACGGTACGAAAGCCCCCCAGTGAGTTCGGCCGCTGCAGGGGCTGCCCAGCAGTCCCCCGCTCCGATCGGACAGGACCCTCCGAATAGCCCTCCGTGGACGCTTACAGAACTGTGAAAGGAACTTGAACCGTATTGGCACTATAAGGTCAAGACCGAGATAGAGTTTCGTGTTCCCGTTCGGGTTGAGCGTTATCTGCACGAGCGCCTACCGGAGTTGCTCTCCGAAATCATCTCCCCGATGGTGCGCGAGACCGTCGAAGAGGTGTTGCAGCAGTTGACACCGATCGGGTTTGGAAAAGGAAATAAGGAAGACCGACCGGCAGTTTACACGGCAACGGCGACGTTGCCACCCCTCCCAAAGTTTTCAATGGGCCGCCCGGACGTAGCCCCAGACCACGAACCCGAACGGATTCTGGAACCACATGAAGGGGGACAGCAGAGTGCCCCCATGGTCCCAGCCCGTACGGTTAATTCACGCCGAGATGATCCGTACGGAGATTCAGACGACTCTTCCTCTGATGACGTGGGAAGAGGCCGCCGCAAGAAGGGCGGTAGGGCTGATTCCAACTCCGATTCGGATCGCCACCGTCGCGCGCGGAAGAGCCGTCGTCGTAGAAAGAAACGACGCTCCTCCGATTCGGACACTGATTCTGACCGCTCGGATAGTTTGGATGCCGTTTCCCGGACTGACAGTGACTCTGATTCAAACCGTTCTTATCGCAGAAGGCGCTCCGACCGGTATCGTTCCCGTTCGGAGAAATCTGCACCCATGCGCATCAAGCCGCTGAACGAACTGTTCACCAAGGTGGTGGACTACCGTACGTACCCGCTCAACGACCGTAGTCGGAAGTACAACTCGAAGGTAGCGCGGGGAATCGCGCGCTACCAAAAGAAGTTGAATGTCCAGATGAAGGGATATTCCTTCTCCGGAGCTGATGCTATTTCAGTTCTGAACTTCTTGCAGCGATTTAAAACCGCCTGCAACCACAACGGACTGTCCGAGGGAGCAGCACTCTGGTGCTTCCAATTCTACCTGACCGGACCGGCTCACGCGTTGATCCAGTTTCGCCTCTTGGGAGAAACGGGCGCCGTTGACGTGCGGCGCAGCGAAATGCTCCGTACGTACTCGGAAGTCGTCAACTTTCTGTTGACTACGTACGCCACGGATGAAGTCATTGCCGACGCCTACTCGGAGGTTATTCTGTAGCACCAGTCTTCTGGAATGTCCGAAACGGAATACTCACAGAAACTGTGGACGAAGGCCCTCCGGTGCGGCAATGTCTTTTCCGACCGGAGGTTGAAGTCTATCTTCGTAGAGGGGTTGCTTCCCGCCATACGGGCGAAGGTGAGAAATCATCTCACGTCTCATCCCCACATCGGATACGACGCACTCGCCCGATACGCCGAGTCCTACGGGGATACCCACCGCTCGGCTAGACGCCAGTCCGTCCGGACCGAGACACCGCCCGGCACGAAGCTGATAACTCCCCGGAGTTCCGCACGGAAAGTCCTGAGCGTGGGGACCCCAACGGAGTCCTTTGACACCGACTCGGAAGATGGCGAAGCCATTCTCGCCGTTGGACGTGGAAGCTCCACCCTGTCGGTCCCGACAACACCGTCGTCGTCGACCTTTTCCAACTCGGGCACATACCGCACGGCACAAGCTATGACCCCAGGTACCGCCCAGAGGCCTTCGGTTAGTACGGCACCGCCCGGTCGGTTGGTGAATCGCCCGTGCCGGATCTGTCTCTCGCGAGAGCCCAACTGCTGTCAAATGGTACCTCCGGGCGTCCGGGAAGACTTACTGGCCGCACGGGAGAGAAACTACTAACTCCGTCGTGAAGAGGGATACTACAACCGTGATGGTACTAATGGCTCCGCTCGGGTCTCTACTGGCGTACGCTCGGGCAACCCTGCACGGGCTACCCCATTCCGCGCTAGCTCACCCCGGCCGGTTATGCTCATACAGAAAGAGCCCCCGCGAGCTACGAGTGGCGAGCTACCTCCATCTCAGCCCGTTATGGAACAGGAAAAAGCCGAGGAGAGCGTGTAGAGGCGCACGACTCTCCTAGGCCGGAAAGCCTCACCGAAACGGATTACACGGGTACGACCTCCGACCTGACGGAGCGACGCCCTGTAGACGCTTTGGATGAAACCGATCCGGCCGCGCCAGTAATGCTGTTAAACAGTTTGCACTATAAAGTGAATTTCTCCGTCGGCTTCTCCCGATCGGTAATGTTTCCACTTACAGGTGTACTGGACACTGGCGCGGGTCCGAACTTAATTCACGAGCGGCACCTTCCTCCCCACTGGCGAGGGCACTTGCAGCCCCGGTCGTTGGATAACATTACGGATGCGTCTCGCAACCGAATGGACATATTGGGGGTCGTACCCCTCCTTGTCCAGCTTGGAGCGCTGACCGTCCGGGTTCAGTTTATGGTAGCCAGCAATCTCGCTGCCAGCTGCATACTCGGCACGTCTTTCATAGACAAGTACGTCTTGGCGATACTACCTCCGAAACGAATTGTTGTACTACGCAACTCGCCCCCCGTGGCGATTCAATCCGCGTCCGGGCAGAGCTCAACCCCGTCCGGGCAATCTATGCTACCAGCCCAAGCTACCGTTCGGGAACCTCCGTCGAACAAGATTCGTGTCGCCCGCCCGGTTTCTATACCACCAATGTCGGAATCTCATGTATTGGTAACCTCCCGGGCTGCTGGCCTCATGTTTATCCAAGGACATCACCGCTCTGCTCATAAAGAGGAGTTAACCCTCTTGGCTAATGGGGTAATGGAAATCCGAACAGACGTGGCATTCTACGTTCAGGTAGCTAACTTTTCCGATCGTTCGGTTCGCCTTCACAAAGGCAAAATTATCGGCCTGGCGTTACCCTCCCCCGTCGCATTAATAACACCCGACTTTCCGTCTCGGAGTGACGAAACTAAGGAGGGGGGCCCCTCCAACGCATCTATTTCCGTTTCGGACGTGTCAAAGCCCACCGGACAAGAGCCAACGCCTGATGCAGAAGAAGACTGGATCGCAAAGGTCCAGTTGTCCCCCGAATTCGAATCCGAACGAGAAAGGGTCATTGAGCTCCTCAAACCGTTTCGGGACATGTGGAACGGCCATCTGGGCCGTATCGCGGCAGCGAAGCACAGGATCCAACTGGAACCTGGTACAAAGCCGATATACCAGATGCCATACCATGCGGGTCCGGCGCGTCGCGAACTCGAACGCACGGAGGTCACCAAGCAGTTGGAGCTCGGTGTAATTGAGCCTTCCTCGGCCGAGTGGGCCAGTCCGGTTGTGTTCGCTCAAAAGAAAGACGGAATTTTACGCTTCTGTGTGGACTACCGTCGACTAAACGCAGTCACCGTTCGGGATACTTACCCACTACCGAGAATGGACGAATGCATAGATTCTCTTGGAGAAGCAAAAATATTCTCCACCCTGGACGCGAACAGTGGCTATTGGCAGACCGAGGTGGATGAAGCCGACCGGGATAAAACAACGTTCACCTCTCATATGGGACTGTACAGGTATGTTCGAATGCCGTTCGGTTTGAAGAACTCCCCCGCCACATTTCAACGGGCCTTGGACATCATACTGTCCCGCGTCAAGTGGCAATACGCGTTGGTCTATCTGGATGACGTTATAATCTACTCCCACACGGTTTCAGAGCATTTCGACCATGTTCGGACCATTCTTTCATCACTCCGATCGGCCGGTATCACTCTCCGTTTGGATAAGTGTCAATTCTTCAGCGGTACTGTCGACTATTTGGGTCACGTTATCCGCCCGGGCAAGCTGCAGGTCTCCGCAAGGACCCGAGATGCTATCCGAGCGGCTAAATCCCCCACTAACCAAACCGAACTCCGTTCGTTCTTGGGACTGTGCAACGTCTTCCGACGTTTTGTTAAAAGCTTTGCCCGAATTGCAGCCCCGTTGAACAGCAAGCTCGAAAAGAACAAACCGTTCAACTTCGAGACCCTGACCAATACGGAGCACGAGGCCTTCGAGGAACTTCGCCAACGGTTAATACGTCCCCCCATTCTGGCTATCCCACGTCAAGATATGCCGTACGTCCTGGATACCGACGCTTGCGATAAGCAAGTCGGTTGCGTCTTATTACAGAAGCAACCGGACGGTGATTTACTCCCAATCGGATACTGGAGCCGCTCGCTGAATAAGGCTGAGGGGTCATATTCCACAACCGAACGGGAATGCCTCGCTGTCGTGTGGGCAATACTGCACCTTCGGCCGTATCTCGAGGGCGCCTGCTTCACCCTCCGTACGGACCACCACGCATTGAGGTGGATACTCAACCTGGCGGACGCTTCCGGACGGCTGGCTCGTTGGCGGCTCCGTCTCATGGAGTATGGCTTTGATATAGTCCACCGGCCGGGCATAAAACACCAGGCCGCTGACGCGCTGTCGCGAATCCAGACGGACGGAGAAGACACCACTCCCCTGGACGAGGAGGTCCCATGCCTACTCCTTGCGGACCGCGCGGAAGAGAACGACGACCTCGTTGCGGACATCACCGTCGACGGTGAGGTCAAGACAGACGCTGTCCTTGACTGGCACTACGGACAGAACCCGATCGGCTGCCCCGAGGTCATGGCCATCGTCGAAGAGGAGACGAACGTCCGTCCGACCGGTCACTTTGGAAGAGCTCATCAGAGAGCAGGCGGAGGACAAGTACTGCAAATCCGTGCGGAAGGACGTTGGTAATGGGATTACCCTCTTCGACATCAACCGTTACGGAGTTCTCATCCATCGCTCCCCGCTGGACGGAGCCCTACAGAAGGTGGTACCCCGCTCGCTGGTTCCGCGCGTCCTCTATCTTTCGCACTATCCGCGCCTGGAAGGACACCCGGGCGGGACTCCAATGTACAACACTCTCCGAAGGGACTTCTACTGGCCGCAGATGGCTAATGAAGTTTATCAAACCGCTCGGGATTGCCGCTCGTGCGCCGCAATGCGCGGCACACAAAACCGCTCACAGAAGCGGCTTAAGCTCTTTCCCGCTGCGGGGCCACTTGAGTTCGTGGCAATGGACATCGTCGGTCCGTTTCCGAAGTCAGTCACTGGACACGAGTACATCCTCGTCATCACCGACCGGTTCACAAAGCTCTGCAGAGCAGTTCCGCTACGGTCCACAACCGCCCCGGTGGTGGCCCGGACGTTCTTAGAGAATTGGGCTTACCCGTACGGAATTCCGAACTATTTGCTCACCGACAACGGACCTCAGTTTGTCTCGAAGATCTTCGAGGAGACTTGCAGGGCGTTAGGTACGAAACACGTCACAACGACGGCGTACCACCCTCAGGCGAACGGACAAGCCGAACGGTTTAATAAGACGCTCGTCCAGCGCCTACGGCACTACGTTGCGGACCACCAGTCTAACTGGCACGCATACGTACAGCCGCTAACGTACGGTTACAACCTTCAGGTACACCGAAGCACGGGCACCACGCCTTTCGATTTGGCCCTGACCCGCGTACCCCCGAACGTCGTCCTGGACGAACCCAGCTCCGCCACGGACCCAGCAGCACCGACGCAGCCAACCCCGGGACAGATGAAGCGCTACACACTCAGGCTTCTCAAGGCTACGCTCCAGTCTGCTCGGAACCGCCTCACAAATGCGCAACAGCGCTACAAGGCAGACTTCGACAAATCCGTACGGGCAACCCCCACATTTGCGGCCGACGAGGAGGTCTTCCTTGACCGTCCTACGACAACTCCGACCGGTGGCGTGTTCGAGGAGCAGGAACGTACCTCACGGAAACTTCTGCCAAAGACCACGGGGCACTACAAGGTCATTTACGCGACGGACAGCACGGTCACGATCAATGTTGACGGGATACACGATACCGTCAGCATTGACCGCGTCACTCGCGCCCCCGCTCGGATACAACCCGTCCCGGTTACAACAGAACGCGCCCGTACGGTAACTTTTGATCCGGACGGTCCGTTCGCAGAGGAACCCGTGACGGACACTACCTCGCCCCCTGCTGGAAATAATCAGCGAGCGGAGCTTTCACAACCCGATTCGGCTAACTCTAACTCTACCCAACCGGACAGCATTGGCATTGTCGAGCGAATCCTCGACCATGGGCTGGCCGACGACCCTCCGCACGGTCTTGTTTATCGCGTACGCTATTACGGTTCCAGTGCTGCGGAAGACTCTTGGGAACCTCCCAAGAATCTTCCGCAACACTTTATTAGCCGATATTGGAAGCGCAAATCCCGAACGGCATGAAACTGTACGCCGGGCGGAGCCGTCGCATCTAGAAGGGGGGGGGATACAAGCCGAACGATAGGAGGCATTCCAAAATCGGACATGGCCTCCGGCCGAACATTGCAGTTCACCTCCCACCGGCACTCACCAGCGTGGACTCACCTCCGATCGGCACTCACCAGCGTGGATTCACCTCCCATCGGCACTCACCAGCGTGTGTTCACCTCCGATCGGCACTCACCAGCGTGTGTGGTGACTCCGTGCGACTCCGTCAGCACTGAGGGAATCCCAAAATTGGACATGGGCTCCGGCCGAACATTGGGAATCACCTCCCATCGGTAACCACTAGCGTTTGCTGAACTACCGTGCGGCAAAGGGAAGAAGGTGGCGATTGTGTGCGAATCCGTCGGCACCGTACCCCCCTGCGACCGGACATGGACATTGACCAACAACCCCCCGACGCCACTACCATGATATACTCGGTAACTCCGGCACCGCAGCCCGCCTGGAGCCAAGCAACACGCGTACACCGATTAAAACACGGCACTCGGTGCCTGCCCGCGCCGGCGGTGCCCGCTTGCATACCCGCAACAAGCGTATACGCACTGCGCCCCACGCCAAACCGAGCGGTTACCTGCAAGGATAATCAAAAGATCCGACGCGGAAGTTACCGCCCCGTATGGTATCAAAAACGCAGAAAAATGTCTTGGCCGATATCTCGGAAACGAAGCCGCTGCAGGCTCCAAAAAGGCCCGATTTGGACTCTCCGCACGGCCAAAAGACTTGTGATTTTTTGAGCAGACGCAAAGGCGCACAACGCGCGTTACTGTATACCGAATCGGATACCGTCCTAGCCGGGCATTGCTGTAACGGCACGTGCACTCTAAGTCTGCAAACGCACCGGTCGGTAAAGCACGCGCGTGGCGCACGCACCTGGCACGCGCCTGGCGCACGCGTGTGGCAACGCGCGCGCAAGCACCGCAATCTCGCACGCGTCGCTGCACCGTGGCCCGCGCCGTGAAGCATGATGGCGATGCTAGGACATTTTACTCATGTCCAACCGCGAGGCGGACTGACTCACTTTCCCCGCTTTCCGGACGGAGAAGACGTTTTCGAGATACGGGAACTCACCGGAAGGGACGCAAAGTCCCTAACGCGACGACGTACACAGCGGCGGCCTCCTCGCGGGCCTCTCAAAACACCCCTGGCAGCAACTCTGGGAGCTCGTACCGGCGACGGGGAGCCCAAACGACGTCCGGACGGCTGAAAGAGGGCACTAACCGCCGTACCATGCGCGACCCTCCGAACGGTACGACTCAGAGAGGAAAGAGGCCCGGTCGGTACGGAGGCCTCGTCCGTCGGACCCCAGCCAGGAGTCGGCCCTTCGGTTTCTTCCTCCCCTCGCGGCGATGCAGCGGCCTGAGCCGCCGCCCTCACTGTCGGTGAGTCCTCAGCATCCCCTGCCCGGTCCGGCATCGATGCGCCCGCCGCGACCTCAGCCGCCGGGACGCCGGAAGCCCAAGGCGCCGCGGAGAATGACCCGGACTGTATTGCCGCTCGGACTCTCTGCAGCCACTCATGGGCGGCGTCGTTCGTACGCCCCATCGACCGGTCCACACGCCCAATAAGCTGGGACACTGTTGCGCCGCCCGTTCGGGTTACCATGTCTCCAAAGGCATTGATGCGCTGCTGGAGGAGCTCAACGTAGACAGCACTGACATATGACATCAAGTCGACAGTACTGACCATCTCCCCGCTCAACAGGCTGGTGAACGCATCCGCGCCGGGCACCCATACCTCAGCCGCCATTTCTAAAGCTTCGACGACCGACTCGGGGGGCTCTTCGTCATTCGCCCGGCAAACTTCCTGCAGCGTCCTTAAAGCGTCACGCTCCTAGCCGCCGTCCGATGCGGATACCTGCACACCGGCATCTACCGTTCTCGGGGGACTTTCCGTTTGCATGCCCGTTTCGGTAACGGCCCTCTGGACGGTCGACGGTTTGTTCGCCGGAAGGGGTAGATCCGCATCGGCAATGGGCCCGTCACCGTCCCCACTTCGCGAATGGGGGTCCATGAATCCGAGCGGAAAGTAATCAGTGACGTCTCCGAACTCCCATGAAGGCCTCTCCGCCTCCGGAATCAGGCGATGGACGATGGGATTTTCACCGACGCGGATGATGGGCATTGTTGGAAAACCGCCCGACCGGGGTTCGAACCACAAGACACCAGGAGTCGACCTCCAGTCCGTCATGACGGATAAAAAGAGCCACCTTCTCGCTTCTTCGGGCGTATACCGCGTTCCGCGGAGCACATTTCGCAGCCCCATCTGCATGATGAAGCAGACTAAACCGTACGGTAACGGTAGTAACCTTCCCAACCCAGGGAGCTCGCGCGGACCAGGATCCCCTCTGTACAGGTTCAGCCGCGGATCCTCCGTTTTGGTGAAGACCCTCACACCCTCCGTTACGGCCTGAAGAAATGACATGAGGGCGCATACCGCCCACTCTGCGTATGCTACGCGCATGATCCGTTCGGCTATCGACGTCCCACTAAGAACATCGTCGGAATAGTAGGCCAGAACTGGCGGGGTCATCACGGACAGATCTCGGGGCACATCCACGTCGGGCCAATTCTCCGGAATCCTCACGTACAAGTTTTCCCGCTCGGACACTGGAACGTCAAAGAACTCCACGTTATGCCACCGGTACATGAAACCACCCAAGCCCGACCGGATCCGCGCTTCGGTCGCGACATGATCGCCCCAGCGGCGTCGGTTTAGGAAATAGAGCCCGTCGTACGGAGGGGAAAACATCACAAGCCCCAACGGATTACCGTGCAGATCGTGAATACTCTCATCTGACAGCATCTGCGTAACGAGGTCGCGCATACGACCCTGGTAGTCATACTGCTCTGGGCAACGGAGGAACAGCATGTCACAGCTGCCTACCGTTTCGCTCCCCTTCCGACCGGTTATTCGCGGAAGACGCCTCCATCGCGCACGCCACACCTCGTGGCGCGTCCGCTTCGGATTCCAGCCGGTGCGTTCGAAAAACGTTCGCTGCGTCGGTATTGCGCCGAACCGCCGCGCGTCCAAGCATTCGCTCCATTCGTCTCCCGAGATCAACGTCTCGACCGAAAACGGGGGCTGTTTCCTTGTCGGCCCGCCCCTACGGCCCTGCAGTCGTCGCCAGCGGTGGTCATGCTCCTGCCCGGGTAGCGGGTTTCGAAACACACCGGGCAAGCCCGCTCCGGGTGTTCCGTATTCAAACGGAGGCATCAGTACGCCCGCGCCAACACGCCCTGCTATCTGCAGCTGTAAGGCACCGAACGGGAGAAACGAAGGCACGGGAGGGTTTCCCGACGACACCGGTGGAACCCCCGCCTGGCGGGCATCCCAAACCGCGTAGCCCCGGCTTTGGGCACCGAACGGAGGCTCTACGGGCGCTGCAGCGGGCGCGGTTACCGCTACCCGTCGCGGTATTGGTATATCTGCCAGGGCTGAAGTTGTCTGACGCCCCGCGTTCTCCTCCCGGTCACGGTTGACAGCGCTGCTGTTGTCCTCCATGGTTGAACCAAACGGACACGCGGCCTCTGAGTCCGTACTCTTCGGAACTGCCGCAACGGTCCTCTCTGGAGTCTACCCGTCACTCCGCCCGGGACAAAGACGTGCTTAAATACACCACCGACGACCGCTCGCCGGCGGGCGCGATTCGACGGGCACTACCAAACGGCTGCGATATAACGTCTACTCCCGGACGGCTGCGCTATTACAGGCCTTTCCGAGCAGCTGTGGCCCAATGCGTATCTCCGAACGGGCCCGTATAACGCGACCGGTCGCTTCTAGCGCGTTTCGTGTCGATCCGCGAACGTAACGCCGTGTCCGCTCGGTGCGCACTCAACCAGCTACTGCCTAGGATATTGGCGCTCCGAGAACGTCGCACGCTCTAGGAGGGGGGTCTGTAGTATAGTGAATCCGAGCGGGTTGTCAGGTAAGAAGGGCGTGGTCAGGACTGAGTGCAAGTGGCCTGGTCGCACACGTGTGCGAAGATGGCACACCGGACGGACATGTACAGTAGATTAACACGTAGCATAGTTGTAGGTAGTTAGCGTCCCCCACCCCGTGATATTTCCGCCACGTTGGTGCAAGCGCCACCACGGACTGTAATGCGGGTTGCAGCTCGGAGGCGCACACTACTTATGCACCTCCGCTCCCCGCCACCCTCCAAACAGTAAAGGGTAAGCACCACCGTCCTAGTCTAAGTATCGTTTCTAAAGCAGACCTGAAGCGTTACTCCGCACGGGATATCTACAGGTTTACAAGCCGTTCGGACTCTTCGCGCGTACCTCGATCGCGGCTGACGTTCCCAACCGCCTAGTCTCCCTACGACCGCCCGGTGCTGGCGCTCGTCTCCACGCGTCACCGTTCCCCGACCGGCCTCGTGTGACACGCACGCCCCGCTTACGGACTCCGCACGGATCGCGCCTCTAGGAAACTTACACGCCTTTCGGCGCTATCTCACAGATATGAAAGTTCTCTTGGGTTCTCGTATGGTATGCTACTATCTTCCTAACAAATTCCTTCAACTAGAAATCTACGAACTATAAACACTAATCATTATGCTTCATCGAACAATGAAAGCGCATTCAGCGATATTTTTTGTTGTGTGTGGCTAGACTACTACTCTGATGCAAAGGATTAAAAAGTAATTTGGTATGGACCTGGTGCACAACTTCGTGTCTAATTCTCTGTTGTTATGGCTCTTCGCTGCGATTAATTGGAGCTCAAATAATTATTCGACTAAATTGGAATAAAAGGAAACAAGACGCTACGCGTTAACCCAAAGTCTTTGTGACGGAAAGCATGACTGTTTTCTTATGATACCTTTCAATGACAATATTTTAGAAGTTTACCAGCTCAACCGAATTAGATCGACGTAACAACAGCGACCATAAAGATGGAATCCAATAACGCTTTGAATATATCTGGCACGCTCTGTGTTTATTTTTCCTAAACACTGTTTATCGGTGAACACAAGCTGAAAGCACTGATCTTGAACCATGTCAAATTGCTAGGTTACATTCCAAAACCCAGCTGTCAGTTCCAATCTCTCGAAATCAAGTACGACCCCTATTATGTTGTGGACGGTTCTTTAATAACGATGGAAACAATCGCTGTCTCTTTTGGATTCAGTGCAAAAACCGCAGTACGGTGAGGTCTCGAAAACAGAGTGGGCTGCGGTGCAAAACTTCTGCTTTGACTGTTTTTAAATAGAACTTGAGCGTTCACTATGCGATTTGATAGTTTCAAATTTAACAGCGTAAGACCCACGGATGACAATAGCATTTTTGAACTCTTTCACGACTGCGATATACACTTTTCCCCTCTTTCTCGGAAAGTCTGCTCCGATGTCTCAGAGCCCGCATTTGCTCATAGCTCAGTTTCAGATGTACATTCCCAGCCCCATGAAAGTTGGCCCCAGTATGCGATCTGGCAGACTCAAAATACCACTCACACAATTTGAGACCGAAATGAAATTGCTCATTGTTTCCTCATCACAACGCTACAATGGCTTCCCTTCATTAGAGAATTTAAGAGAAAGCAATTTGATGTTTTTGTGGAGCAGGTAAAAGGCATGTGGGAGGTCTGTTCGACATGTTTCACAGCCTTTGCAAGCAGTCTCTCAACTAAGAAGTGGGACGTAGTCAGGAGTAGAGGACATTTTTTGAGAAGCTATAGAAGATGTAGCATCGTAGTTGTAGTTGGCGTAAGACAACAAGACGCTTATTTGTCTTTGCAAATCAACCGCCCAAATCTAGCGTAAAATTCTTAAGCAACTCTCGTCAGTTCCCTCAAACTGGATTCGTCGCAGTTGTATCTGAAACTATAGAGTACTAGATGCTTCGTTTGGGTAAAGAGGAGCAGGATCACCCTTTTCACTCTGTATCTGTGGAAGAAGAGAAAAAGGTACATTTCGGAGTAACGTTTAAAGTCTTCCGCTTTAAAACGAAAAAGTATGTTTAATGAAAACAGAGATCTTTCCCAGGAGCTCGGTACACCATGTGCGCGGCTGTACATTACTTTGTTAGTATTTTGGAGAGTTGGAGAGTATTTGACGGTATGCAATACCTTGGGACTTTTGCAAGCTTTGCATGTCGCGGATGGACGTTCATTATAAGTCTAAGAACACTTTTAACAAAGCTGATAAGGACAAAAGCATAAAATCATAAATGAATGGGAACAAAATTTCAACCGAGAAATGTTTCATGTAAAACGGTCTCTTTATTTTAGATGCCTTGATCAGGTTGCGCTTTCTCCCTTCATAGTTTCGCTTTGGGCCCAGCTTCCTCCAAATCGAACCTACTTCCGACGTTTCTCACTTTCGGCAGCACTCCGTTTTGAAGATATCACCATCTTAATATAAACATCTTGTACTCAAGAATTGCATAAGGAGCGATTTCTTTTCCGAAGTAGCACAAATGCATCACCATTCTTTCAGATAGAACCGTTTTATCGTACAAAACTGACGGAGCAGTGTCCTCGTATGACCCACTTAGCCAAGGTCTTTGGACGCTGCACGCCGATACGCCGTGGAAAGCATGACGAAGGCTCGAGGATTTCTTATTAAACCGTAGTGGCAATATGTCGAGATACCTTTTTCTAGCTACTTGAAGTCGGCGATGATGTCGCTCATGAACATGTCGAAGTACTCTGGATCATGACCTGATGAAACGAACTTATTTAGAAGAAGTTTGGATGCTTGATTTCGTTCATGAGCTCCATGATTGAGAATAGCGGTCACAATTGGCCAGGAGAATATTGGATTACGCTTTCTATCCTTCGTTCATTCAAAACCATCGCGTGAAAGAGTAAGCAGTAAGAATAGTTTGTTACTTTGGGGGTTACATCTCTCAAGCTGGGCTGCATTAAGCCTAAGAAACCGTTCACAGTGGTAATAATCGTATTCTTTGGTTTCAGAGCGGTCGTGTGCTAACGAATCCTTTGCTCTCATACAACCACTCATCATTTAGTGGAGAAATTCACTAGCACGAAAAAAATCTTACAGTGCCGATGACGGCTTCTGAAACCAGAACTTCTGATTGATCATCGCTAAATAAGAGTCACAATTTGGACATAAAAGTGTCGAACGCAACTTCTCCGCTTAAACAGCATGTCCATTGATACATATCCGCATGTTTGACTTATCAGTGAGATACTTTTTCACGGCGTACAGTATAATCGCTCTGTATGAAAATGTGTCTACGTAGTCTCTATATTGCTCGTTGGGACACACCGGAAAGTTCCGGGTTGTACAAGAAACTGGCCAACCGACCATACTATCTTTGCGTCGCCAAAATTGTGGTTATGGAGTCCAAACGTGGCAATAGAAGCCGAGAAAGCAGGAGGGGCTGCCGTAAATTGTCGAGTTGAATGCCATGTTGCATGAATCAATCTTGCTTCGTTCATCACCAGGTACGAAACTATCAGTCTCTGAACCTGGATCTCTTCATTCGAAATCTGGAGAACGACAGAGAAGAATAGAACGAATGTTATCATCATCGTGTACCTAATCATAATGTTGACCTTAACATCACTCCACCTCTCCTTCAAATGCTCCGCACTTCTCTTGGAATCTTTGTTCAATTCCGTCTGAGCCTCGTACATCCTTATCACTTTAAACAGGTGGAATTCTACAGGATCTTTTATTAGCCGCCCATTTTGAAAGATACTCGACTGGAGAAAAAAAGCCTTTTCAGAACGCTGATCATATCCATTGAAAGAAGAATTTCCGTACGTCGAGATTTCCCATCGGTATCTTTTTCCCCCCTCCCCATTTCCTTGCCATTACGACAAAATTTGATGTATGGAACCTCACCTTGGACTTGAGAAAGACAAAAAGACATCACCCTTGTAGAGGAGGTTCCTAAAACTTGGAAGTATTCTGGAATCTCGTGTGAGTTATTTTTAAAACTGAAGCTTCGATTTTTTTCAAATCAAGGAGGTTTTCACTTCGTCCGTGCAATTTGTTTCAGGCTGCAAAAAGTTACTTGAGCGCGATGAAAGGCCCAAAAAGCTTCTCCAGAACTGCTTTAAGATTCTCTTCCTCTAGCATCTCCACTTTATTCTGTTGGGACTCAAATCACTTCAGTGTTTACATTATACATATCTCAGGAGACCACACTCGATATCTTCAAGGCATTCGACTTGATAAAAAAGCACCGCGTGATATCAGGTAATTGTACTGGTTTGCATTTGAATGAAGGTTTGCGACGAGAAGAGAAGTGCTAACTTTTTCTCAAAGCTTCGAATGCATCATGAGTATCCGAACACTTTACAGGGTCATTGTTGACAATTCCATTCACTCCAATATACCCCCGGTCCCTTCTTTTTCGTTGCAAGGGTCGGATCAGAGTGAGGTTGTGCCACTGGATTCAGTTTTCGCTCGATCATATGGTGGGGCTCTCGCTCAATCAAAAGTTGGTACTGTCCCTCTATCGAATAGTGGTGACTTGCCCGACCAAGAATTGCTTTCTTCCAACATTGTGTTTATACCAACTGCTTCAATGAAGAAAAGCCTGAAGGATTCCGACAGACCAGGGGTTCCTACCGGAACTGCGATTTTCGTACGAGCTCTATTCAACCAATTGTATCAACAGAGAATGGTTCGTGACTCTAAATCAATTGAAGATGACTTGTTCATATACACCACGATGGCGAATTCAATCAAAGAAGATATTCGAACATTATTATATCACTGTTTAGGAATTGAAATTGGTAGCCACACATAAATTTGAGTGAAGAAGGGATTCTCCCCTCAAGTTATGTATTTAAGGCGATAGCTTACTGAAGCATATCCGGGTTCTAACAGCGGCTGAAGGTGGTTGGGTGTTAAATGAGTTTCTGAATAATGCTAATCAACGAGACAAAAACGCGGCTACAGAGGCGATCAAACGACATGAGCCGCAGACAGCTAAAGCAACCTCTGGGTCTGTGGCTGGATTTAAATGTCAAACAGCCCTTCATGGTAAACAGGCTCACAGCTCACTTGCCCGTGGCAGAAACTGCGATGAAAGTGAACCAGATAGCCATGGATGCGTGGGTAGTACCGAAGTCCAGCAAAACGCAATGCATGTCAGTATCAATGACAACCTTGAAGGTGGGTAAAAGGAGGACAAGAGCAATAACAAAACTGATGGAGAAGATGCCTCTGATAATGAGTGCCCGATACACGGCAATGAAATCAATTGACAGTACGACGGAGGAACAGCAGAAGGTCCCGAAGAGTCTCATGCAGATGATGGAGAGTCTCATAACAATGTCGAGTGCAATGATGTTGATGAGAGAGAGGATGAGGAGAAAACTTTTCAACAACCGCGAAGCATAAGAGATATTGAGAGGCATGTAGCCAAGGAGCATACCCGCAAACCCGTAAGGCTAGGCGTTTGTCTTAAAAAAAGCGAAGAAGGTACCATTGATCATTCCGGTAACAAACCGTAGCCTGTTCCTATTTCACTTCTGGCCGAGAATCAGCCTGAAAAAGCACTGAGGTGAAAGTATATATCCAGCACGGAATACATTAATATGCAGAAGAAGTGCTCCAAGATCAATCAAGGCCTGATGTTCGATCGTCTCGCCATTTCCCGAGCGAAAAATGGCCGACCTTTGTGGAAACGCTACTGGAAGAATCCAAAAACCTTTCATACCAAACTCCGAACTAGATCATTCGAAAACTGAGCGCGATTAATGTGCTTCCTGTTGAAGAAGCACATTCTTTTATCACATTCCATCTTCTCGTACGACTCATTTAAAAAAACCACAGGTGATAGCCATCTGACTTTTACAATGTAGTGAAAAAGATTTACCACAGTTTCACGCTTTCATTTTTCCTTCATGGTATCGCTAACACACAGAATCACATGCAGTAGGAATCACGAGCTTTTCAGTTCGTTGAATGAATAAAAACCCACGTTATGGTTTCATCGCGCTCTACAATTGTGATGAGGGATTGTTTAAAACGTTTTGGACATTAACCAACCTTACCTTTACATATGATCAGGATTCCATGATTAGATCACGAATGGCTTCTGGGAAGCTAGAAGTCCATCTTCCAGTGTCACGTTGATTGTATTTTGTGCCATTCTTGGTACGACTGGCTCAACAGAACGTCCAGTTCTACGTATACTATAGGCTTAAAAATTGTTCTGCCTTAAACTTTCCGTTTGTACCAACACCGACTGCTTGTTCTATAACAGAAGACATGACGATCATAATTTCGCTAAAACAAAAGCAATATTTTGGACAAAGGGGGGTCAACAAAAGAGACCTACTTGGGTCCCAATTGGACCCTGTGTAGCCTGCTACGGCCCGGTCAAGATAGAACTCTATTTCTACAGTCGAGGACTATATTTTGTGTGTTCATCTAGATAGGTACACAGCTGGAGGACATCAATTGTACCCTACTCGGTGCCATTTGGGCATCCTGAATGGGACCATTTTCGTCCTGAGATCCAGTTCTTTTTTCGCACATATTTCGGCAATATTTCGTAGTTATTCGGACCGCAATTTATACTTGTAAAGATGGCCACGTGTCGGCCATATTTTGATCACTGAATGGCCGCCGACATTGTTCACTGGGCCCATGAGTGGCATCAACGCAGCAATGAACGCACGGGAGAAGGCCGTGCGCTTGGTATGTTTCCGAGAAGATTCTACTGGAATAGTCACGGCGGTATTTGGAGAGTAAATTGTGTCTGGCTTGCGGAAACTGAGGCCCTTCAACGTCAATTTAAGAAATTCAAAACCAATCAACCGTAACCACAGAAGGTGCAAAACATTTTTCAGGTAGGGTACTTTTCAGTCAAAAGACCAGTTGAAGGGCACCGGTCGAAGATACTTTATAATGTGCACGGTAGGGAAAGAAATGGCGCAAGACCCGAGCGGTGACAGATGAACAGAAAACAAACGGCAACAACAGGCCACCAAACAGACGTGAAGCGCCAGTAACGGCGAAGAATGACCCTTTTGGGATCCCTAAATGAAAGTGTTTCGTTTTTTAGAGAAAATGGAAGTACAGAAATGTGAACTTCACTCTTTTAATGAACTCAAAACGCAGTCTATATGCGCTCCAAATGGACACTCTAAGGCTTTTTTTTATTTTTTCGTTTTCTTGATAACGCGCGGATTGTAAATAGAGCGTCAAAAAGGTCTAGTTGTATTCGATGGAGTCCAATAGTACTTCTTATCTAGCATACTTCGTTCGCTCTGACCTTTCAATGAACCCATCTTTGAGACCCCAGTAAAACTCGGAATCTTGATATCTGTGTCATCCCTTCGCCTTTAATGGAATATCATTTCATCTTCATGGCCTGCCATTTTTGAAGGGTTTGTGCTGTACTTGGTTGAATAATTTTCTTTAGACGAAGATACTAGAACTAAAAGAGGGATAAAAACAATGGGCGGTGCTTGGAGTCTACCAAGGTGAAACGGGCCAGCTTGGAGATAGAGATTCCGTTCATAGTTCGAATAGTAACCCAGTTGTTTCCAGTTAGTCCACCTACAATTCTCCCAAAGAAATAACGCAGTGAGATTGTCAACGTTTTAACGTATGAAACTTCCTAGTGAATGCTTGAATCGACCTCGCAGATTTCCAGCAAAGATGTTCTCAATCTTAAAGACTATTCCATGTCGTGAAACATCGTTTCCGTATTTAAACAATCTTGACTAGATCTGTTATGTACATATCGCATTTCTTGAACAAATTGAATAATACTCCTCGGAAGGCTCTGGAGATGCAATGGGAAGTGGGATTAACTTGTTTATTGAACTGGTGGCTCTCCAACTTTGAATAAAAATGGGAGTTCTTGGTTGAGTTGTGCTGCAAGGGCTTATGAATTACCGATTTTTTCGATCCACTCAGATCACAGACGTCAACTTTTGATCCATTTCATGACGTTTAAAAACCATTGTAACATGCTGGCCTCGTTGGGACACAATAAGTTCTGAAAGATTTTCTATAGAAAATCTTTTGTTAGCTGTATTCAGCTCTTTAACAAATATCACACCGTTTTTCAGAAGTTCATCGGCGGTTTCAACAAAGCATTATATGAATTAACGCTGACTATGCGATCATTTGCAAACCATGTCTCAACCAATTTCATTTGAACTGCTGTTACATTTGCATACCCAAAACTAAAACTCTGGACATTTCCTTCAGCAGGTCCCCACGTTATTTCTATTTTGAGAAGAATTGCACTTTTCCTGAAACAAACTGTTTCCAATTCGCAGTCATTTTCAGGTATCCTATCGAGAGCAGTGTAATGAGGACGTCTAATTTCCGTCCCATTCTCGCCGAGTCCCTACCACAGTGACATGCTTTCATTTACAAACTATTCGGTAGACGTAGTAATAAATGATTTTCTAAGGTCTTCCATCGCTTTCAAAACATCGGATACGCACGACCAACTGGCTTCATCTGAAGTTTGATCTTTCTCAGAGCCACTGAAAACATATTGACATACGTGTTTAAACCAATTCCGTGACATAATATTTCCGAGCTCTTGTAACGCAATGACGAGTGGGTCAGCGTACGGGTCTTGACCGGTGGTAGCGAGGTAGAGTGGGTTCTAAGGATCGAATCCTTGACGGCGGCACTCCTAGAGTACTTGATGAAATGGGCTGGCCTTTACTGCGTATTCCTACAGGTTGGAGCTACGAAAACGATGGCTTGAAGACCAAAGGGTGGAACTAATACACCAAAGGGGAATATTTAGTATCCTAATGGTTCCTACCGTACTCTAAGGGAGAAGCGTCACTCGAGCCAAGTAAATAGTACTGGAGAGGTGCTGGGATCTCCCTGGCACTGTATTGCTAATCTATTACACTAACCAAAATAAATTAACAATCTACATGAGTCCACCTGAAGTCTACCCGTCCACGTGTCGCCTGTAAGATACCTCAGGGCCCGGCGGCTTACAAAGCTCAACGGTTATCATCGCTCCTTCACAGCTCCGGAGAGTCGATGAATTTAGGAGGTTGTTTGGAATTGAGAACTTAAGGGAATTTCTTAAGACCATCATACTAACCATCTTCAAACCATTCCCAGTAGTGAGCTCTAGGCCTTTACCTTCTAGCCTGACATTAGTAGATGGAACAAGTTTTCCCAAATGACCGACAGAAAATATCAAAGTATTGCAATCATACCGTAAGAGACCCATTGGAGCCTGGATCGACGAAGTAGGATCTCCAAACGGTCCGATGTATTTCCATTTATACTTCTGCGGTAGACCAATCAGAGAAAAGGACACATTTTCTGTTATCCACTTGGTCAAATGAAATTTCACTTAAGTGTCCTAGATGTCACGGCCCGTTACTGTAGGGAGATTCGATGGAGTAAAAGTGTGTCCGGCATCGCTATGCGTTCCATTATGCTGAGCCACGGATGGAATTTCATTTCTATTGTGAGAACCAGTTGTCTTCGGAAAAAGACGGCTTTTTCGGGAATCTTTTTTAACAATGAGTTGAAGAGCAACTTGAGATTACATAGTTTGAGGGTGCACATTTCCCCTCAACTAGAAAACTCGAAGTTTATCGTGACGAAAAGGTGTCGTCGATTAATTTTGACAACAAGTTCTACTTCTGTCACAGTTCCGCACGAGTTTCGTTTTATATTGTTCGCCAAAGAAGCGGTAACGCTCACTCTCTGATATGACCAGGTGCGCAAGTGCATTGAATTTTTGTCCGACCATATGTCAGCGATCGGGAGATGATGAAATAGTAGACCAATCATATAAGAGTGAAGGGAAAATGAGGTTATTTGAAACGTTTTGGTGATACCTTGTTACTTAAAAGGTTTATGCCAGAGAAGAAGAGAGTATTGAGGACATCTAGCCGCCAAAATTTCGGATTATTTACAAAGATTATAAAACCCATCTATTTTGTAAGTAGAGCACCATATAAGACCAATGGTCCTGTCTACACTTGTATCGTTTGTAGAAGTACATTAACCATTACAAGTAGAAGAACTACACCAATTTTCACGAAAGCCCTAATATGGCCCGGATGCTGTCGATGGGAGACGAAGTGCAGACACTGCAGGCACCTCATACTTTTGTCTTCAATATTGCTAGAGCATTATTCGGGTTTCGCGACCCCCAGGCAACACAAGTCGTTAAGATCTTACATCCTTTGCAGGGGTCTGGCAATGCGTCAAAGCTGAATGAAGAGCTTTACGACGGACAAAATCGGCTGCGGCACGCAGCGCTGTTCCGTGCCAAATGCCATGACTCCATTTTCACAGTATTCCTTGCAGTCCAAGCTCGGTGGAGAGCAGTTAGAACTGATTTACATCGTTTCCTCTCATCGACTACATTGAAAGCTCGCCACGCTCATTCTATACTGCCTAGAAATTTAACGAAGTAATACTGACAAGGTGAAAACAATATTTTGAAAATAACAATTAAATTCTTATTACGAACCTATATTGTTCTAAATCACCACGCGATGGCATTCGAGCGGCTTAGCCATAATATAATTAAATCTAAACACCACATCTATACTCCCCAAAAACCAATTTAAATTTCCAACACTAGGTCCAGGACTATATTTCAAATTAAACTTTCTACTGCTGATATTCTTTCCAAGCTCCAGGTCGATATTACAGGAGGCAGTTTTCTGATATGACGAGTTTTCAGAAAACTGGTTCCCAATGTCACAATTCTGCGAGTCGGATGCAGGATTATGACAAACTGACTTAAGCGATTTTCGGCACGTGATGATCCCAAACCCCAGCCCATTTTAGCAGCGACACACTGAAAGATGTAAATGCACTAGTATAATCTTCTTCGAATGACTGGACTTAGGCCGGCGATAATCCGTTGACAGCTGATAGAGTTTATGTGGTTGATGGTATCCCTTAAATCGCTTTTCCAACGTTCTTCGCAATTTATTTCCCGGTAGTCTACCCGAGCACTTTTTTCTTTTTCCCCAGTTCTACTGCCCCGCCTGCAGCCAACTTCTTGATAAGTGCCCTATATCCTGCCGCCTTTACTCCAGAACAAGGCTTTTCAGTCCTCTCAAACCCTTCTTCGCTTAGAATATATACGTTTGTCATATACTGTAGCTGGTTATTCTTTTATATTAAAGAGATAATATCAGCCTAGGGTGCAAGATCATTTTCAGGGTACGATACTCGATCGGAATTCAGCAAAACCCATTGATTGTGTCACTGTTTTCGAACGTAGAATCAATCTTTCTGACTGACTCCTCTGCAACGAAATAAGTCCGGCGATGTAAGTCCTTCCTAAATGCCTTGTAAAATATTGATTGCCAGGCATTTTGGACAGCTTTTCTCTCTTGTAACAGTTGAAAGAAGTAGACATGCCCCGCATATAAGCAAGTAAGCCGACTTCGAAGTCCCTGAAGTATGTTTTGAATTCTCTTTTTGTGTTTTCACTTTCCTGTCGTGCGCATTCTTTCTTTGTATCACTGTCCTATACTTTGGACGCCTCTGCAATCGGAAGCACGTCCCGCATGTCCGTCGGATTAGAATTTGTTGTTGTTGTTGTCATTCGTTTTAAATTAAACCTTGTCCCCATCTTCTATATCAAGCAAGACACACTTATCCTTTTAAACCTCTTTTCGAAGTTTTGGCGACTTTTGAAGCTTGCGCTTCTCTGACTCGCTTCCGAAATGGCCGTGCTCTTCTGCGAGTTCTCTTGCACCTTTCAAGTTGCCAGTCTTATCAACCATCAGCACTACCGCCAATCTACTATTTTCCAAATCCACCGGCAACTCGTTTTTGGATGGCATAACGCCCGACGAGCTGAGGATTCAGTAAATAACCCAAGCCAACGTTGCAGCTTCCAACCGGCTCCAAATGTCCATTTTGTGTCAAGTTTCAAACCACGCAGTCACCGTCGCATAATTCGGAAGGTCTTTGCAAAGCGTATCTGCACATCCAAGACTGTCAACAGAAACATATTGTTCAGGAAACAGGTTGCTAGCAAAAGCAATCCAGAACTTCGTGGTCGCCTTCTGCCGCTTCGAAATCAAAGCCGCTCTCTAGAGGGTCGAACTCGGCTCATTGCCGCCGTTGGAGTTAGAGCCGGAGTCATTGCCGGGGTCATTGCTGGAATCCACAACCACTCTTGCCATCGCCTTTCTGACATCGACAAGAAAATCTTGAACACTTGATTTTTTTCTCTGACTTTTTCCGCGGCTCCTTCAATTTTTTATGTCTTCCTGCATGTGCTTTTGCGCCTTTCCCACACGCTCCATGTGAAAAAGAACCTTTTGCGTTTCACAGGGGTGGGCAGTAGTTTCTTTCTTTGAGTCGGAATCTGGAGCGGACTCGGACTTATACTCACTCGAGGATTCAACCTTTTTGCCTCCTGGTTTGCGTTTAGAATGCTCTCGGGGTTTTTGATCCCAAACTGTTGCGACTAGAGAACTTACTATTCCCCTTGATGATTCCACCTTCGGCGCAATCTCTCGACAATGATTAGGTACGAATTATCTTCAATGCAACGGACTAAGGTATTCACTCACCCTCTGTAGGGATCCCGAGTATGTCATGTTTAGTTGCACGAGGGAGAATATTTTTGCTTCGCTAATTTTCTCCAAGGTAAACTGAAAGCTTAACCTCGTTTAAAATGCCCAGGGCATCCTCCCCGTGCCCTCGATTTTCTTGCAGAGAGCCTTGCGCCTTCATATTTTGTTTGTTGCAGCTCCATCACGTCTGAAAACGGTCAACTCATTCAGTCCCCGGGACTACTTTCACCCGTAGTTCAGGCTTGCGCTTCAAGAAAGGCTGCTCCTGGCTGAGCGCGCGCCCCAAATAGGTTCAGCCATCACCCGACCCTCATAAAAGGGGAACACGGTTTGGGCCTCGTATCCGCCAGGTGCCTGAGATTTGTTCCTCGACAAAACTACTAAAGTTACTACTGGACAGGCCTTGGTGCTTTAAGCAGCCCCGCTCTGTATCATTATGCAGTGCGAAAGGTACAGAATTTTGAACATTTGTTTTTCAGAAAACCCTTCAATGACCAAACAAATAATCAGGAATCTGTTCTTTACCATATACAAATTCTAAAACCCTTATAAGACTTAATTAGATGACACGCGAAACATCCAGCCAAGTACCTTCACACCAGCTCCCAGAATGCACTAACGATAAACTGGCGCACGCAGCAAAAACCCCTTTTCACCCAATCAATGAAAGACATTACAAAATTCCTGTTTCCGAACACGAACACAAACAACGCTATCAAAATCCAATGGCCAACAACCCACACGTGTACTCACTTCAGCTTTGCATTTTGTCGAACTTAGCTTTAAAAAATAGTTTTCACTAGCATACCATAATGCCGGGCCATATCACCGGTAAATTATTTTTCTTAGAAAAATAAATCAAGTCTCAGGAACTCTGAAAAACAGACCAACAAAATAGGGATCACTGGCCTTCTAAGGCTCGATCACTTCCCCCTCCAAAAGGGATCCCTTCCTGACTTACTCCGTTAGCCAGAATACGCTGCCCTTTGGACAACACGAGGAGGTGGAGAAAAGCTTTGGTCGACCAAACGCAGAGGAGTTAAATTTTCTTTGTCTCAAAATATAAATCACTACGCAGGCTCTCGATTAAGACATTGCTGTTGTTTTTCTCTTGACAAAACTGTGGGTCTCGTAATGCGTACAGTGTTCCAGCATTGCTGGAACACACGTTTGAGGAGTGCCAGCAGGATCTTCATTCTGTATTTCACCGCTGGCGTCGAAAGCCAGAATGGCGCATTAGGAAAAATAATATAGTTGTTATAATTTTATTGGTTAGTGTGCTGCATTAATCGCTGCTAGCAGCAATTAGAGTAACCTAGAAGCACATAGTAGTAACTATCGATTAGTAATGCGCTTTAGCTCCTTTTTCGAGGTTCTAGATCTCTATGAAAAGGGCTCTGATGTCTCCGAGTTCTTTCTCGGACGACTTCAACCAACAATGAACACCCAACAACATTATTTTCCTTTGGCTTCGAGCCCTTCAACTTTATCAAAAGGCGAGGCGTTTGCCGCCTGGGGTCCAGTGAGGCGACTGCCGCTGGAAGAGCAACCCCATATATTATAAAAAAATCTGTGAGGCGTTTGCCGCAGTACAGGGGTCCAGTGAGGCGTTAGCAGCTGGGCGGAGGACCCCCTGTCAGCCCACTGCACCGGTTGAAGCGCCCTCGGCGTGGACGGGAGACGGTCTGTGTGTACCAACGGTACTGGGTCTGTCTAGAGAGCCCCCACAGAGTGAAAAGCCTGTGACGGTCCTAAAGACTTGGTGGCGATCTGGGATCTAGTACTGGACGGGAAGCTGCCGCAAGTGGTGCCGCGTAACCTTTCCCGCAAAAGGCCAGCTTCGGGTATAGAGTGAAAACATATCCTTTTGCTATTACCTCTCCTCGGGAAGCCTTGTAGGGATTGTACACGCCTGCTTCTGGATAACGCAGAAGTGGGAAGGCTGAAGAAATCGTTACACATCCGAAGTGTCTGACCGGAAGCCAGGGTGTCTGACCCCTAGTGACTATTGACATAAGTCTTTGGTTGCGTTGGTTTAAGAAGATTAAGAAGATCATTTCAAAATATTTATATCTCATTTCATCTATCTGGGCAGTTCAGTAACGGAAAAGGCTTTACTAAGCCGAAGTTTACTGTAACGTCAAGCCCACAGCGTCACGCCAATGATGGCGCCCACAAAAACCCCTTCATAATACCATGATAATCCGAAGAGTGGCAAGTCTGCTTTTTAATTTTTTGTCAAACAGAAGCTAGTGTCTATACGACTGGGGCAATTGTTCGAAACTAATAGTTTTTTGAAGGATAGCTCTGTTTCATACACAGCTCCAGAACGATTTTTTAGAGTGCAGTCCCTGTTTTTGCACCAAAAAAAGATTTTCTATGCCAACATAAAAATTAGGCTGCTCGTCATTTAAATATAAATTCTGTATTACCTGATTTCTTTAGATTTATTCTTACGCTTATAAGAAATTCCATGAAGCGGAGATTTTTATAGAAAGCTGATATAAAGACTTTGCTGCTTCGAGGTCAAAACACGAAAAAAAACCGGTCAAAATTACTAAAAACCAGTACAGAGTTTTACATTTTGGCCTCATATGAGGCCAGCGGTCGTATAAACACTAGTAGTTGCCACATATTTAGTTGGCCCAAAAACCAGAGGGTCGTTGCCCTAAACACTTTGTCGGAGATGTTTTGGTCCAAATCCCAATGTTTAAAAATATCCACCAGTGGGGCGGATAACCCCTCTCCTGGACATGTCTAAACTTGTCCTCATGCCGGTTTACAAACCGGTCCGCCAGTGGGTTGGAAAACCCCGCTCAGGGACAAGTACATTTGTATTGTAAAATACCCTGCCTGTGCACCACAATATATGTATCAATATATAACTACAGGACATATACAGCCGCTCTATCTTTTAATGGAAATAAAACGCGATCCTTGGCATGCACCTCGGCCTCGGCAAACCTCGCTGACGTGTTCTTCGACGAAGGGTTAAGTTGGAAGAACAGTGTACTGTTGATCTTTTTCACCCTTTGATAAACGTCTGGGTTTCTTTCGTTGGAGTTCTTTGTTTCAAGCCTCAGAAATAAGCACAACCTCTTGCAAAAGGTAGCGTTGTTACCGTGAAAAACTCTTATTTCGTAGATTGTAGAGAAACTATGTGTGAAAAACCTCGCGTTGGATACTTCAAACGTCCGATATGCTACAGCTGTGCACATGGTGGCACTCCTCGTTCATGTTGCTTTGCGGTTAGATCAACTCGAGCTCTAACCCCAAGGTCAAATCCTCCAACTAGCAAAACACCATGTCGCATAGAATCAATGTCAATTCCAACAGTTTCTCTTCAAGACAGTATTAAACGCACATTGCAAGTAATATCCGACATGTTTGGTCTCTACGACCAGTACTACGGGAAAGCAATCCTTCATCTTATAAGAAGTGGCCTGTACGGATTACATTCTCGAATTGCAGTCATGGCCGGTTGGCCGTCATTAGAACGACGTGGTTTAGTACCATTAATCATGGCATCAGTAACGACTTTGGAATCCGTCGTTAACGATTTCAATGTTATGATCCCATGCGGTCATGACAATACAGGTCATTTCCTTGCCGGGCAGTTGGCAGAAGAAGCTGGAACATATCGAATCGTCGCAACGTTAATCAAATTGGTCAATGATGCACCAACTTACGAACATCTTCCCGAATATCTGAAGCAGTATCTTGACAGGTGGATGAGGTACAGATATCGCCACTCTGCGCGACTTAATGCAGAAATTCGAACTGAAGTTGATCGTTTGGTAAGACTATTAGTTAAGTGTGATTTGCCGGTTCTACATTATCTTGATGTGCGCGACAGCGTGTCGCGGAGCATAACAGGAACTAATGAACTCGATTTGATAGCTATAGCTATACAAGCATGTGGAGAAGCTGGATATGAAGCAGTTGGCGATAAGTGGATTCGAGAAATTACTGTACAACTCAGTTCTGAGGCAAGAGGTATTTTATTAACTCCTACTCCAACTCCACGTGGAGTAATGCTCGGAATACTTGGAAGAATGTTCGTGGTGCACGGCGTTTCCATTCACGGACTCCCGACCGGTGACCGTTGGTTCGCAGAAACAGAAGAAGAATACTGCACCGACAGTCACTCTAGACTAAGTCTTTTGTCTGAGTTCAGAGCGAGTGGCAGACATATGATTCGGCAACCAGTTCTTAAATCCAGTATTCGAGATGTGCCTCGATGGATGTCGCAATTTCTCCATCAACTTGTTCTGGGTGAGCATAAAACCGTCGTGAAGAGCTTCAAAGAGTACCAGATTATCAAGAACTCCGACGTCTCCCCAAGTGGTCCCGAAAGTGCCGTGGTTTATGAGTTGTTCTTAACACGTCTAGCAAAGGCTGAAGGTGGGGCATCTAGGGCTGGCATGGTTGAAAAGGTTGTCTCTATGAGATCCTTAGTTGGAATGGCCTCTGCGTCAGAAACACCTCAAGAGTTCTGTAGAATGCTTGCCGAAAGAATCATAGGAACATTCGAAATTGCTAGGCTTAAAATAAGGGGTCAAACATGGGACATGACAATAGACACAGACGAGGTTGGACAAATTACTACGGATGCGTCAGGGTCAGAGATACCATCAGATCTTGTCGACTTTATTCTCAAGACTATTCGGTCTATGCAAGGCCCAGAAAACACTGATCCAGTTCCATGTGGAGGCAGTATGGTATATCTGTGGCCAATTGCACGAGTGGACATCGGAGCTTACTCTTCTTGGCGTAAGACATCGGAGGCCATTGATGAAGACTCGTCGGATTAAATTTTGTGGCGTAGTAAAAACTTCTGTTTCTTCCAAGTTCGAGAAAACTTGTGCACAAAAGAGCTTTGGTCTTTTCCAAAATGAAGTAAACAAAAAGATGGCAAGGTCAAATTGCTAATTTTGAAAGCTGACCTTCCCGTCTGTAGAGCAACGCCCAGTTAGGGGATACTTGAAGATGCAACTCATAGAATGAGGATTGAACCCTCCGAGGGTTATGACTATGATCCCCTCTAAGGTGTGCTGAGGTGGCACTGTTTTCTGGTTAGAGTTCGCTTATGAAGTGAAAACTCGGATGGCCCATGGTTGGATTGGCCCCGTGATACACGTGGCTTAGTTTTGGCACCGATTTTCGGATATTTGTTAGAACGTTGGACTTTTGGGCCCTGGCAGTGGGATCTCCACGTGAATGGCCCTGAGCAGGTGTGCACTACTGTAGAGTTTAGTTAGTGGGCCCTACTTAGGGAGACAAGATCTGACAGTCCGAAGCTCAGAGTAAAATGGGAACCAAGGTTGGTCTTCCATACCTTTAGAGGTTCTTCGTAGCCATCGTTTCGGCCTTACAACCCGAAACGGGTTCTGGTTAGCAACGCCTGGGTAGGGACACGACTCCACTTGGAGAGTGCCCACGTTTGGGTTCCGTGCAACCACCCCCTTGGGACCGCTCAGACGACCTGCGTGCACGATACCCCGTGGGGGTTCTGCTTACTTGTTGCGTGCTTTTTGTGTTTCCTTTCGAGGACAGGTTTTTGCCCCTTTATTGGGTTTGTTTTGTTGTTTCGCCCCTTTTCTGGTTCTCGGGTCCGATGCCTGTTAGTGCCCGACCCTCGCCCCGTTTTTCCTCTTCGCCGGATTTTCCCCCATTCTTTGGGATACCCATTCCCGATCCAACGGTTTCTACCCCTCACCTCCGTCGGTACTGCCGGAATCCCCCGTGGAAGTTACACCCCACAGTACGGGTGGAACGGAGGGCTGTGTCTCTGAGTCTGCCTCCCCCATTGAGCAAGGCTTCGAACACCTTGAGAGCACTTCCCGTCGCCGGGTTTTGCTCCACAAGTGGTCTCCCGACTTAGAATCCGCTCTCGGACTTTTGGGTTGGTCATCTACGTGTTGGAATATCTCTTGGAAGAGGAAGCACCGTCGTGAAGATTTGTTGTAGTGGTCCCCTTTGGAAAGGGTGGAATTGGTTTTTATTTTTGTTTTGTGTTACGTCATCCGTTCTCCGGGAATCTCGTGATCGAATTTCATCGTTACCCCGAATCGTCGGTGTCGTGTCTGCAGCATGTCGCCGCCTACCCGTGGTTCCAGGACTGGATCGAACCGTCAAGCGGATTCAGTGCCCCCGGCCCCGCTTAGGTCGAGGAGCTCAATTCCCGAAGGTCGGAACGATTCCGGTATCGATCCGGACACTCGGAGAGCCCCCTCAGTGGTTTCAGGTCCTCGAGAGGTCGTGGCTTTGGGCCCAGCTCCAGTGGTGGAGACCCCTCAGCAGCACCCCGAAGTCGGGCCGACCCTGAATTACAGCGCCTGGAGACTCGAATCGATATCGCCAACGCGGCTCACGTCGAGCTCCTTCAGGAGGTTACTACACTCCGCCTCAAGGTGGAGGACGCCCCGGTGCGGGGAGTCGCCGATGACCTTCGTACCCTGAGGAGGGATGTGAACTCCCTTTTGGAAAGCTTTGGTACCCCTGGGGTCTTTATCCAGGAGTACCGGAGCCTCGTGGAGGAACACCGCGTGCAAGCGGAACGCTTCCGAGCTCGGCTGGACACCCTCGAGGCCATTATCCGTATCGACGGAGACACAGAAGCCTCGAAGTATAAACCCGACGTTTCGGAAGACGAAGAACACCGCTCCGCTAAACGGGACCGCCGCAAGTCCAAGAGGAGGGTTTACCTCCAAGAGGATTTATCGGATTCCGATCCCAATCGCTCGTCATCGAGTTCGTCCTCCGAATCTTTGGATAGTGAAGATGGACGCCGGTCATCCCGGGCGACTCGGTCGAAGGCTACTTACACCTCTCAAGGGGCAATCCGTACCGGGAAGAAGGGTAGGAAACACCTTGGATTAAGGGAGCTGAAGCCCACGAATTCTCTCTATCGGAAGCTGCTATCGTACCGCTATTACCAGTTGGATAACCCTTCGGGAGATCGAACATCCCGCGGAACGGGTAAGGTCAAGGACTACATCAAAAGGCTGAGCATCACCCTATAGAAGAGGGAGTTCACAGGAACAGACCCAATTCTGGTGCTCGATTTCCTTGCGAGGTTCGTCCAGGAGGCTGACATCCTCGGTATGAGTGAAGCGCAAGCGTATCTTGCATTACCCTATTTCTTAAAGAGGACGGCTGAAGACCAGTTCAACTCTGTCCGTGGATCATCCCGAGCCTCGGAAGGGGGAGTCACGTGCTGGCCCTAAGCGGTGCAGTACCTCTTGAGGTCATACGCTACTGGAAATGCGATTCAGGAAGCAATCCATGCATTAAGGGATACGCGGCAGAAGCCGATGGAAACCGAAACGGTGTATTCAACTCGTTTGAATAAAGCGTTTCACCGATGCGGGAATGTATTCCCCGCCTACGAGAGATGCACCATGTTTGTGGATGGTTTGGACCCCTCGATAAGGGCATTGGTTGCCCGACATCGGGAAGAGAAGCGCAAGCTGACCTACTTGGAACTGGTTCAGTACGCCCAGGCTGAGGGGGATACTCTCCGTGCCTGGCAGAACCGAAAGAGTCGGCCGACACGCGCACTCCTCGCCGATGGAGGTAACTCGTCTTTGTCACTCGCAGGAGGCCCTGCCCCCGTGGGGGTCAATGCTAACATTCACTTCATGGGAAGTAACCCCGAATCTATGGGTACGTCTGAGTTGCCGTCAACATCCGCTCCGACTACGGATGAAGACCCTGCGCTCTATACCCAAGGACGGAGGGTGCCAGCCGCATCGCTACCTTTTGCGAATACCGCTGCTCAGTTCTCTCGCCCCGGATGGAAGGATACAGCACCACGTCGCGTGGATTCACGTCCACAACCGAACCCGGCAGAGCTGATTTGCTATTTGTGTTACCCTCGTGGTCACAAAGCACCAGACTGCACATTTCCCCTGCGGGAGGGTTCACGAATTATCGCTCAGTACGAGGCTCTGACCCCTGAGGAGAAAGCTCGAGTCCCGAGTAGGTCCTATGAGGAACAAAGGATACTCAGAGCTCACCTTGCTGACAGGGATACAGAACTTGTACCCGCAATCGGGGAACAACCGGTCCCCTTCGAGGCAGCTGCACCGAATTCGGTGGGGTCCGCTTCGAAAAACTAAACTTGGGAGTCTCCCCTGCGGGAGGGGCGTCTTCTAAGCCGGAGTTGAAGACGACCGAGGCGCTCCAGCTTCGCTCCCCAGCTGTGACTATCCTTTCAAGGAGAACGGCTGACACCGACGTTAACTCGGGATACTTTAGTGTCCTCCGTCGCCCGTGGATACGGTCCCGTAATCTCCGTATTCCGGATCGAGTTATGGTAATGGCCAAGCGGAATTATAAAGTATTCGCCGACTTCGGTCTGTCCAACCAGTTTATGGTTCGTCAAATATCTGTCCTGGATACAGGAGCCGCTCCTAACTTAATTCATGTTGAATTGTTACCCCCGCTGCTCCGGGTTCAAGTTCGTACCGGTCCACGTTTGGATATCGCCGATGCGAACAACAACCCGCTACGGACACTAAGTACAATTTCCCTCATGGTGAGGTTAGGCTCCTATCTTGTTCAACTAGAGTTTATTGTATGCAAGTCACTTGCAGCACCAGTCATACTGGGTTGTGACTTTTGCGACCGCTTCGTGGAAGCCATCCGTCCTCGGAATAGAACTGTGGAACTCGAAGACGGGTCTACGATCCCAATCGTTCGTAAACCCTTACAGGGAGCAGCGCGAACACGCGTTCCTCTCCCTGTCGCGCAGGAATCTGTGAGGAAGGACCCGGTGTCTACACGGGGAAAGGTTGCGAAGTCAGTGGCTATCCCGCCAGAGACCCAGGTTTGGGTCACAGTTGTTGCCAAGCAAATTGGTGGGCATGTGGTACAACCGAACCCGTCTCTGTATACGCGGCGTCAACTCGCCCTTGCGAATGGGGTTGTCTCCGTGGAACCGGATAAACCTTTCAAGGTTTTGGTAGCCAACTTTGGAAAGACAACGCAGCATTTGGTCAAACACCAGATCCTGGGTTCTGTTCTTCCACACCCGCATGCGGTCGTACCTACAAAGATCTCTATCGCAGAGGTCCTTGGTGTGGCGGACCCTAAGGAGGGGGAGGACACTGCCGAAATCGCGGAAGACGGTGAGCATACGACTGCAGCTCCACACGCTGAACACTTTAAACCTCAAAAGGTTACGGCCCCTATCACAGGAGCAGACCAGACGGATCCTGTTCAGGAATTGGAGAAATGGGATCTCAACCATGTACCTGCATCTCATCGGGAGAAGCTGAGGCACATGCTTTGTGAATTTACCCCCATGTGGGATGGTTCCCTTGGAACTATTGGGATTACAGAACACCGCATCGACTTGTTACCGAACACTCGGCCTATTGCCCAACACCCTTACAGGGCTGGACCGAAAGCTCGGGAAGAGGAGAAATCTCAGGTGGAGAAGATGCTTAAAGCGGGCGTAATTGAACCTGCCCAGTCCGCTTGGGCCTCACCAGTGGTGTTAGTTCCGAAACCGGATGGATCGTGGCGTTTCTGCATCGATTACAGACGCCTGAACGAGGTAACCATTAAGGATGTGTACCCGATCCCTCGGATGAACGAATACATCGACTCCCTTGGGAGCGCTACTGTTTTCTCTACCCTCGACGCCAATTCGGGCTACTGGCAAGTCCCTATTAGGGAGGAAGATCGAGACAAAACGGCTTTCATGTGTCATCAAGGACTTTTCCCATTCTGGGGGATGCCTTTTGGGTTGACAAATGCCCCCGCAACGTTTCAACGGGCGATAGACATTCTGTTGGCTCCCTTCAAGTGGAGGACGTGTCTAGTGTATTCAGACGACATTATTGTCTTCTCCAACAACCTGGATGACCACCTCTAACACGTCAGGGACGTAATGAAGATACTCCGCGACGCGGGAATCACCTTGAAAATCAAGAAGTGCGAGTTTTTCACCGATTCGGTTAAGTATCTGGGTCATATCATCCGTCCCGTACAGCTTTCAATCGATGAAGTACGAGTGAAATCCTTGAAGGAAGCAAAACACCCGAAAACTCAAACGGAGTTTCGATCCTTCTTAGGTCTGTGTAACGTGTATCGCCGATTCGTCCCGAACTTTGCGGATATTGCCACCCCCCTCAACAGGCTCCTGACGATGGGACAACCAGTTGAACTGGAACCTTTTGGCGACGCGGAAGCGTCTGCCTTCACGGCACTGGTGAATTACGTAACATCACCGCCAATCTTGGCTCTACCCAATCCTGGGCTCCCTTACGAAGTGGACACCGATGCTAGTGCAAACCAAGTAGGGTGTGCACTGTTCCAATCCTCTGAGGATTGTGAACGTCACCCTATTGGGTACTGATCACGTTCCCTGAATGTCCATGAAAGGAACTACTCGGTCTCCGAGAAAGAATGTTTAGCCGTTGTGTTGGCCTTAGCTACACTTCGCCCCTATCTGATGGGTACTCGTTTCAAAGTCCATACGGACCATGCATGCTTGCGTTGGCTCCTGGAGATCTCCGAACCCTCGGGCCGCCTTATGCGCTGGCCTCTCCGACTGTCGGAATTCGACTTTGAGATCCTGTACAAGAAAGGGAAGCTGAACACTCAGGCTGATGCACTATCCCGCTTGGGAACCACAGCAGAAACGGAACCCTACGAGGACGATGACATCCCATGTTTTATGGTGTCGGACCTCGAGGGAGGAGCTCAACCGCTGACGGATGATGTTTGTGACGACATACTCGTCAACGAGAGTCTGGATTCCCCGACCGGCTCTTTTATACCTATCTCTCCAGAGGAGATGATACGCAAGCAACAGCTCGACCCATTCTGTACACGGATTCGGGCTCGCCTCAACGGAGGATTTCAGTTACCTTTCGAGGACGACGATCAGGGTTACCTAATCAGGACCGTTGGACCTCGCCCGAGGATAGTGGTGCCGCACACCCTACAACAGAGGGTATTACACCTCACTCACTATGTGAAGGTTGGCGCCCACCCCGGGGGAAGAAAACTGTACCTCACGTTGAGAAGGGACTTTTACTGGCCGGCAATGGCATTCGATTGTTACGCCGTCAGACGGGCCTGCGCCAATTGCGCCAAGAATGACGTCAAACTCCGGAAGCACTCTAAGAAGTTGACGCTGTTCCCGGCACGGGCTCCACTCGAATTAGTGGCCATAGACATCCTAGGGGAGTTTATCAGGACGCCCCGAGGTCATCGGTATCTGCTTGTCATTTCTGACAGATTCTCTAAGCTAACGAGAACTGTGCCGCTGAAGCGGATCACCGCCGCTACCGTCGCGCAAGCGTTCGTGACCCATTGGGTGTTCGTATATGGACCGCCGGTGCAGTTGTTATCCGACAACGGAGGGCAATTCGCATCAAAGTTCTTTCAGGATGTATGTCGAATCCTTGATGTAAGGAATTTATTTGTGACTACGTATCACCCTTGGGGGAATGGCCAGGTGGAGAGGTTTAACCGCACGATACTCAACGTTTTGAGATCGTATGTTGCGGATCACCCCAAAAATTGGGACTTGTACACAGACGCTATCACGTATGCATACAACACCCAGGTACATCGGGTTACATCGTTATCCCCATTCGAACTGGTACTGTCGAGGACACCGCCGCCGGTCGCCATCGAGGCTCAACCGACGCTGTCGACGTACCCGTCACCGGGATTGTACCGAGAAGCCTGGAAGGAGTGGCTTACGAAGATGGTGCCGATAGCCCGGAAAGCAATGGACAAAGCTCAACGCGCCTACAAGAAGGACTTTGACAATCGGGTTCGCAAACCTCTACCTCAGGTGGAGCCCGACGACTTCGTCTTCCTTCGAAAGGAATACTACATTCCTGAAAAGGAACGTAGGCACAAGCTTTCGCCAATTGTGGACGGACCCTATCGTGTGGTTTCTGTAGACCCGGACACGGTGGTATTGGATATCGCTAACCGCCACGAACGGATCTCCAGGGACCGCATCACACGAGCGCCCAACCCAAATGTGGAAGTGGTGTCGGCACCAACGCCCTCCACAGGGGATGATTCAACGGAAGTTAACCCGTCAGGCGGAGATTCGAACACCCGCTCCGTTATACTTCCGCATCCGGAACGTGGTTTAACCGACCTACCGGAAACTTCGGATACTCCCGAACCTGGGCCCGCTCCCTCAAGGGCCCAGTCAACGAACTCTTACAGAGTTACTCCCCCACCCAAGGTAATGAAGCCTCCTGGCTCTCCGCCTAAGGAGGGGGAGGAGGACTTAGTTCCATCGCAGGACGATGTTTCGGCGTCAGCCAGTCGCCCTAACAGGGCATCTAGTTCTCACAGTGAGACGGCGAGCCCGACCGAGCCAGCGACAGAGAAGTCACAACCCCAGCATATGGTTAGCGACATCACTGCCGACCCAGACGAGCACGAAGTCAGAAAAGATGACGAAAACCCGCCTAGGGAGAGTCGTGTGGAGAACTCCGCACCCGGAACGTCTACAGAGCCGACGATCACCCGCCGCCGCGGACGTGACACTGAGGTGTCGCACACTCAAACCCCGCTTTCTCGGGAACGAGCTGTGTCAGCGGACCAGCACGGGGAAGATCTCGACGACGAGGCTGACCAAATTTGGCTCTCCATTATGGAATGGGAATAGGAACTTCTGTGGAGACACTGGAACCCTCAGGAATGGGAAAGAAATGAGTGAGACCCGTCGGGGTCAGCTCAGGAGAGTGCTAGCGCGTGTCGAAAGCGCCACCTCACATCCGCATAGGCAGATTTTCCCGCACAAGGAACGGTCAACCCACACGGGGCGCCCGCGCATTTGTGTGGCACACGTCGAATGGCACCGAGCCAATCAAAAGGCTCTGACGACCAACCGTCGCGCAAACTGCCTCCGTTACACGGCGCTTTGCACGGGAGCAACCTTCGTCCCCGTAGCTCGGGTTGACGTTGAAGTCTTACTCCCCTGAGATTGGAGACGCTACCGCGTCGCGGTTTCTCAACCGTCACGGAATCTAAGAACACCGTTGTTATCAGGAAGATCTCAGCTTTAAGAAGAACCCAAAACTGGGCCGTTTTGACTCCGTAGACGGAAGTTACAACTTTGCCCACAGGCCACTCGGCGCCGTGTGGACGAAGTGCTGAGACCCGCTCGTAACACGGAAAAGAACCCACCGGGGTGTGTCTAAACCCTACGTTGACACCCTCAAGGGAACTAGAGCGTTCCAAGATGGAAGAGAATCCCGAACAGAGAAAAGTGTACCCGCAGGAATTAGTTATCGATCGCATCGTGCGTCACATCTACACCCCCGAGGGAGAAGTCCGCTACCAAGTCCGATGGTACGGATTCTCGCCTGATGAGGATACAGTGGAACCCATTGAGCACCTTCCGAGGTGTAAGGGTTTATCCTATCACCAACGCGCTCGGGTAACCTTGCCTCCAAGTCTGGATCGTGCCAAAGTCGGGTAAGCCACCACGGGAACTGGTGTGGATGGGACCTCGAAGTGAGGAAGATGTTGGACCTCTGAAGAGGAATTGAGGAGAGTATTTCGAAGAACACGTATTGAGAGGGAATGTCTACTGGTCCTCGGCCTAGCGCCGTTAACCGGGGAACACAGCACCGGTTATCGGGACAGTTTATAATTAAAAAGGAAAAGAAGACCCCCGAAGCGGAGAAGAAGATTAAGAAGAAGATTGGACCCTAGGAAGGGAAGAAGATGAAGAAGAAGATGAAGAAGATCCTAAGAAGGAACAAGAAAAGAAGTAGAAGTTAAGATCCTAGGAAGGAAGAAGAAAAGAAGTTATGCAAATATCAGAAGTTTACTAGTGTCGCCAAGCTATGGACTCCACAATCGCCCGAAGGCGCAACTACGGAAAGCCCGAGGAGGGACGCGCCCCACCGTTGGGATTCTGGCCCTGATGGTACGCCGAGGCGAAAGCCAACATCTGGCTCACATCCATCATACCCGGGGGAATCGGAATGCCCGCGTTCACGAGGCCTTGTCGCACACTATCCGCTTGCGGAGTGGCAACCGGCGCCTGCGCAAGGGTGTTCACACCCCACCCGAGGGGAGCAGATGGACCGCCACCGGATGCATTCGCCGCTGCAGCTGAGGTCGTTCCCACTGGTTGGAAGGGTGCAGATGGCTCCACAGGGAGTACTCCATTAGGAGCTGGCATGTCGTTATCCAACGCTGGATCGTCCAGGTCTACTGGAGGCTCTTACTCGTAATCGTCGGTATAAATGAACCCCGTTGGGTGTCCCACCGACATCGGTCGAGGCGAGTCAATCAGCGCCCGTGCTTGGGCCGCGCTGATGCGAACCCCTTCGAAGGGATTGTAATTGACCCAGTTACCGGAGCCCGGATCGTACCGGCCAGCAGACTTGTCTCGCGCGGATCCTTCCCCTGCGGGCTGATTTTCCACTGGAACTCGATCCCATTGGGTGTTGTCGATCACGTCCAAGATTGGATACAAGTCCTGCACGCTGCTGGCCGAACCCACCGCTGGGACAAGGTCGATCTGACGCATGATGGTCCGTAGCATCGGAGGAATATATCAGATACGGAAATGGTCGTGAGCATCCCAGAGGAGGTGCGCCGCTACGCCGGCTGCCCACTCGGCTGCAACGAGGGCCCAGTATCCCGAGTTCGGGTCCTGCATCAAACGAGACCCGATATAGTAGATGCATGGGGGCAGTTCAGCAGAGCACCCTCGGGGGACCTCGACCTTACTCCACCAAGCTGGAAGGGGCACGAATCGCCCAACCTTCGCCGTGTTACGGATACGCTCCAGTTCCACGTGAGGATACGGGAAAAAGAACCCGAAACGGGAGCGCGAGCGGCGCTCGAAGCGCACGCGTCGATCGAACCCATACTGGGTAAACTGCCGTTGAAGGTACCTGAATTCAGCCCGAAGGATGGGACGACTCCATTGGAGCATATCTTCTCGGAGAGGAAAACCCGGTCCGCGGAACTCGGCTTCGGGAATGGCTGCCAGGTTATCCCTGTAGGAGACCTCACCGTACGTGCGGTAATAGGCGACATCGAACCCGTACTCCGGGGGAACCAGATGGTCAAAGCGTGACCTCTCCAATCGCTGGTAGGCCAGAGCCGCCATCGCTGCGCGCGCCCTTTCCAGGGACTCCCCGCGACCGCGGTATAGATACTGAGGCTCTATGGCTACCCGCGCCCTCCAATCGGGAGAACGTACAACCTCGACAGGTAGGCCACCCGGCAATAAGCTGTCCTCCACGTAGGAGTCGATGAGCTCATCGTCGCGAACCGCTGTCGGATGGAACCACGGAGCGCGGGAATATAACACCGGATCGGTAAGGGGACTCCACCTTCGAAAGGATTCGTTTGAGATCCAACCTCTGAAGTTTGCTACCAAGGGCATCGCATGAGCGGAGTTCCACGCCACCGCGTTAATGTCCAAATCCTACGGAGGATGTCGGTTGCTCGCCGAGGCGGAAGGTTCGGTACCTGACGGAGCCGCATCCAAACCGGAGAAATATCCACGCTGCTGGGGAGCTTCGTTGTCCGCCGGCGCGGAGGCCGATGGCCCCGAGAGTGGGTTGAGGACGTATGGGTTCATTCCCTTGAGAGGGCTGGTTGAGACTGCTGTTGCGAGAAGTTTCTTATCGCCAAAAGTCGGAGGAGTAAAAGAAAGTTGTACCGACGTGCCGGTTTTGTGGCGACTCTCAGAAGTGCTGAAGGACCCCATTGGGAGAGCAGTATATATAGTGACCGGAACGTGAGACACTCGCGGCTCGGAATGTTCTTCCTCGTCTTAAGGAGGGGGAGATGTAGAGCAACGCCCAGTTAGGGGATACTTGAAGATGCAACTCATAGAATGAGGATTGAACCCTCCGAGGGTTATGACTATGATCCCCTCTAAGGTGTGCTGAGGTGGCACTGTTTTCTGGTTAGAGTTCGCCGATGAAGTGAAAACTCGGATGGCCCATGGTTGGATTGGCCCCGTGATACACGTGGCTTAGTTTTGGCACCGATTTTCGGATATTTGTTAGAACATTGGACTTTTGGGCCCTGGCAGTGATTTCCACGTGTATGGCCCTGAGCAGGTGTGCACTACTGTAGAGTTTAGTTAGTGGGCCCTACTTAGGGAGACGAGATCTGACAGTCCGAAGCTCAGAGTAAAATGGGAACCAAGGTTGGCCTTCGATACCTTTAGAGGTTCTTCGTCGCCATCGTTTCGGCCTTACAACCCGAAACGGGCTCTGGTTAGCAACGCCTGCATAGGGACACGACTCCACTTGGAGAGTGCCCACGTTTGGGTTCCGTGCAACCACCCCCTTGGGACCGCTCAGACGACCTGCGTGCACGATACCCCGTGGGGGTTCTGCTTACTTGCTGCGTGCTTTTTGTGTTTCCTTTCGAGGACAGGGTTTTGCCCCTTTATTGGGTTTGTTTTGTTGTTTCGCCCCTTTTCTGGTTCTCGGGTCCGATGCCTGTTAGTGCCCGACCCTCGCCCCGTTTTTCCTCTTCGCCGGATTTTCCCCCATTCTTTGGGATACCCATACCCATTCCCGATCCAACGGTTTCTACCCCTCACCTCCCACACTACGGGTGGAACGTAGGGCTCCGTCTCTGAGTCTGCCTCCCCCAGGGAGCAAGGCTTCGAACACCTTGAGAGCACTTCCCGTCGCCGGGTTTTGCTCCACACCGTCTAGTTGAACTATTACTTTGATAGAGTTCAATGCCAAAGACACACTTAAAATTGAAGTATTGCGTTCAATATCGTTGGACATCAGGATTAGAACTGCAGTAGTCACGTAATGCATTTTGTTATAGATTGAGAACTTCTATGACCTTCATCTGTGGAGAAATAGTCGTCTGACGCCAAAAGCACCTTTCCTGAGACCAATCATTGTAGTGCTAATATCCTCAGGAGGATATGCTTTAAAAGTGTTCCAAGCACTGCTTCCTCCAAGGGTGAAGCGTTGGCAAGAGCAATCCGTGTCTGCAATATGTGTGGCGTAATTCCGACCAAGGTGCTGGCTGTATCTACGTATAAAATATCAATCAAAGCGAACCGGAGTTTCGTAGTGCTATGAGGATGCAGGATTGTGGGCCCAACTCTATCAAAGGAACAAAGTCGCCAAAAAGAAAAGAACTACACACATGTGATGAACAGAAACCACCCCAATTCTAAGAACAAAAAAGAAACCTCTGCCTGACCGGAATACCAAAGCTTTCCTAAAAGATTTTCCTTATTCTTTCGTTTTGCAAACGTTCAAAAAAAAGAAAGAGGATTCAGTTACAGTTTAATATAGCAGACGTGATTCCAGCATTCATGGGCAAAGCTGTTTGCCATTTCGCTTACAACATCGCAGCCATGCATACGAGTCCTGCACCCAACGAAGCGCCCGTCCCATGCCTGAATTTTGCTTAGCTCTCTTAAACGGGTGGCGGCCGAGTAGGGCGTGCCACGCCCTGCAGTCGCGCGTAAGCACGCCCCTCTTCACCCGCGACTCCACTGCAGCTCCACGACGCCTCTACACCACGGTTACATACTGTCCACCACTCGTTAGGATCATCCTACCCGCGTCTGCGCTCTGTGTTTTCTCGAGCTTGCGCCGTGCACTAATCGTACTCAATGAAGCGTCACCACAGATGCTTTTCCCGCTCCTATACAGGCTTTACCCCATGCCAAGAGCCTTCAGCTCGCCTGCAACTCCTCAAAACCCTCCACCCTCGCCGTGCCTATGGTTTCATCATTGCTGCCCTAAAACGTACCGCACTTTTGCCGCGCTTAGAACTGTCCAGCCATGCAAAATCAAAAACCAGTTTCCTCAGCACGAGAACTGCGCCTGGTGCAGCTCTTCAAAGTGCTACACCCCTGCAGAGCCATATCTCACTGCGCTAGGACATTCCATGAGCCTGCTTTGCCAAATGACTACTTATACTAAGCTGGTTAGAGGACCACCCCACTCTTGTCGTGTAGGCAGCTCCCGCCCTACGGTTATGCGCAACACTCACTGGGCACAGGCAACGCCCGAAACAGCCGCCTCCGTGCGGCAACCGCCACACACGTGGCAATCCATGCGTCGGATGCTCTCGCCTGACATCTGTGAACAGCCTTCTCTTAGCAGGCGAAAACACATGAAGGACCGCACGGAGTTATTTGCGTTAGCTGTTTGGGACCCTTGCTCGTGCTCGCTGTTTACCTGCCGTCACTTTGTGCCCGCTACCTTTGCTTTAAACATAAAACTTGATCTAGAACCAACTACGCAAAAAATTGTACAAATGTTTATTGTTAAAAACATATGGTTGGGGTACGTTTTTATTCCAAAAAATGGTTTAGGTTGTTTCGTACATGTAGATGGACGCGTTACATGCAAAGAATATCCACTTAGCTGAATTTCTTGTAGTACGCTGATTGCACTTCGGACAATGCGCTTGATGGTATACAATACTACGTCCGAGAAGAACTATTTCTTTCATTTTCCCGTGAATAAAGAATTTTTGAAACTGACTATAAAATACACATCTTTCCAGGTTATTACATATGTTTTGTATGAGCGTGTCTTGACGGCGCCCGAAACGGATCTTTTCCAGATAAGTACTTGCCAGAGTTGAAATAGTTACACGTTGTCGTTTCAGCGTCAAATAAATTGTTGAAACTGAAACAAGAATACAAACATCAAAAGCAATATTTGAGTTTAATAAAAATAATAGAATACCCAAGAGTGGATCTTACGTAAGTATGAATGCCTATGTTTTCATACTATTGGAGACATACGAAGGTAACAGACCTCTAAGCTCAGAAGACAGTTGTAACGTTTTCCATTGTATGACAGTCACAATATTAATTAATACTTGTTCATTCGAAAGAGTTTATCTGTGTGTGAAACGCTGTTGCATAGACTTTACTCTTCGTAGAAGAATTATCTTTTTAGGTTTTGTTCACAGTCAAATCCAACGTGTCATATAATTTTACAGAATACGTAGTGCTACTAATGCTGTGTCACTTCCTTCACCTATATGAATCTGTTGTTTCAATAATGCACCATATGCCTTTTCGGGTTTGTCCTCCGACCTCTAGGCACACATTATGTGTGTGTAGTCCGGGACCTATCAAAACAAGTCTATGACCTATGTCAATTGGCCCTTCTCTACAACCATTCTCTGGAAAGCGGGGGTCAGTGTCTGGTATCGGTCGACCTTTAGGTAAAGAGAAATTGATGATGTATCGAGTGCGGCGAGAGAGGCGCTACAAGAAATGGACACGGAAAACCCTTTCGAACATGCCCAAAGTTTCAGAAAACCTCAAAATCCTGAAGAACTGTATAACCAGTCCCGGGCCTAATGTGGAATTGATGTTCTTTGTGATATAACGATAGTGTGATACGTCGTAAATTTTCGATGCGGTGCACATTTTAGAACTCGATAAGCAAGGGATCCAAGAGCCAAAAGCATCAGAGCAGAAGTCCACCGAAGCTCTTCCAGTCCAAATTAACAAGGCATTCCCCGGATTTTGGTCGTATAATTCAGCATAAGCGGTACAATTGGTCGTAGAACTCCATGATGTCCATTACAAGAAGCTTGGGGGACCTTTGCTAGTAAGATATGCAAGCATCGTTGTTCAGTTCTTTTAGAGGGGAGAATAAAAGGACATGTTGTGAATACAAAAAGTCCAGTTCATTGAGAATGAGTTTTAAAGGGGCCCATCTAAGATTGGTTGTCAACGACATGTTTTGTCTACATTTGTTTCGGAATATATAGACGCACTGAACTGTTCTCTTTTCCACCGCTGTGACTTTCATCCGCTTTAACTACGCCGAAGAACGTGCTTTGTCTTTCCTTGGTCTTCTAAAAGGTATTCATCTTTCTATAACTGCCCAAGTGATGCTTTACCTAGTTATGTGAGTTTCTGGGGCTTCCAGTTTTAATCAACCTGGCTACTGAGCTTCATATACCCAACCAATCGTTTCCAACCTAAATGTTAGCAATTTAATTTGAAATTTGTATTCCAATATCAGATCAAGGAGGGAAATGGTTCTGCAAATGCAACGAGATCTTCACATAGGAGCAGCATTAGTAAGTAAGCAATAAAAAAGTTACGCCACTACTCTCGATGTCACAGCAATTGCACCCCAAGAAGGTTTCTTGTTCAAAACTATCACGGATAATATGAAGCTCAGATCTAATGAAATTATTTATATTGGTTCGTACTAGGAGAGAGAACGTCTGTGTTTTCGGAATGCTAATATGGGTTGTTAGATTTCTAGTTTGGGTGTGCTAGAGTGTCTACGGTTAGCTTCCAAAAATTTACTGAATTTTGATACTCGAATATCTAGGGCTAAAAAAGAGTTCAATTGACTGTTGAGATGAATAAAGAAAACTAGAAATCGTCCAGAATAGAATTGGAATACTAATAATAATGGAAGGGAACTTGGACGATATCTTTCACTAATCATTCATTCTAGATCACGAATTCTACCGGCAATGAAACGAATATCGAATGTTACCTAGCGCGAAATCTTTCATATCGCGCAGGTTCCGTGGCTAATACGAACCGTTGAAATGCACCGCACATTCAATTTAATGCCCTCTAATCACCCTTATCGTCTGTGCGTAATACAGCTATAGCGCCAGCACTCTGAATGCTCGGGCGACTCGACCCGAAGCGGGCGTCCGGATGTGAAATATGAAGACCTCATTTCAAATTGGGAGACCGGTTTCCCGTCCCGTCGCCCGCCCGATTTCAGATCATTGCGCCTCGACCGGTCGCTGATTGCTTCGCTTCGCCCGATCGTCGCACTTCACTTCGTGTCTCGCGAAATGTGACGCAAACTGATCTGCGCCTCTATTCTCTCACAATCGACTGTTCAAGCAGTAACGCTGCCTCTAGAGAACTCGACATGAAACTTTCAAAGCCCGTCCTCTTCGTCCATCACATTTCCCTACGTAATTAGAAAAACAGCACGCAAATGACACAAAAAGTTAGAACCCTATTCCTCGCTTCATTCAAAACGCCTTCCATAGCATCAGACTTACTTGTTCCAAACTTCTGCTCTTTTTTTCGCCACGACTCTTCTCCATTCGCATCAATAAAAAAAAGAAACAGCTCTCTGTTAAAGGACAAAACCAAACTACATCAGCACCACACTCACCTGTGCAGCAACCACTTCTCCCACTTGTTGTACAGTTTTGCCTCCATGTCTCCTAGCAGCAGCAAACAAGGGCCAGTGAAATCTCTCTCTCTAACCAATACCAGATAACATTAAAAATCGCCTTTACCCATACTTCTATTATTTCCCATTCATATAACGTTGGCTGCACTGTCGTAACAATAAACAAATACGAGTCAGATCTCCATCCGAAAACGAAACCAAATTACTTCAACGACGCACTCACCTCTTAAGCAACTCGCTTGAACAACTTCTTCGAGCAGGTTCACCTCCTCACCAAGTCCTTCGTCTCTGTAGGTTCTCGGCAGGAAACAACAACATCTCATATCTCCTTCCTAAATTAATACCGGACACCAGTGGTACTGGCACTCACCTCTACATCAACCACTCCTTCTCCCCCATTCCATTTTTCTGTGGCTCATCGTAAAACACCAAAAACATTTCAGGTCTCTCCGTCCATATTTCAAAGCAGATGAAGTAGCAAATTCCTCTGTTTCTCATCGTGAGGGCCGCTGACATAGTTTTTCCCATGCTGGCAACTACAAAGACATTCAACGCTCTAGATCAACGTAGCGCACAACGTACCACCACTCACAATCAATCCGGTCACCCCCTCACCCTCCTTGACACACCACATCACCTTTGGCTCGACTCACGCTCTGCTCGCTCTTGCATGACCAGAAACAGATCCAACGCACCGAATCGGCGTAGTGCATCAAGTATCTCCCAATTGGCAGCCGGTCAACCCACTTACACTGGACCCTACGCCGCAACAACTATCGCTCCGCTCGCGCTCCGCCCGCTCGTGCATGACCAGAAACAGATTTGACACACGGGATCAACGTAGAACACGTACCTTCCAAGCGCAAGCTGGTAAACCCCTCAACCTCAACCCCACGCCGCCTCAATTAACGCCCTGCTCGTGCTCCTCCCGCTCGTGCTCCTCCCGCTCGCGCACAAATAGAAACAGAGTCAGCACTTGTTGAAAGCACGGCGAAACAGACCCAATACCGTTTCTCGCGGACCTAAAAACGCAGAAAAGGGCTGAGGTACTACACACATCATATCACAAGATCTGAAGATCACACTACTGCTCATTCGGTGTCCAGGAAATCCACACCTTTTTACTCCCAATCAACACAAGTCGACACTGCCGCTCTAGAAATTATACAACTCTGAAGGTTTTCATTCCAATCCATTTTCCCAGCGACACAGGCGCCGTGAAAGCCATGCGTGTCTCTAGTGCGTCTCTGGCGTATCAGAGTTCACCCCTGATGATAACTCCTAACAAATTTATATTCTCTTCCACTGACCACCAGTTCAGAGTCACCATCATCATCATCACTCGCGCTAAGTGACGAAGATCCTTCTGGGTCGTGCTCTTCTGTAATTGCTTATTGGGCATCTGAGCTTGATGCATGCGATTCAGAGGAATCTGTTCTACGTTTGTGTGGTTTGCGGCGTAGTTAAACTCATCTCCAGTATGGCCTTTTTGAATCCTTTCCTGGTAGTCCATCACGACAAACTCCGGTAGCAGGCTCGTTCTACTTTCGGCATCGCTGCCGATGGAGCTAGCTTTTGTGTCTACACTCTGTTTACTGGGCCGTGAGAGGACTCCGGGTGGTTCATAAGCCGAAAAGGATGGCTGGCGGTGGATCTCTGCCTCGCTGCTGCTTCTTAAGGAATGACCTTCCGTGCCTTCTATGTCATAAATATCATACTATTCGTCCATGATCCCATTCACGCATTCTAAAATATCAGTCCATGTCCTATGAACAGTCCCAATTTGAAACACAGGACTCAATAGAATATTCGGGTGTTGCACCTCGCCTGTACGACACTTACGTCAAGCTGAAGGAAAGTGCGTGTATGGAAAACCGGTTCCAGCGAACTCTCAAAGAGCTGCACACACACTGTTATCCATATGGATGGAAACCTGACCCGGACAAACCATTTGTGATACTGCAAAAACGGAAATTCTTGTGCAACTCATGGTGCTCCCGGATGACGCAGTTGGACGGTGACTTGTAATTAAAACTTGAGAAAAGGTGGACATAGAAAACACAGGAAACATAGGATGTAAAGAAGAATTATGATGATGATATCGGAAACGAGATGTGGCATGCACGAGTACAAGCAGTATATGCTAGAAAAAACGCGCGTCCCGTTCAAACTTTGCGCGGGTAGAAGCCAAAATTTCGGTAGGGAAGAGCGATCAGCGATGAAGGGGGCAGAGGAGGGTGACGGAAAGCAATGAAGAAGGCGAAGAAGAAGTAAGAGTAGTTTTGGTAGATTTGCCATGATGGTGAGTTGCAGACGAAGCAAGGAGCATAAGAGCCACCGTAGAGAAGAAGGAGGGATTGTATGGGGACTAAGGAAGCGCCGATAGGACCAGCGTCGCAAGCTTCCAAGTGGGGCTGATAGCAGCACGAGTGTTTGCACAAATCTTCACAGGCGTTCTTGCTACAAAATGGACGTTACGCACAAGCAATTTAGCCACAGCTTCAGATCGTTTTTTGTCCTTCTATTCTAGAATTCGAAAAGCAGTCTCGCCCATCCAGCACGCTGTAAGGCGCCGCCGGACGCAAAGACGCCCCGAACGTGCACAGCGCCACGCGTAGCGTGCGCCACGCGTAGCACGCTTGCAGCGCACACGTAACATTTGTGCCATGCACGCCCATAATGTCGCGCGCGCTCTTGTTTCAAAAGGGAACCGATGCCCGGGTATCACTGCGTACGCCCACGGCTCTCTGCGAAGGTCCATTTCATCGAAAGAACTTCCACAAAGCTGTCTTCCGTGTCACTGGCGATGAAAGTAGGCGGGCTCAACGGATTCATTGTGTGAATGTCATCGCCATCCGTGACAGTATGCTGCTCTTCATTTTTCGAAACTTCGTTAATAGTAGCAGCACCATTCATCTTCACGTCCGAAATTGAAGGCTTCTTGAGAAGTTTGCTGAACCGTTACATGATCCCCAGCTTTCACCTTGCCAAGTTTGAGAGTGCATACTTACTCTCGACAAGGTAGCTCGAAGTTTATAGTGACAAAAGTGTGTCTCCGATTAGTTTTTATAACAGCGTCCACTTTTGTAACACCTCCGCTAACCAATTTCGTTTTCCATTGCGTGCCAAAGAAGCGTTTATAGTCGATATCTGATGTGACAAGATGTGCGCCGGTGTTTACATTGTTTTGCACTACCCGTCGTTGATGCATAAATGTCCCACTGGCTCAGTTTATTGCAAGTCAAAAGGTACGCACCTGTTTCAACTACCCTCTACGCCAATCTATTCTGAAACGATAAGGCACGAAGATATGTACTTTGTGCTCACTATCGGTCTACAAACATGGGATGGGCAGTCATCTCTCTTGGAGAGAAAAGTAAGGAGCGATCTTCAAGCGCTTTATAAGCATGGAGGTACAGGGTAGACCCAAGACACAGGTAGAAATCATTGTGTTACTTCTTCATAAAAACAAGGCTGTCAACAACCAGTTAAAAGAACTACAGGGCTACTCAGTCAAGGCAAAAAGCCTTTTTGTGAAGAGCTTTAACGGCGAACAGGAACTAGTTTACAGGATTCTAAATACGTGCTTCACTCCCTGTAAAATGCGTAGTTCTGCCCGAAGCACCATAAACACACAAGCCATGTATTTGATGTGGCGAGTGCGACGGAGGAAATTCATAGGGGACTGGTTCACGGCTTCTGCGTCTTCAAAAATCACGGATGAGTCTCTTCTCGTCGCGATTGCCGAAAACTTCGTCTGTTACTTTGTCATCCAGTTATAACATTAGAAGATTCGAAGGAATTCTTAGAATTTTCTGAAATATGCTTGAGTCACTCTAGAGGGAAGTTCACAGCTACTGAATTCGTTGGAAGTAGGTCATGTTGTTCATGTTTTTACATTATCACCAAAGGGAGCCAAGGTTCGCAACTCATCTTTGATGGAGTAATATTTAAACAAGTTGTTGATCGCTATCTTTTTCACAGCGTTCTCAATGCTCTTAAGGGCGCCGCCACTGACAGTAATTATATTGGAGGCAATGATCGTGCATTTCCTTTGGCAAAAAAGCTGCGCACCATGGTCGTGGCACCATTTCCATCCGTTCCCGCAGCGAAATTTTGAACCATTTCTAGGCTCTTTCAACTTCAACGGAACTTAGTACAATTCTTCGACGACTCACAAAACGTGTGCTTGAGGACTATGGAGTCTCGGCTGGGACCGATCCTTGCCTCCAAAGACATCCATCTTTACTTTCTGACCGAAATTTTTCGATGTTACGCTTTACAGACTGCGTTATCGGATACGATATGTGGACTTATTTCTCTTCCTGCTGGAGATGATGATTCTATGCCATCAAAGGAGCGTCGTCGTTTAATCGGAGATGTTGCTAAGAGATTCATATCTAGAAAGTAAGAAGATCAGAGTGAAAACTGGGTAATCTCTAGGGAAATTTGTGCTGTGCCAAAGAGTCTGTGGTCATCCTTCAATATAAACATGGCAAGCAATAAGCAGCTAGCGTTATGGAAAGTGTCTGCAACTGCGGCAAATAACAATCTCGCTGAACTCATTCCTGTTTCGAAAGAGCTCACCGAGGATATGCCCGACAGCCTATACAGGTTTTCTGAACTTTTGTCGCTCACTCATAAAAAACGGGTATATCGCAAGAGAAGAGTTATTAATTTGTTTGCGGACGCTTAAAAACCTCGAACAAGTGATTTACAGTCCATCTCGCGTCACAATTGGTCTACTAACAATGACTCTTTCCATTGCTGGCGTGGTCGAAAGTACGGCGTCTTGAACGAGTGTACTGAATGCTCTCGGAATGACGACTTCATATGACAATATGGAATCTTATTCTTATCGAAAGCGGCTGATTGCAACACGTGAAGCTGTAGAAGGAAGTGGTTTCTCCGGGGTACAGGTAGGAAAGGGATTGTTGTGTGTCCAGATGGATAACTTTGACATTCTTCTCTTTCCTAAGCGTGAAAGTGTCAGGCAAGCACCTCTTCATAATCGGCAGAACTGTCACACAGGCTGTTTCTCATGCCCGAAACGACTACCCTTTACCGCTTGATTCACAACTTTCACAACAGGGAACATTCAAGGACAGAGAATGACAGGATCCCAAACAAACTCTACTTTCCCCAGATCAATTCATTACTTCGTTAACCAACCATGAAAAAAAATTGTGGAAGACTTCTGTAGAGTGGTGTTCGGATTGGTACTCCAAAAGAGAAAATGGCTTCTCGTTTTTAAAACAACCTCAGCCCAGTAGAACCGTACTTATTCTACTCTACCACTGCCTAGCAACAAAGTAGATTTCAGAAAGTTACGTCTGTCTTGTTTCACGCCCCATGAAGAGCTATCGTCAGACGCTCCAACTTTGTACGGGCAGCAAGTATGATTCGTGGATATTTCGCAGCTGAGTGCTGCAGATATTTTGAATATAAATGAAAAGCTTTCTCTAAACGCAGATCTAATTCATCCTGGATCTGGAGGGGGGCTTCGATACATTATGGTAAGTGAGGACCAACGGACGTACAAGATCTTGGTTAAGATAGGAGGAAATTCTATATGTAGAACAAGCGCGGGGGTTTAATAGAGCGTCTTACGGGCTATTTCGAAGTTCATTAAGGGCTAGTGCCCTTTACAGGCTTCTTACATCTTGAGAAACAAAGCCTTTACCCACTATGAAAGAAGATGCTTCACTGGTTGGAATTGAAGGGGTTGGCAATGTGCTTTGGCCTATCCAAGATTCAAGTGGAGAAAGTTTTTAAAACACGGACATGCCCGGAATAACCTTGCAATCCTTTTCAATATATGTCTTGCGTTGATCATTCATATCACAGATTTTTTCCCTACGGAAAGCACAGATATCAAGGAATCTCTAGAACCACGGGGAACCAGCCCTAGTGTCATCATCAATAGCAAAAGCTAATACGTCACTGTTCAACTGCACTTCCGAAAGCTTATCAGCTGAGACCTTGGAAATTGATAGAGAACTTCGAAAGAAGGTGCTGGAATTCTTTGAAACGGGACCCAATGCAAAACATCTCCTACAAACTGTTCTCTTTCAGTGGTTGTTCCCGAAAGTACGCTTTCACGTCCTGTCAACGACCGGGCATCGCGACATTTTTTGACGCATTCTTCTTGCGAGCTAACAAACTCATGCATACTACAGGGAATCTCAAGTACCGGGAGCTCTACTTGCATCACGCCTACTTTCGTGCTATAATGTCCCGAGATATCTATGCCGAATTGTTCCTTCTTAAACCTGGAACTTTGTTACCACGCGTTCCAAACTTCACAGGGGAAAGAAAGCCTCTATGATTGCCGCTGGTGGACAAATGTCCGCCTAGACGAATTAATAGGAATATTATTTGTTCGGCTCTTGAAACGCTTGAATCATGCGATGCTTAATGAGCTGGAGTTCTTTGCTGCGTGGATAGTGTCCATATCCAATGCAAGGGCAATCTTAACGCACGTAACAGGTGCTATGCGTTCTCAAAACAGACTTAGAAACAATGAAGCCGGAAAGGTGATTTGTCTCGATGTCTGTAGCAGGAACAAAATTCACGTGAGAACTGTCCAACATCTTTTTGACCTGATGGAACTGAATGATTTCTTAGTAGTAGAGCACAGGTCTGTCGATACGCTGAGAAACGTGTTGGGGGATACTCAAAAGGATCTCAAAAATGAGAAGACGAAGAAGCTTATCTTATCCGCCGATTTCTTCGGTCAGACCACTTCCGAGATGCATGCTTCGGCTTTATTTCCTGAGGTATCTGGGTGTATCTCTGACACAGATATAGAAACGCACTTTAAAGGTTTGCAATAAAAGGGAGAATGGACCAGGGCTCGGCAAATTCCAACAGTCAGTAGTGTAATGGGGGCAAGAAACAGAAAGTTGAAAGACATCTCTAGTAGTACGAAAATTGCAGGGAAGTCCTTGTCGGACAGAGATCATGCTCAAAACAAGGTACTCGCTGCGCTGGCTCTGGCAGAACACTTTTGCATAGCAGATGGGAAAGAGCAGGCTGCAAGAGAATCAACAGGGTGATGGGAAGTAGTTCATGTATACCGATACCGAGTGTCTCTATTCCCCGATGCAAACCGCGACAATAGGGGCCAGATCAGGAAGGCAAAGAAGAGTCTTTTTTCTTAAGGCCTTTTATCTGGAGCACTTAAGGGAATGGGCGGATCTTAATGGTAGGAGCATTGGAGACGAATCAATTACGTTTACAAGCAGAAATTCTGAGCCATCAATTAACCTGTACTACGATGACAACATGGCCATTTTTGCTTTAGTCATGATGGATATAATGATAAAAATTTGCCAACGTGGTATAGCCGCTCGAAGGGACAGTTCATTCATCCAGTGAACGCTTCTTAAGCCCAAAAACACTATGGGCCTTTGGGTCTCTGGTCGTCGAAGTTTGAAACTTCTCCAGATTCATCGCCACATAGGCGATCTTCCTTTGGTCATCCCACAAAAACATGGCGAACAACGTAGAAGAGATGCTTATTGGGGAAAAAGATCAAAAATTGTACAAACAGAGGAAACGGCGTTGTATGGATTGGAATTCTACCAGCCAATCATGTTTCCATGGATTCATCTGGTGAACGATCGGGAAATCAAGGAGTCCTTCGAGTCCTTGCTCTCGTTCTGTTCCGGTGTTGCTGCAATGGAAGTGTGCAATGAACAGTCGTTAAATTTGGAGATATTCTTACACGGAGGGTGCTTTTCATTGCCCCTGGACTGTTTTCGAAAGCCCGTAATGGATATTCTGCCAGAGTTATCAGAGAGAAGTAGGTCGTGTTCTACCCCCAGAAGTGGTGAGGTGTTTTTGACGATTTCTCTGGACGAAGAATTCAACGGTATATCTCGCAGATTGAATTTAGTTAGAAAGAAGGATGCGGTCCACGTTCGAAGGACGGCAGTGTTACATTTACCAATGGGAAACAGATTAACTTTCACTGAGCTTGATGTGTCTCATTGTGAAGCGGATACAAGGTTTGTATGCGCATACAACCAATTCGAAGCTTCCGTTCTTTGTATAGAAGGGTGTAACATTGGAGAAGATAGAAAACTTAAAACGGGTGATGGTATAGAATGCACAATGATAGTTTTATCTAAGAATACATATGCTACTCTGATTTCAGGTCTAAGCGATATTCTTGAAGGCAATGGACTTTTGCACGTTCTTGGCGATAACATTGTGAATATTGATGTTATGAGGAGAATTTTCAAAAACGTAGGCTTGGAAATGACGTTCCTCGCTGTAGTTTATGTTATCGCCGGATGTGATTTCACAGCAAGAACCTCTGGTGTGAGTCACCTTCACTACGTGAATGCAGCAGTCAAGCCGCAAAAATGGGTTGGGCTTACCACTCCAGGGCGACTTATTGAAGTGTGTGAGCTGTTGGCATTGTTTACATATTTAGGGAAACATGGAAAATATGAAATGAATACCTGTGCGCAGCACGATATACTGCGGGCGAAGTGGGCGCGGGATGCTGTTCCATCCAACGAGATATCATGGCGAGCGAAGAGAATGTTCATAAGTGAACATGCAGTGGGAGCAGATGAATGGAAGCGGGATCTACGGAGGTTCGTTGCTGACAATTTAAAGTCTGTAGCTGCCGACCTCATACCGCCAAAAGAGCACATCGAACTGCAGGCAAGAAGGGTGATGTACATAGTTTCTAAATACTGGAAGGAGGCATGGTCATTAGATCTATCACCAGATAGAACTGAGGGCTGTAAAGAGAAATTAGGATTCAACAAGGACGGTGAAATTATCTTAGAAAAGCTTTTCGAGGTTGAATTACTGCAACAGAAAATGAGACGAGTCTTGATTCCCTGCAAATGCAAAGGCAACTGAACAAGATATAGATGCTCTTGTAAGAAGGTGAACGTGCGCTATGTCGCTTGTGGCTCCGATACACAGGTCTACCAAAAAGCTCTACACCCATTTCGAGGTGATTCAGCAGGAGGTGGTGCGGTGGGTGACGAGGAAAGCGAAGTTGAACGGGAGCAGGGATGTGACATTGACGGTGGATATGACGGTAACGAGAAGACGACAACCTCAGTAACTTTGGGATCGAGGAAGTAGCACACGCAATTTTACAGTTTTAGGTACGCACATGGTTGGAGGAAATGTTCTTTGAAGAGAGACAGTACACGTGCGGTACATCTTAATGAATAATGTGGGAATGCTTTTCAAAGTTTGCGAGTCGCATAATATATTTTCCTGGATTGTTACAAGTGTTGTTAATCCACTCTGCGTAAAGGTTTTCAACGTCTGCGGGAGGCAGATACTTCTTCAGGTATTGTCTATCCTTCCAAATAAAAAGACCGAAGTCTCGAAAGCCGTGATACTACGCCTCGGAGAAAGAAACAAAGTATCCCTCCTGAGCCTTAAAGGAAATGCACCCAGCCGGAATGTGCGCCAAAAGAATGAAATAGACAAACAACGAACTGGACTTCTTCCAAACCGCGTGTGAAGGAGCAAAGGGAAGTGTAGTATTCTACTACTTCGGAGTTCCGATGGTTCCTTTGTCGCAAAGTCGCGTTTGGAACTCATTACTGAGTGGCCTGGTCAGTGCTAGGATAAGAAGCGACACACCGCGTAGGATGCCAGGAGGCAGGGTATATTGTTGGAACACGTGGTATCACGAGTGGAGTGGCTTGCAACGGCGCATGTAGTGGAGATGCACGTGGCTGGTTTTACTACCCTTAGTAGATGTAAGTCCATTAGGGACCATACCCATACAGTGGTTTGGCTAAGTGGCTGACAACTGGGTATTATTTATGTATTTATTGGAGTACTCACCCTGGCACACAGTATATAGTGTACCAGAGGTGAGCGCCGACTCCAAGTAAAGGAGACAACATGGGCATCATGACTATTCGGTTCCTCGGTTAGGATTCCTTAACCGGAGATCCGGACGACCTATAATAGATAGTCAGCCCCCAACCACTTCACGAGCCCTCTCGCACTTACGTTCCATCAACGTTTCCCAGTTGCCCTGTTTACCCTCGCTGGCGAGTAGTGGCCTCACACCCCACTTCCAGCTCGCTGGTGTTGTAGCTCTACCACCCCTTTTACTTCGCTGCAAGTGACCCATCGGCAGTCCGAACGCTGTCGCAGGTGTCTGCTCTCTCCGTTAGAGCAGATACTACAAGTGGTCTCCCGACTTAGAACCACTGTGGTCAGCTGCACTGAACAATTCGTTCCTGGAACGTGGAATCGATATCGATACTTGGAACAAGTGGACTCAATACATTAATTGTTTATCAAACCACCTCCGGCAATTGGGGAATTCATCGTGGTTGAACACGTGGTCGAGAAGTCGAAGACACCATTTGGTTCGCACCTGGACTCAGGTTTGGTCTAGGATGCCGAAGACCCGAAGACAGTCGAGTACTGGTCGCCCCTGTCCTGCGGAACCACCCCCGGAACCGAGGCTCGCCTAATCTGTTGAAGCCGGAGAGCGGCTGTATCGTCAAGCGATGTCGCGCTCACGTTCGGTGAATGATGAACGAGATCTCTCGGATGTATCGGCCCCTGTGGCAGCGGCAGTCACGCCCACCACCGAAGCAGTAGTTGACCCTGAGGTCGTTGGACCTCAAGAAAAGGATGATTTGCGCAGGGAAGTGCGTCGTCTTAAGTCTGAGCCAAGCGCTTCGCGTGTGCGCATGGTTGCGTTGGAATCACAGATCGCTGCCCTTATCGCTGATGTCGAATAATTACGCAGTGCGCACCAAGCACTTGTTCGTCAAGACGATGGGTAGCCGGTTTCTGCATCAGTGAAAACACTACCTGAGGATTTGAACCATCTACTGGAGAGGTACGGGAATACGCTCGATGTGCAACCCGGCTTAACCGTGGATTTAGAGGAAGTCCTTAATCGAGTTAACCCTCTTTTAGAACGCCTGGAGGCGGCAGTTCATGCGCAGACTGCTGCTAAACCAGTCGTGCTGGAAGAGAAAGGAGCTCCTTTGAAGGAAGCTCGTTCGAAGAAGTCGAAGTCACGACGTAAGAAGCGGAAGTCCGCCCGTGATTCGAGTAATGAATCGTCAAGTACGGAGGGTTTCAGTTCCAGTACTGATGATTCTGATGATTCAGATGCGTCAGATGACGACGACAGTGATGATGGTCATCGATGGTGCCGATCTCGGAAGAAGAACACGCCTTCGTGGTTAATGAGAAAAAAAGGCTCTCCCTACAAAGGATTGAAGGTGCTCCCGTGCACGAATCCGTTTTATCAGAAGGTCCTGAATTACAGGTACTACCGTGTGAAGGTGAAGAGCAAGAAGCGCTCAGGACGCGAAACCGCGAAGGTGAAGGATCACATCAAACGATTGAAGATCGGCCTTAATGATTTAACATTTGATGGGAAAAACCCCATTCTCGTTATCGAGTTTCTCACTCGAATCGTTGCCGAAGCAGACACTCTAGAGATGAGTGAACCACAGGCATTTGTGTCTTTACCACACTTCCTGGAGGGTTTTGCTTTAGAGCAATATCGTTCCGTTTGCGAATCATTGACAGGCGATGAAAGCGGCGTTACCTCAAGGCCAGAGGCCATGCAGTATTTGCTGCGCAGTTACGCGACTTCAAACGCGATACGTCAGGCGATCCTGGACCTAAGGGATTGACCCAAAAGCCTGAGAAGGGCGAAGCTGAGTACAGCTCAAGGCTTAAAAAAGCTTCAGTCCGCTGTGGAAACGTCCACTCGACGGAGGACAAGATTACATTGTAAATCGACGGGCTGGACCCGAGCATCAAGTCGTTGGTAGCTCGATCTCGAGAGAAGCATGGAAGAGTCTATTTTTTGGGGTTAGTTCAGTTTGCGAAAGCTGAAGGAGACGCAGCCAGAGCGCGTGGTAGCCCTCGTCGTTCAGTGGCTTGTGGAACCTCAATGGGTAAGGAGAAGATCTCTACCACAGTTAATCACCGCAGCAAACTGCTACATCTGGAATCTCCAGTTGACTCGCGAGATTCGTCGTTGGCACCCAAAGCGAGTGACTCCTACGAGGAGGCGGTCCATTTAATGGAATATACGGACTCTTCTGTACCTACAGTGGATCTCCCACACTCGGAGTCCGAGGAAGCCCTAATGGCTATGGAGGGCCGTCGCCCTATGTACCCTCCCTACACGGTGCCAACGCAAGGAGGTTTTAAGAACGGGAAACCCGGATGGGTGGATACTCGCACGGCATACCGTTCACAACCTATGTTGACCAACCGTCGTGACGGTTTGATATGTTATTCATGTTATGGAAAACACCATTTGAGAGCAAAATGCACGCTTCCTGCAAAGGATCTGAGTCGTATCATGACGAATTATGAAGCACTCCCAAAAGAGGAAAGGAGCGGCGTACCGGCGGGCATGTATTGGAAAGCCAAAAGTTGGTTTTCTCAGACACCAATGAGCCGGACGGACAAGCCAGTTGCTCAGATTGCTGAAGTGATACAACCCGGAACCCCCGTAGGAAGAGGCGCCTTTGAGGCGAATAAGCCGGTGCCACCGGAAAACTAAGTGAGGGAGCCCCTGGGGGGTCGGCACTAGTCGATCCCGTAGTTCTGACCAGGGAGAGTTCGCCTCCCTGCTCCCGCGCTTGGAAGCTCAAGATTCTCTTGAGGCCTCCCAAATTTCCGCGGTACGGAATCAATCCGCCGGACGGAAAGCGAGTACAGTGTGACTGTGAGTTATATCGTCCTTGGAGACGTTATAATTGTCCGTCAAAACGAGAAAGCTACCTCATGGTAGTGTCTAAAAGAAACCATAAGGTCTATGCCGACATTGGCTCTGACAGGAATCTGGTATCTCGTCGATTGACTATCCTGGACACAGGTGCTGGTCCGAACTTTATACGGGAATCGGAGCTCGCTCCTGATGACTTAGAACGTATTCGATACGGTCCTTTACCGGACATCCGAGACGCCAACAAAAATGCTGTGAAGACACTGGGAACAGTTCGACTCGTGGTGCGTTTGGGAGGCTTTGTAGTCCTAGTCAACATCATCGTCTTTAAGACGTTAGCTGCACCAGTGGTATTGAGATGTGATTATTGCGACAAGTTTGTCGAAGCCATTCGCCCGCGAAGAAAACTAGTCAAACTAGATGATGGGTCAATGGTACCATTTGTTCGCAAGCCAATGCGTCCTTGCTCTGAAGCACCTCCACTTCCACCATTTACGGAATACGGGAAATCCCGAGAGCCTGTCTCGCCGAGGATTCGAGTAGCGAAGAGTGCCATGCTGAAGGGGCAAACCCAAACTTGAGTTCAAGTAAGAACAGAACGACACGGACTCGTGGTAATTCAACCGAATACTCGGATTTACGAATCTCGTGGATTGCTAGTCGCTAACGGCATTTTTCAGGTTGATCCTGGTAGCCCCTTTTGGATACTAGTGAGTAACTTCACCGATAACGATTATCAGATACCGAAAAATCAGGTTGTTGCAACAGCTTTGTCTCATCCCACAGTGGTGGTCCCTACTCTTATTTCTACTGCAGAAGTATTGGAAGTAGCCCATGTCCGTGACACACTCGAAAAACTGCAAACTCTGTCTGGAGATCAATTGCAAACGGCAAAGGATTCAGAGAGCCTGGTCGATGAGCTAGACTCAGCACATGTGTCGGAGCACTACAGAACAAATATCAGGTCTATGCTGACGAATTATTCATCACTGTGGAGTGGAAAACTAGGAGAGATCTCCGCTACGGAACACCACATTGATTTGGTCCCAGGGTCACGACCCATCTCCCAACCACCCTACAGAGCGGTACCGCGAACTCGCCAAATCGAGGAGAAAAATTTCAGCAAAATGCTGGAAGAACGAGTAATCGAAGCAGCTCAATCTGCTTGGGCCTCACCAGTGGTGCTGGTTCCAAAATCTGATGGTTCTTTACGATTCTGTATCAATTATCGAAAACTGAACGCAGTTACAGTTCGGAATACATACCCGTTGCCTCGAATGGAAGAATGGACAGCTTAGGAGAAGCGAACGTGTTCACCACGTTGGACGCCAACTCTGGCTATTGGCAGGTGCCTGTAGAGGAAGAAGACAAAGATAAAACCGCATTTGCGTGTCAAGCCGGTCTCTACCGTTTCAAAAGGATGCCCTTTGGCTTAACGAATGCACCAGCTACTTTTTAGCGTACTCTGGACAGCTTGCTCTCAAGATACAAGTGGAAGACTTGTTTATTCTATTTGGATGATGTGATCATCTTTTCTCAGGTTGTAGAAAGCCATTTACGGCATGTCGAGGAGATCCTCAAAGCACTGCAGAGCGCAGGTATCACCTTGAAGTTCAAGAAATGCGAATGGTTCGCTGGCACCGTCCGGTACTTAGGACATGTGATCGAGCCGGGACAGCTCTCCATTCAAGAGGCAAAAACAGCCGCTCTCCACGAAGTACAACCTCCGTCGACACAGAAGCAATTGCGTTCTTTCCTCGTCTTTTGCAACGTCTACCGAAGATCCGTGCCGCGATACTCGCATATAGCGGCACCGCTCAACGCAAAGCTGCGTAAAGGACAACCAGTACAGATGGAACAATTCAGACAAGCTGAAGCGGAAGCGTTCGACAAGTTGAATACAAAGATTATTACAGCCCCATTCTTGGCGCTGCCCATCCCCAACCTGCCATACTCAGTGGATACCGACTCTAGCGAGTACCAAGTAGGGTGTGCCCTTTTTCAAACACACCCTGATGGTGATCGCAAACCCATTGGTTACTGGTCAAGATCGCTTAACGCAGCGAAGAAGAAATATTCAGTTCCAGAAAAGGAATTCCTTGCAGTCGTTCGGGCTCTAACCACATCGCGACCGTATCTCCAAGGAGAACTTTTACCGTCAACACGGATCATTCGTCTCTACGATGGTTACTGTCCATTACAGACCCGTCTGGTCGTCTCACACGATGGCGCTTACGCCTTTCTGAATTCGATTTCGAAGTTAAGTATAAGAAGGGACTGGCCAATGTCCAAGCTGACGCGCTATCGCGACTCAAAACACTGGGCGAAACTCAAGGCGAATTCGATGAAAAGATACCTTGCTTCTACATGGAGACCCATTCACCATCTTTTGAAGAAGAAGAACAAGAGACCCTTGATGATGATTCGGATGCAGACCCGTTCCTTGCATTAGCAGACACTGACCCTTCCGTTCAACTCGAGCAAATCTCGTGCACTGAGCTCCTCAATGAGCAACACGCGGATAAGATTTGTGCGTCGATACGCTCTCGTCTTAACGGGGGGGAGGAGCTTTCCTTTTCACTCGATTCACGAGGAATACTGTTAAGACATGTCGAAAAGCATGATCAAATCGTGTTTCCACACGTCTTGAAGAGTTGAGTACTCCATCTGGCACACTACACCAGGCTCTCTGGTCATCCAGGAGGAACGAAGTTGTTCATGACTCTAAGAAGAGAATTTTACTGGCCTACTTTGGCAATGGACTTCCATGCTACAGTGAGGTTGTGTACAACATGTGCGAAGAATCGTGTGAAGTTTTAGAGGAAGCGGAAACCGATGAAGTTATTCCAGGCGAAAGCGCCTTTACAATACTTCAGTATCGACATTCTTTGGGCATTGATTCGCTCAAGGCGAGGTGATCGCTACCCATTGGTAATCACCGACCGCTTCTCGAAGCTAGTGCGGACTGTGTCGCTGAAGCGGAAAACCGCAACCGTAATCGCACAGGCGTTTATCAAATACTGGGTATTTATATACGGACCACCAGAGGATCTGTTATCAGATAATGGGAAGCAATTCGTTTCGAAGTTCTTTCAGAATTTTTGCCGCATTATGGGCATTCGAAACGTGTTTACCACGACCTATCATCCGCAATGCAATAGTCAGGTGGAGCGTTTCAACCGAACGCTGATAGCAGCATTACGACACTACATCGCGGACCACCCGAAAGAATGGGACATGTTTACTGGTACTGTGTGCTACGTGTACAATACGCAAGTGCATACTTCTACAAAGACTGCACCGTTCGACCTCGTGCTCTCACGTAACCCTCCGGCTTTACCGGTTGCGCTCGACGACGAGAAAGAATTGGACACGCCGACCCCAGCTAAGTACCATCTGAAATGGAGGAATGACCTGAAGGCCAGAGCGGAAGAAGCCGCTAAGGAGTTATCAAAGACGCAAGCTCGCTATTAGCGAAACTATGACGCCAGAAGGCGAAGAGGAAATCCGGAAATACGAGTAGGAAGTCACGTCTTCGTGCGAGTTGAAAGACCGGACAATCAGGAAGAATTGCGTCATAAGTTGTTGCCGATAGCGGCTGGACCCTTCAAAGTGGTGGACCTTGATGAAGACACAGTGGTCATCAAGACAGGTGAGGACGTTGAACTTGTATCACGCGATCGCGTTGAAGTCGCGCCTGACCCGCAAGTGAAAGTCCAGGTATCTGGTAGAACTAAGGAGGCAAGTGCGATGGAACGTCAAGGCAAAAGACTAAGTGACTCTGGGGAGAGTGAACCGCCACCAATGGGTCGAGCGGAGGAGAAAGCTCCTGAGCTCCCACCGCCGGCTGTTGCGTACGCCAATCACGGACGGCTTCCGAAATACCGAAATATGCCCGTGGCACGCGCACACCCGTAAGTACAGAAATGGAACCTGAAAGCAGGAAAGATGTTTTGGAATTTGGCCCCAAGGACTTGGAAACGAGTGCATGCGAAAACGCGCCTTTGCAGCTTCAGGCTGAACCGTCAGGTGAAGCGCCACTCGCTGTTCCGCCGATATCGGCTCCCATCCCTCGTGGGCAGGCAGAAGAAGAGGTTTCGCCTCCTGTCGTGGTGCAAGCACCATCGTCCACCCAACAGCGGTCAGAATCGGTTGAACCAAAGGAAGTTCATCCACGAATTGAATTGAGAAGTAGCAAGAAGTACGCTTCTATGAAACCTGGAAAACAGGATAGCTCTTTATCTGAGAAAGGTTCTCAATGAATGAGTACACTGCCCCTGCGGGCAGAACGACAGCTAGTTGACGAGCGAACGCTTAGCGACGCTGAGACTGCTAACACAGAGACGCTTGGGTCAGCCCTAAGGCATTTCAAACCTGTTAACAGGAGTCTCGCGCCAACAGCGAAAGCATTAAGAAACGCCCAGGAATATGTTATGGACCGCATATGTGAACATGGCGAGCATGAAGATACCAGAGAATTACTGTATCGAGTCCGTTGGTACGGTTTTTCTCCGGAGGCGGATACGTGGGAACCTATAGCTCTCATCCCCCGTTCGCAGCTCGTGCGATATCATCTACGCATGCGATTACCACTCCCCAGGGAGATCGACTCCTCGATAGTCGGGCTCATGTGTACATCCGATTTCTAAGTATGGGCTACAAAGGTAGTAAAAACTCGAAAGGCGAGAATAAAACACGAAGTCACGTGGAAGAAACGTGAAAACACGCAAGCACAGGACATTTACTGATTATCACCTAGGACAAACTCGAGAAGCGAGAAGAAGGATTGAAGAACTCGAGAAGCGAGAAGAGATGATTGAAAAACTCAAGAAGCAAGAAGGGAAGTATGAAACTCGAGAAGCGAGAAGAAAAAGTTAAGAACTCGAGAAGCGAGAAGGGATGAAGACTAGACGATAAGAAGGGAGCGTGAAGACACGAATTCACCGGAGTTTTATTGGTATCAAGATACCACCGCAAGGGTGTTGACTAGGAATCTTTTCTAGGATCATCAAAGAGACGTGCGAGCACGCAGGTTCGCAAGAAGCTATGCGCGATCACCCTCAACTTGGTCCACGGGAAAGCCCTCATCTAAGGGGAACTGCCTCAGCGGCTCCAAGCCTGGATCTTCGACCGGCACTGCACTCGGTTGTTGGGTGAATCCATGACAGTACTCTTGAGCAACTCCCGCCGCTGCGGATTGATCGACGGAAGTCGCTACGCCTGCCAGCTCTGGCTCTTCCTCGTAACCGAGTTCAGCTTCAGCCCCCAGCGCTTCCTCATACGGGGCCTCTCCGTTCTCCAAGGGAGTAGCATCGTACACGTATCCAGTAAGCTGGTTCGGTGGCATGTCACGCGGGTTCTCCCGAAGAAAGCGAGCCTGCTTGGAGGTGATCAACTGGCGCGTCCAGGGGTCGTACCAAACGAAATCTCCAGCACTTGCTGTTCGTCCAGGAGAATGGTCGTAGTGTCTTGCACGGGTTCCGCGAGCGGATTGATCAGCTGGCACTCCAGAACAATCGACACTGTCGATCAAATCCACAAGATGGAGGAAGTCGGCATGGTTCGCACGGGATCCCAGGACAAGGTTTCTGTTGAATACCGCGCAATCGCGTTGTCTGGCAAAGAAATATGGCTCGCCAAGTCGTCGCTATGAATCGCTTGTTCCCCAATACCCTCAGGGAACTACCCACCGTGTACATACTGTTGTATCAACGTGTCATCGCGGATAGCAACTGGATCAAACCAGGGCGCTTGCGCGAAAAGTTCAACGTTGTCGAGAGGATCTCGTCCATAGAAATCCGCAGGGTGCGGGTAGCTCTGCTGAGCACAACTAGAAAGAACCCGAATCACACCTGCAGAGGCGAAGTAAGCCGCGTTCGGCATCGGAGCCACGGTTGGCTGAGGTAACGGTACCGACCGGAATCCGGTGTACGGTGTGGGGAACGAACGGTATGGACCCAGCTGAGAAGTAGGCGGCGACGCATAACCAGCAGTGTTGTACGGATCCCCAGAAGTCACATTCTCAGAGGAGGGCTGAAACGGGTTGGACCCGGCGTTCGGATCCATCGCGAGAGATCGAGCTGAAGAGCGGTGAGGAACAGAATAATTTTGAGTACTGTAAGAGTTGGTCCGGCGGCGAGGATTCCATGATGACGACGAGTACCCGGAACACCGGTCCGACTGCTTATAAACGCTTCTTGCATCCCCCATGGTTCGCGCTTAACGAGGGGGGTATATAGTATTCTTCTACTTCGGCGTTCCGATGGTTTCTTTGTCGCAAAGTCGCGTTTGGAACTCATTACTGAGTAGCCTGGTCAGTGCTAGGATAAGAAGCGACACACCGCGTAGGATGCCAAGAGGCAGGTTATATTGTTGGAACACGTGGTATCACGAGTGGAGTGGCTTGCAACGGCACATGCAGTGGAGATCCACGTGGCTGGTTTTACTACCCTTTGTAGATGTAAGTCCATTAGGGACCATACCCATACAGTGGTTTGGCTAAGTGGCTGACCACTGGGTATTATTTATGTATTTATTGGAGCACTCACCCTGGCACACAGTATATAGTGTACCAGAGGTGAGCGCCGACTCCAATTAAAGGAGACAAAATGGGCATCATGACTATTCGGTTCCTCGGTTAGGATTCCTTAACCGGAGATCCGGACGACCTATAATAGATAGTCAGCCCCCAACCACTTCACGAGCCGTCTCGCACTTACGTTCCATCAACGTTTCATAGTTGCCCTGTTCACCCTCGCTGGCGAGTAGTGGCCTCGCACTCCACTTCCAGCTCGCTGGTATTGTAGCTCTACCACCCCTTTTCCTTCGCCGCAAGCGACCCATAGGTGTCTGCTCTCTCCGTTTGAGCGGATACTACAGGAAGCAATGCCTATCAACAATATTTAGTGGTTCCTTTGGAGCCTCGGTCAAACTGTGTCAGCATCTCCCGTAAGGAACATGGAAGGAATGGTGGATTAAGACCCCAGGCTTCAACAGTTCGCTCAACTTCTCTCCACTGTCTAAGAGAATCGAATACTTCGTCCCGTTCGTCGAGGCTACAGTAACTATGCGAAACACTGCTCTGAAATAGAGCATTTGCAAACAGCTCGGTAAAAACGGAGGAGGCGAGTGAATACAACAAGTACAAATTAGATGACACACTTCATGTTGTACAATCAAAGCGATGCAGAAACTTCTTCACGAAAAGTGCACACATTTGATCCACAAACCCCATGTCGTAATAGCCAGCAAGCTGCACTACACTTTCCGACTCAGAAGAAAGAACATCATTTGACACACTAGAGCTTTTTGGTAGCGCACATAGAGTGTTTCTGCACAAACTGGCTGAACGACAATGACATTTGCAAGTTTTCAGGGGATTCGGGGAAGTTGTGTGCAGTAGCATGGCTTTAAGGTCCCCCAAAAACCACTGAAACGCATAAACTAAACTGTGACAATGAGCAGAATGTTTGAAATGTGCTCTTTATGTTCGGCTCTAAGAGTCCTTGAAAAACCCATTCTGCTTTGTATCTAGAACTAGGATATACTATAGCCGCCTTTGTAGAAGTGTAAGGCATAATATCAGTGCTTTGGTCAAGACTCTCTGTGACATGTGAAGCATTTTGAGAACCAATCGGCCGAGCGGAATGGTATGAAACCGATTGCAAGCAACGGCCAGCAGTTCGTTGAGATTTGTAGTCCATTCTGTCTGAACGAGACTTTGTAAGAAGGCATGATTAGTTCAAGAAAAATGTAGGAGCGGCTGGAATGGCAACGGGGTCAAAACAATGTAGCATGAAATGGGACGAACTCGGAACATGTCGCCTGTCAAGAATATGGCAAGGTGAGGAGCAAGGGCGTGTGACATGCCACCTTCACTGTCTTGTGAGGCATACGGTCGTGAAGCGCTATTTTCATCACTGCGATTTCCATGACATTTGGGCATATTAAAATAAATAAAACTAAATCTCCCTAGCTCGCAGACTGCACATAAAAGGTTCGTAAGGGAAGTTTCAGCGGAATTAAAAACTGAGGATGAAGGTGGTACGAAAATATTTTTCTCTTCATGTTCTCTCTCAAATTTCTCATCTGGTTCATGTGTCAAAGACGTTAAGATATTGGTTCGCCTTCCTTTTCACTTAAAGGAGAGGAATGGTACCCAACGACATTGGTGGCTGGGACAGGGTTGCCACGGACGGGGTCATTAAGTACGTACTGGCCAGTATCCACGTTTTCGACTTTTCTTGTACGAGAATGTCGCCCCTTTGACCTCAACATCTACACGGCTAACATCCTGATGCACCACAGATATCTGCTTCGCATTTACACGAGGAATTATTTCTAGGCAGATGCCCTTCGAATGACGGTTTCGCACTGAAAAATGTGGCTTCTCTTTGAAGCTGTTCCCCACGCCAACTCCCCATATTCCACTGCAAAATGTTGCATCAGGATCATCTCTAATGCATCCGGGGCATCTGGGTTTAATTTTTTATCAACCACATTGTCAGCAAATTAGATATACTTCTTCTGTCCATCATGTATCAAGGAATTTCGAAATTCAATAGCTACTCTCATCAGCGCCGTAACCTTTGGTTCTCGGACTAAATATTTGCCGCGAACTGGTCTGGAAATAGAAGGAAGTCTGGTCGACGATCCGAGGGCCTCGAGACGTTGGATGATCTTTTCCACGTCTTCCTTCCATGGGCTAACAGAAAACTCTTATTTTCTTTTCTAGAAAGCATTCTAGTGGAGCTTGAGGACCTTGAGGTGCCAGGTTATTGCATGATGCTGTGAAAGTTGTAGACGTCCTGAAGAATCGCTAAGATGTTCAACGACTTCTGCAACTACAATAAGCGTCATCTGACTGTGAGTCGCGAATAAGATGATAGCGCAAAGAAAAGAGCTCTTACAACGAAACTTCACAATTCGATATGATTGATTCAAAATCAAATTCGAGTGTAAATGTAGCAGGTGGTCTTCGACACGAAACAGACACAAAAGAATTTTTTTTTCAAAGCGTTCGTACTTCTCAAAACTGTTGAGATCTATAATGGGTTTTCGCTCACTTTTTTTTAATATCTCTCTTTCAATATCTCTTTAACGGCCCCCATTCTTTTTGAGAAATGCTTCCGAAATAAGTATGTCTCACGTAGTATGCTTGTACGTGCTATTCTCGAGAAAAAACTGTGAATCGAACTACTTTATTCAGGCAGAGAAGTTCAGCCAACACCTCTCGAAGAAGGCGAGGAATTCAAGCTGACCTCGTCTGGAGTTCAATAGATAGCCGCAGTTTGACATTTCCCGAACAGTACGAATCTCGTGTAGAGTCATCTCTAGGGAAGCTATGTGAAATGAATTAGAGTCTCAGGGTGCTGAAATTTCCGTCACGCGCTTAGTCAGGCAATACCAACCTTCATGAGTTCCACAGGGGGTGGGACTTGGCGTCCAAAATTGGGATTCGTAAAGACCTTGCGGCATGTATCTTTTCGTCTGGAGTTCATATTGCCTCTCAGAGCCAGTAACAGAGAACAGTAGTAACCCTCGTCAATATGGTGCATGTATTTAGTCCTGTGCATGGAAAACTAAGCCGAACGGACTCCCAGAGTCCGCATCTGGCAGTGATTTGGTTCCCAAGGGAGAAGAATCTCGCACACTCTGTTTAACAATCGTCCGCCATTCCGCCTGGGTCGGGCTTCTTGTGAAGAAGCGATGATAGTGGTTGAGCCCTGTGAGCCGCCGGACCCTGAAGCATCTTGCAGGTGACAAATGTAAGGATACGCGTCTCCTGGAGCAGTTATGAAACTATCTGGACTTCCCCGTGACGATCGAATCCTAAAGAGAGAGATATGAGAAGGAGCAATGATAGCGGTTGAGCCCTGTAAGCCGCCGGACCCTGAAGGATTGTGCAGGTGACACATGTACGGATCGACCTCAGGTGGACTCATGTAGATTATTAATTTAGTTTAAGTAGTGTAATAGATTACCAACACAGGGCCAGGTAGATCTCAGACCCTCTCCAGTACTATTTACTTGGCTCGAGTGACGCTCCAACCTTAGAGTACGGTAGGCACCGTGAGGATACTAAATAATCCACTTTGGTGTATTAGTTCCACCATTTGGTCTTCAAGCCATCGTTTCCGTAGATCTAACCTTTAGGAATACGCAGTAAACGTCAGCCCAATTGCACCAAGTACTCTGAGAGTGACGCCGTCAAGTAATCGAACCATAAGACCCGCTTTACCACGCTACCACCGGTCGAGACCCGTACGCTGACCAAACAGCTATTGCGTTACATTTTGGTCTCCCGACTTAGAAATCTCAAGGACTAATTGAACGGACCACGGGAACGAATAATTACACGGATTCTAACCTTTGGTTTAATTCCCCAATGGACCAGAAGTACAGAAGCAACCCCCACTACAGATGCGGGAAACACACCCAACTGACCCGACCTTAGAAGTCCTACGGCATACTAACGTGCGACTACACCGCCGGCGATGTCGCCTAACTCGCAGGTTGATACCGCTGGTGAGCGCAGGAGCACAAGGAGCCAGCCGCAAGAAGAACTGATCCCCCTGGAAAACCAGGGTGGCAGCGCGTTTACGAGAATGCCTCACCAGGGCTACCTCTAGACCCGGGACATCTCAACAAGAAACACACCAGACCGAAGAAATGAGAGAAAACATGCCCGCAGGGATTGCCGACCTTCTCTTGCCCCGTCTCCGTGAGCTCTGCTCAGCCCATGTGGATGCCATTATGGACGTGCGACTCGCTACAGCGATAGCTGACCATACGGATTACCTCCTCGCGCGAGTCGTCCCTAAGGTATCGGAGTCTAATTATTTCATAGACTCCCTCCTACAGGCCATTCAAGGAGCAATCACCCGCCAGGCAGGCAATTTGGTCCCTAGAACCACCCCACCACAAATTAACCATTCTGTCTCCATATGGCAACCCCCTACCGAACCTTCAGGAGCGGCGGAATTATCCGCCCCGGGAATACAATCAGGAAACCCCCCGGTGGGACAATCTAGAAGCAGAACAGAAGCTTCGCGCCTTGATGAGAGACGGGTTGCCCATCAAAAGAATCCAAAATAAGGACAAGCGAGGAGCAGAAGAGAAGTTCCGTGTCTTGAGGAGAGACCGCTTGCCCCACCCGACGGATTATATGAGATACAGCGACCTCAGGGCTCCATCGGATCTGATAGAGAGATGGATCCTTTAGGTCTCTACTCCGCTGGAAATAGAAAAAGTAACTGCAGGAGAAAGAAACACAGAAAGAGTAAGAGGAGAGACCATTCAGACACGAGCGATTGCGAATCGGCCTCAACCGTAACGACCGACTCGGATGTGAATGAGGCTGCCCTTCGAAGTCTCAGACCACTGACAACAACCAACGAACTTTTCCTTAAGGTTCGGGACTATTGGAAGTACCGGCTGGCCGACAAATCCGCGTAATATTCTGGTTCGGTGGCTTGCAGAGTCGCCAAATGGGCCAAATAGATGCAACTAACCATTTCAGACAAGTTCTCGGGTTCCGATCCCATTGCTGTCCTTAGGTTTCCCAGTTTGTTCCGTTCGGCCTGCGATCAGAACGGTGTGCACGAGGGGGCGGCTCTGTACCTTTTCTAGTTCTTCCTTACAGGACAGGCACCTGACCGAGTGGTTTACAAGATATCTGGCACAACTGACCTTGTGGATGCTCAAGTCCGTGAGCTCCTCAGGTCATACCCTCAGGTTGTTCATTCCCTCTTGGATTTTTACGGCACGGATGAAGTTATAATGGATGCCCACCAGGAAGTAATATCCTTTAGGCAGAGCTCCAACATGACCGAATAGGTTTTCTCAGATGACCTACGGGAGAAGGCTTAGCGATGTGGAAACGTGTTCTCCGAAGGACGGCTTGAACTTCAATTCATCACTGGATTGCTCCCTAGCATTCGGACACATATGCGCAATTAGCACACGGAAAACCCACAATGCTCCTTCCGAAGGCTCTTCACCTACGACGAAGGTTTTGGCAAACCCTACAGGACTTCCCGGAGCAATGCTGATATATCCAGGAAACACGCCATTCAACTGCGTACACAAAGACAATCCCATTTTGTTAGCTCCACGGAATCGGACATAGATTCGTCACTCCATTATGCCGACTCTGGAGATATCATCGCGGTTAATTTCAGTGCCTCTCTGCCTGGGTTCCCATCATATACCTCCCAGGGAACTACAGCGACCAATGGACCACCCACACTCAATTACTTCCCCTTTCCACCCCGCAAGGACGTTTTTGTTCGCTCACCGAAGGCCTGCTTTTTCTGCCTCTCCGTGACCCAACCTTGTGACTGTACGAGGTATCTGCCTGAGGACGCACGCAAAAACCTCCTAGCCCTAAGGGAAGAGAATTACCGGGTGCGGAGATCGAAAAGAATGTATAACAGGGCAGCCAAACGAACTACAGAGACCCCTGGAAGCTCACGCTTTGTCACGCCTTCGGATACTCCGATCAAATCCCCACATGTCCACGCCATTGTCTATCCTATGGACAACCCTGTGGAAGAACCGTATCGTCAGGAAGAAACGGAAACCCCATCGGAAAACTCTTATAGGGACGACTCGGGGCATATTCTCCCTTTTGAAAGCCCTGCCTCAACCAATTGGACGGTCATGAGCCAAAGAGCTCCTCACCTCCCAATACGAACCACCCACGATGGACCACTCAGGATGAACCAAAATTGGAACACAGTAATGACCCCGTCTGTATCCTCAGGAAAGAGAACCTTAAAGTTCGGGTAGCCGTAGGACTTCTTTCCAACAACTCTCGAGTGACAACAGCTGCACGGGATACAGGCGCTGGTCACAACTTGGTCGATCCTAACTTACTCCCACTGGGTTGACAAGATTTCGTTCAGCCAAGGAAGACCTCAACGATTACCAATGCGTCACGTAGACCAATAGACATTTCAGGGAAACTACCACTTTACCTAAAGTTAGGACAATCTAAAGTTCGCACGTGGTTCCTTGTATGTCTTAACTTGGGCACTGAGGAAATCCTAAGGACCTTCTTTGTCGATCGATAAATTAAGGCCATTATCCAGGCCTTAGAAAATTCGCATTGTACCGCGCACCTTCCATCTCAATAACTGGTTTCGCCCCAGCACCAGAAGCTAACCGCAACCGAGCTGTTTTCTCCGAAAACACGAAGTCCAATAAGGTTCGGCTGTCAAAGGCCATAAAAATACCCCCGATGACCTAAATCCCTGTATTGGTCCATTCCCAGTGTTCAAATCTTGCAACGATTCAGAACCCCCAGAAACTGGTTCTGAAGCTCCTTAACTTGATTGCCGATAGAGTAATGGACATCCACCCCAACAGGTCCTTTTTGGTGACAATCAGCAACTTCCGAGATAAACCCGTGTGGTTACCTAAACGTGCCGGCCTTAACGGTTGGGAAATTTTCGCCGACCAGATGAAAAAGATGCGCTAATCTCAAGTCATCGGTCCGGTGCCTCCAAACCAATCCAAATAAGCAAGTCCCTTTGTACTCGTGGCAAAGAAAGATGGCTATGTCAGGTTCTGTGTCAACTACAGGAAGCTGAACGCAGTAACCAAGAGGGACTCACCCGATACCCCGCATGGACGAATGGCTGGATTCCTTAGGCGAAGCTTTCGTATTTACCACACTGGACGCTAACTCGGGATATTAGAAAATCCTTTTGGCCGAAGACGCGAGAGCGCTAACAACCTTTACCACCCATGAAGGTCTGTTCAGATTTACTCGCATGCCCTTTGGTTTGAAGAATGCACCGGCCACATTCGAACCGGTAATGGACATTATACTGTCCAAAGTCAAATGGAAGTTCGCCCTGGTCTATTTGGATGACGTTATAATCTTCTCACGGCCTATTAAGGAACACTTTCGTCACGTCAAGAAGGTGCTTACAATCCTACAAGACGCTGGAGTAACACTAACACTCCGCAAATGCGCTTCCTTCCAGGCCTCAGTGGACTAACTCTGTAACATCGTCCTCCCAGGAAGGCTAAAGGTGGCCACACAGAAAACGAATGCGATTCGCCAGGCTATGCCTCCAAGGACCCACACGGAACTACGATCCTTCGTGGGATTGTCCAACGTTTACCGACGATTCGTCCAAGGGTTTGCCAAGATCTCGGTCCCCCTCAACGCAAGCCTGAAGAAGGGAACACCTTCGGAGTTCGAAGTCCTTACCGACCACAAGTACGAGGCATGTCAGACCCTAGAGAACAAATTGCTGAACCCATCCATATTGGCTTTACCAAAGCCCAGTAGGCCTTTCGTCCTGGACACAGATGCCTCTGATGTCCAAGAGTGTTGTGCTCTGCTACAGAAACAGGAGTCATCGAAGGACTATCGACCTATTGGATGCTGGAGCTGAACGCTCAGCAGCGCGGAGCGAAAGTACAGTACGACCGAAAAGGAATGTCTAGCCATCGTATGGTCCGTATTGACACTCCGTCCGTACCCTAAGGGACCCAGGTTTACCATTGGGACAAACCATGATTTACTCCGCTTGTTACTAAATATGACCGATGCATCGAGTCCCCTCGCTAGATGGCGCCTCAGGCTGTCATAATACAACTACGAGATAACAAATAGGCCAGGAATCAAGCACCAGGCAGCAGATGCCCTCTCGCGAATCATTACCGACGGAACTGATGATACCTCATTGGACAACCTAATTCTCACCCCCTTTACAGATGATGGACCTCAAAACTATACGGAAACAGATGCCCTTATCGATAAGATGCAATCAAAGAATCCTGAGATAAATGAGAATCAAGTATAGTTATTTGATTGGGAGACAGTACGGCCCAATTCGACACCACCTCAGGTTAATGCGATAGCCCTGGAGAAAAAAGAACTCCGCCCTATAACTATTGAGGAAAACCTCCAGGCGCAGGTCGAGGACGAGTACTGCAAGGGAAAAGCCTAATTGGTAGGAACCCCCTGATGCATGTTCGACCATGACCGATTTGGACTACTACGTCGCCGCTCACCGCTGGATGGCCAACTCCAACGGGTATTACCAACTGCGCTAAGGGCGTGATTCCTATACCTCGCCCATTGCCCCGGCTTGGCTGGGCAACCTGGAGGCCGACGAATGTACCAGGTCCGGAGGAAGTTCTTGTACTGGCCACTAATGGCGCAGGACATATGGAAAACGGCACGGAATTGTGCATCGTGCGCACAGCTCCAAGGGTCTCGCTCCAACCATCAGGCCAAACTGAAGCTCATCTCCGCCGCAGGTTTAATGGAATTTGTCGCAATGGATATAATAAGGCCTTTGCGTAAGTCATCCCGTGGGAAACGGTTTATTTTGGTTATCACCGATAGGTTTACTTACAAAACTTACTGGAGCCCTACAACTAGGAAAGACAACGGCCACGGATGTCGCCACGGCCTTCTTGTGCCACTCGGTATATCCATATGGCATGCCCCTCTACCTCCTTACGGATAACAGCAGCAAGTTTGTATCCAAATTCTTCTCGCATGTCTGTGCTACCTTAGGTGTCAAACATGTGACCACCACTGCGTACCACCCGTAAACCAATGGCCAAGCCGAACGCTTCAACCGCACCCTTCTGGACCGATTGGCGCACTACGTTTCGGAGCACTAATTGGACTGGGACGAATACGTTGAGCCACTGGTTTATGCCTACAACACGCAGGTGCACGCTTCCACAGGGACAATGCCTTTCTACTTAACGCTAAAGAGAGCGCCGCCACCTATAGCTGTTGACCTTCAGGAGTCTATCATATCCCAGGAAGTAACCGTAGCGATGAATCCTACCCAGGCAAAGTGCTACTCGCGCTGACGCCTTAACCGTATTCTCCAATCGACCAGAACTGTACTAACCAAAGTCCAACGGCGCTACAAGTCCAATTTCGACAAAGCCATTTGGAACAAACCAACCTTTGGGAAAGAAGATCTGGTTTACCTGGACCGGCCACCGCAGGACATTGGGGAACTCGAGGACACTATGCGGAAGCTCTTACCCTGCTCTACGGGACCATAGAAAGTCGTTAAGGCCAATGAACACACCATGACTTTACTCATTGACGGCATACAGGACACCGTGTCATTGACCGCGTGACATGAGCTCCCGATTCCTCCGGACCACAAACGTCCCAGCCCCCTAACCTCACAGATGCACCACGACCTCAGGTCAACACTCAAGTCTTTACACCCCCTAAGGCCGTTCCCGAGGACTCGACTAGCACCATGGACACGATGGTCAATGGCAACTACTATGACCCATCGCTCTCAATCGCCTCCGCGCAGGTACATAGGTTAGAGCCCCTCCCATATTGCGTCGGGAGAATACGTTTTGAACGATATCTGCTGCGCGAGAGAGTCGTTCACAGAGAGACGGGTCGTACTGCTGGCAGCGTGTGTCACATTCTTTCCAGATGGTGGAGCGGGATTACGAGAAGTGCCTGTGAGGAGTTACTCCTCGGGGGTTTCCATTCGGCGGGCTTGGGCATGCACGGAGATCCAAGTACTTCAGCGATCAGCAGAAACGGCATTTAAAAATCTACCCTGAGAAGAGAACGCAGACAGGGTGTGTTCTTTTCATCCTAAACCACATGGTTGTAAGAGAAGCGGTACGTTTTCGTGATTACGGTCGGATTTCAGTCTCAAGTTTAACTGGTCAACTTTTCTAAGCCGTTCGGTTGCGATTTTAAGTTGAAAAACGAGTTTGAGATACAAATTCCCGATTATAGGATGTTACAGATCTAACTGTCGTTGGTAAGTAAAACACGCGTCTGCACAGAGGTAACGCTTTGCTTTAGGTGTAAAAGACAGTTCCTGCCGCTAGGTACCGTCAGGAGAGTGCAAAGGGAAGTTACGGCCTGAAAACCAGGAATAAGCCCGTTTGGAATGGTCGCTGATCTGCGCAGACGACAATGGAGAAGGGCTAGGCGTACTTACCATTTATTTCCGAGAGCGGCAACTGAGGTCAAATACCTAGGTGTCTCAACGTTCGGCCCCTAATGTAAAGCTTATCTCTGTTTACCTTAAATAGAAAAAACAATTTCTAAAGCTCCTTCAATGTCCATCACGTGTATCAATGCAGCTCTTGATTCATGCGCTTTACCATGGGTCGTTCCCTCCGAGCTCATCGCCCACACGCCAGACCCCTGTATCTCCGTTCGGTTTCGTTGCAGCGCCACGTGGTTGGATGGTCGTCAACAGCCTTGTCCACTTCCTCGGCCGTTCAGTACGGCCATCCCGATGCTACACGGAGGTCCATTACTTTAATACAGGCTCGCCTTTTGCGGAGAGATTAGCCCACCAAGTCTCGCATTTGCATATGACTCCGTATCCCATGACAGTGTATAATGCTTATGTGTGTGACCAGACGACAAGGAAGCGGTATCTTCCTGAAATATTAAGGACGGCAAGCCGCACGGAACGGAAGGGATACTCTTGATTATCCATATCTTCTGGTCAATACCCGACGTTTCGATGAAGTATTTAAAACGAAACGAAATTTCCCTACATCCTCCTGAGACGATTCGTTCAAAAAACTGGCAGGACTTCCGCACGGCGGGGGTCGAAGGTACGCGATAATAATCTTATGTTAACGGATGAACTGATTGACCAGATATAAACGAAAGGTGGGGGACTCCAAGCGAAAGGTGTTCCAGTAAATAAGATCTATTGAATGCAACGGTGTTGAATGCAGCGGTGTTGAATGCAGCGGTGTGCGTAGAACGGGGACTTGTGACATCAAGAACGGTTTCAGCAGAAAGAAGTGGTGCTAACACAACGTTATCGCGAGAAAACCGCTTTTTACAGTCATTTGTTACCATCCCTACTGTGTGAAGGGCTATTTTACTCTGCTGAAACCGTTCAATGGCTACTATTTGGAGCTTAAATCGCTTGTACCGTTAGTCATTTTCCTATTTATTCTGTACGAAGGTATAAAAGGCAGCCTCTATTCGTTGTAAAGATTATTCCTGTAGATTCGTATAAGAAATGAGCTTGTGACGGCTTTGGATCGTTGCATCGCCCTCTACACCACAGAAACCGATCTTGTGAAACAGTGCTTCCATGTTTTGGGTATTTCCCCACTAATGGTGAATGCAACAGACGTAGGTCGTGGTTTGAGAGCCGTGTGCGGGAGTTTACGAGATACAACCATCTAAAATGGCGAAATCTGGGCGTCTGATGACCCTGCGTGTTGTATTCGAACTTCACCTCGTAAGTGCCTATTTTCTTGCTCCAACTGCGATAAGAAAAGTATGATTGGATTAAAGGTCTTTCTTCAGTGTCCTGTGACTGATATCTTTCATTTCGACGATTGTTGTTTTCCCCAAGTTCCCCTTTTTTTCTAATTACTTCATTCTCTGAATTTTTTCCTGGCATGCAGCATTCGTGCGTTTTTGTTCGTATGGTAAAACTCGTATGGATGCCTGTGGCATACTTCCTGCTTTTTTTCATTGCAATCAACTTTTTAAGAGTTGAAACGTTCAAGTATTTATCGAACGGGAGGGGACAGTTCTACCTTTTGGTAAGATTACTTATCGCTGTGGATATAATTTAAATAATTTAAGCCTTCTCCAACGTCAAATAGAAAAGAGACACAAAGACGTCTACTACTTTCTAGTTGAGACTCTCGCCATGCTTTTCGGAAATCCGGAAGGATCTGTGTAATTTGAAGATCACTGTGGCATAAATATTTGTGAAAAAAACCTCAAAAGAAAAGAAAGAAAGAAAACCAAACAAGGAAAATAAAAACAATGGCAGCATATATGTAACATTTTATTATAGTAATAAAAAGGCCTAGGCGCGAAAAAAGATAAGTGCCGTGTCAGACACGGGGAGAACGCCACCCACTATGAAGCGGTCGACGTCAAGCGTACTTGCGGAGAAAGCCATTCCATCTAGGATCTCATGGAGATACGGCCACGGCGCGTACAACAGAGCCTCCTCCATGTCTGCGGTGGTGACAGTTTGGCCATATGCCACGGCGCGCAGCATCTGGCCGGCCTTCTCCATCGCCACCACTTGCAACTCCGACACCGAAGGAGGGCCTGCCGGCCTCAGGGGTTGCCGTGGCGCTTCGTTACTCGACAGACGTCTCACTGTCTTCAAGAACGCGAAGTTACAATGGGACATACGTGGAAAGTGGTATGTAGGGTTAGATATCATGGTGCAGGTTGGAACGGATGTAAGAATTATCCGGGGGCAAGAACTAAAAGTTAGGGCGGCAATTAATTTATCGTCAAATAGAATCGAATCCAGCTAGCCCTAGTAAAACATTACGGGTGCGGTTGGTGTGTAGTCTGAGTACACATGTATCGAAAGCCATCGTGCGCATAGTAATTCCCGCACGCCAGGATCTCGCATTCCTCAAAGTTTCCATAGGTATTCCCATGGCACCTCCTTTTAGCCCCCCGTATAGTAGTGGTAAGTGTGGAATTGTAGAGGACATTACAGATAGAAATACCTGTATTTCACAGCTTACAGACGAGCGCATGTTCTGTTGAATGCTTTCAAAATGCACCTTGAACATTATCTTTACTGAAAACGATACTGTTTTCATTGCAGGCCATATAAAGAGAGATGACGATTTTTTATACCATTCTCCCACCATTGGCTTTATTTGTGGGAGAGGTTCTTTTGACACAATTGCATGACTATCTCGCTGGTCCCATCCAGGCTCCGCTAACCCTTCCAGAAGCACACTGCCTATAAACGTGGAATTGACTCTGTATTGACTTACTCTAATCTCTCAGGCATTTGAGTCATGATGAAACGAATTCCGTTTTCAAGATGAAGTGTAGATGAGTGATTTAATGCTTTTCTTTTTACAAATATCTGTTCCACGATCTAAAAAAAAGAAATCAATTCCATTCTTATGATGTATATCTCATCTCGGAATACGCACGAGCTATAAATTTCTATTCAAGTTTTTAATTGATCATAAATATTCGTCCGATAAATGGTCGAACCTTGCGTTTGGGTTCACAAAGTAGCATCTTCTGCGGGGCCTACGTGAGTTGGAATGATTACCATTCTCCCGACCAGTGGCCACGCTCGCAAAAACCTGGTGGTTGACGACGTCAATCAATCTTATGATGATTGAACTGTACTCGACAGACGGGGCGCTGAAGGCATTCTCCACGGACTCATTTTTGAAATCTTGACCTTGTCTCCCAGTCTCTTACCAAAAGCGCCTATAAGGTCTAATTTTCAGGCCACCTTGTCAGGTACGTACCAGCATAGATCTCCGGCTCTAATTCCACAAAGTACAACACACGTCCATAATAGACGTCTGCATGGCTCCATAATAGACGTCTGCATGGCTCTCCATCTCATCCATCTCGCATGCTACAAAATGGTTTGCGAAAAATTTCCTTCGATTCTGCCGCGTCCCTATTTGCAACATAGATCTCCCAATATTTTGAATTCTGTACTCGTTTTTCACGCTCATTTTGTACCAGAATGGCAAAAATGGATGGATTGAACCAGCATGATTGCCTCTGCACTAGAGATTCCGTCATATTTTTTCCTGAAGTAACACTTTAGGAGCCGTCTCAGATGATTCTCTTAAACATCTGTGGCATCAAGGGATCTTTCAGAGCTTGAGCCGCAGAAATAATTTGACTCAGAAAACCCCAGGTCTTCATTTTCGTCCTCTTTTCCGTGAAATGGGAGTTTGAAAAGTACTTTGTAAGATTCAAGGAACAGTAAATTCTTGAAAAGTGTCGCAAAGGAACGCTTGTGGGTGTTCAGCTGACTCCTAATTCACCCCATGTACCTTTGAACCCAGTATCGTGAACAACAGACAAGTAGATCTCACTCCAGTAGAGCCTTCATGATATGCAACAGAATATATAAAACAGATTTGCAGAAGCCGAGCCGCTCTTCATTTTACCTGAAATTTTCACCCTCGTGGTGCTAAAAAACGACATGACAAGTTGACCTACTCTCTGGACTTCCTGTAATCTTAGGGCTGGATGAAAACGATAATCCACGAGTTTGGCGTAGTGGAACCACCCATCAAGGTATTTTTCAGAATGATGCCCATCGACAAGAACAAGACTGTTGCAGCGTGAATATTTTTCCTTCGTCTTCGTTCCATTTCTTGTATTTTGAAAGAGCTTTATGTCTGCACCACCTAGTTACTCACAGAAACTGTCTCCAAATGCAACTAACTCGAGATCGATCTGAAAATTGCTGTTCCTCGGCAACCTGTAACTTTCTTCAATATCCTCTCTTCATAATCTCAGTATATCCTTAGACCTTTTGTAGAAAAGATGGGTGAAGTGTGGTGGGAAGGAATAAACTGGCCGGATTGTGGCAAAATCCAGCAGCAGGGATCTCCCTGAGATAAGACTTTCTGTAATCAAGCACGGTCGGCTTTCTCTACTCAAATTTTCCAGTGTGAGAAAGATCTGTTTCGTTCCCTGGGCTGTTCTGAGTTGCAAAGTGGCTGGGATGTCTACACGTATGGCCCTTGACCCTTTTCCATTGATCAACTGCGACGGGTTGTAGTATCTAGTTTTCCCTGGAACTCGAACTCCTTGGTAAAGCAGTTAAGAGAAGGATATTTTTCTATGTGGGCAGTCTGCCCATTGATCTTTAGAACAGCAGGCTGGTCTTCTGTCACCCCGGATTAGGTGAACCCGTAGTCACCTTTCGCTGCCTTCTAGAAACTATATCTTCGTTCCATCGTCGGCGTTGATATTCTGTAGGTCACGTAGATACGTTTGAAAGTAATATTTTAGATTATTCGGGTCGTCGGGGCCAGGCACAAGAGAATGCGGAACTACGATTTTCGCCACCTATCTCTGATGAAAGGAAAAAGTGAAGAAAATCATGACAACTGGCCACATATTGTAAGACTTGTTTTGAAACGGCTGGAAGCCATATACGGAAACGGTACGAAACACTTCATGCTCGATATTTGTTTGGCTGTCTGGCGTTTTACACACCCTTAAGAACGCTTTTCTGTCGAAAATCTTCTTGTGGTACAAGAGGCGCAATTCAAAAACTCTCGGTAGGGGAAGAATTGTTCACAACGCATTCGATCGTTAAAGAAAAGACGTAAGCGCGGCAAAAGAGGTATCAATCAGTCAAGCAATTCGTCCAAAATAGAACTCATCTGTTTATTTCTTCCACATTCCGATCAACCTTGAGAAGTAGTTCTATTTTGTCTCATGGTGTTCGGGGAGCACATTTGCCCGGGACAGATCTGGAATGTTTCAACATGGTTTGCAGGGTCTGCGGCACGAAAAACATCGTTAAAAACAGTCTTGAAGGACACAAATGTTGCTGCTATGGCTAAAAGTATGTCTTCTATAACAGAGTAATTCATTCCATGCTTGACGAAAAGGTTGAGCAATCGGCGATTCAGCTAAGACCAGATGTGAAAGGCATAATCGCGATCCTCCCTTCTCCCTAAGATTTCCGAAAAAGACTCATCGCTGGAATACGATTCAATAGTGTTGAACGACTCTTCTTCAGAGCTTCTGTTTTCAGACTTGGAACAATCTCCGATATCTTTAACTGTTAATAAATCAATCGCTCTTCGTTTGACGGACGAAATCAGTTCCAAGGCCTGCAGAAGCCCCTTCAATTTCCACTCCAGTGACATAATTGGTTTGTGAAAGAGACAAATCCACTATCAAAGACCCAGCAGGATACCGTCTCTCTTCGAAATCTGGTGTATTACTAAGATCGTGCGCTGATCTTCCCTCCCTCTTCCAGAAGGGCTTACAATAGGCTCGTTTTCCGCTTCTCCGTCCGATGGGAAATATAGCCCCCTTTCCGGACATTGGCTCGTCACTTGCAATACTACATTAGCATGTAATATTGAAGAGTTCTCAGTGGATTCGCTTTTCATCTCCAGATCATTATCCAAGCTGAAATTCGGTAGACCAGCGCTAACATCAGAGTATTGGGGACCAAAAAGAAATGAGCCATATCACGGTCCCTCTATAGCAATGTGGTACGCGAAAGATGTACATAAGATTTGCAGTACATTTTTTAGGGTTTACATTGTTAGGACAGGTGTTGGAGCTTTTCGTGGATGCGCCCAAGGTGGGCATAGAATATGCGCACGATATCCATACGATACGAGTGAAAAATGCGACCTTGATGTCCTCCAGAGACTCCATGGATACATGAAAGCTATGCGTAAGATGCGCGAAGGGATGCGCTTTAGACCCACTTTAGATTTGTAGCCCTGAAACAAAATGATGCCCCTATGATAGCCAGCAGATGTTTAGGTGTCACTAAAAATGGGCCAATGATTATCTGCCATTCTTCCTTAATGTAAACAGTCAGAACAGTAGATTGGATGTTCGTTTCTTTCCGAATTATCTGTACTTGAAATATAAATCACACTCTGATTCACTTTTTAGTGCATGACCATTTCAATCTCTGCGCCTGGTACCATCCATAGTGTCACAGGTTTGTCACATTCGAAAAACTGGTTTGTCTTATATGTGACACTGGTTTGTCACATGTGCGACATTGGTTTCTCACAGGGTGCGAAACTTATCCGACTCACGTTCCACTCCACTCTGGTGTGGCGGCTGCCATTCTATCTCTCTTTCGTTTCGCTCTGCTCCTAGTTAGACGTGTGAACATGCCGGTAATATGGCAAAGACCGTATCTAATATCCTGCAACCCTGTTTCACCCATTTTCAAATCTTTTGCGACTTTTATTTCTCATAATTATGCCATTTCTTGGCGTTGGGCCTAGCTCCGAAGTAAGCTTTGTGCTACATTGCCCTACTCTGAAAACACTGACTTTTACCATTTCTTCTTCCCCACTCAACTAATTCCCCCCAATAGCACTCGAAATTGCTCATACCAAGACATGTAATGGTGCGTTTAATCGTTGAAAAATCGTCGCTGATTGTAATCCATGTAGCCTACAAGTCTTTTGATGCATGAGATGTCTTACATATTTCTTCGCGTATCCTGTAGCGTTTCTCTGAGATACCTCCCTTGTAGATGCGTGTAAGGGAGGCCTCTCCTAACAAATTGCCTCAAGAAGATTTTCTCTGCTCAGCAGAGGAAAAGTCTGCATGAAGCTTAAGAACGAATTCTCAAGACCTCTCTTCAAGTTGTTGTGTAGGTAAATTGATCCCCACGGTTTCACGAAGTCGACGGACATGATGATTGATGCAGCTTGTTCTAATTCGCGAATGTCGAAAAACTCGGGGAGAAAAGGGGGGGGGGAGGGTCGGTTACGTGCCTACCGAAGAACGCAGGTTCTCCGGGTGTCCTCGGGGACAGGCGAAGGGGACTGAGCGCTAGCGTACTGACCCTGGTCAGTAGCGTAAACAGTTTACTGTCGCGTGAAACAAATCTTACAGATTAGGAGAAAGAACTATGACTTTCTCTATCAGACATAAGTACAAAAGATGCTGCGTAGACGAATGGGCGTGTGGATAGTCTAGTTAGTAGACGAAAGGACATATCTATAGTGTAGTGGTACAAGTAATCGATATAAGGCTTTCGATAACGTGGGCTTTCCCGATCCATTCCTTCATCCTATGAATTTCGCCTGTTGTCGAGGTTGTGTCAAAGAGAGTATGTGTGACTCTGGAAGCTAATGAACAGAGCCTAGTGATCCGTTCATCAATTGAGTTTCTATTGAAAACAGTTGCCCCATAGTACAGAGCAAAATTTAAGTAGTCCTCTGCCTTATCAGCACCTATATACTTGAAAGCTTCCATTGGTCTTCCCGATGCCGAGGGAATTCCACTGAAGCCTTTTGCTCAAGTATCATTGATTAAGACCATGTTATCCTCACTAATCACATAATATCTTCGACTTGTGATACAATTCGGATTGGATCCTGTTCATAGCGTTTTCAAGTGTCTTAGCCATCCCTGTAACCAAAGATGCATGGGATTATATGGCGAACATTTGACGATATCCACAGTTAATCTTCCGATTGCCGATATTCTCTTGATTCCTGTTTTACGCATGATATTTTGCCTTTGCGTCTTGTTCTGTGCTTCTTCTAACTGTTTCAAGGTGCAATGAGTGTGTGATGATGTTTTCGATCGCAAAAACTCGACATCGATGTAATTGGGAGCCCGGTTTCTGGAAGAATATTGACTTCGACAATATCTGCGATTCACTTCTTCTGTCAACATCCACAAATGATTCCCGGTCTCAGGGACCCTACGAGCCTCCTTATCACATCTCCTACTCGGGAGTTCCGCGTTGTGCACTTGGTAACTAGAATATTGCTCACTACGGGCCATTCTTCTGTTACAAACATCAGATACGAGTGAATTGTTCGAATTTTCTTTTCATAGCACTGTATTCTTATTCCATTCTCTAAGCATTCTAAGTCATGAACCATAGGCAACAAAATTGAATCGAAAAGTTCAGTGTCATGAGATCCAGGTACAAATCTGCAGAGATGGACATTTGAGGCCTTGAAACGATGATCTGGACCCTAGTTTAGCACAGTAAACATCAAAGGCCACAATTATCTGGTAATTTTACTAGCTTTGAACACTTCAACTCCGTCGGAGGAAAATAAAAAGAATATGTAAAGTTCTTCTTCTTCCTTTAATGACTATAGCTTCTCCCCATGCATCTCTTGGAAGTAATCATTATTGTAGTAATCAAAAAGGTGTTTGTCGTTCACAACATCATAGCTAACCGTTTGGAAGTCTATCTCCCATACTCGGAGGATGAAATTGAATGTAAGACTTTCTTTTCACGAAGCTGCGATCTGGTCAGAGATAAGCCGATATCTGTATTAACAACCAATGGTTACAGGACGATCACAATTGCGACTTGGGCACGGAACATTCTCGAATTCTTTCGCAACGACTGGAGCGTGTTCTCGATTACACATTGCTCCCAAGAATCTTCTGACACAAGTCCTTTTTCTGATGTAGTTGAGCAATTCATTATAGCCAAATCTCGACGAAACAGCCTCTGTCGCTAAAAGTTTGCGTGCATGATTCTCTGACATACCTCCAATCTCTGCAATCAACAACACCTAGATGACCTTTGCGTCTCTGTCTCTCCTACAGGATCGTTTCCTGCAAACGAAAGTGAATCATGGGCGCCCAACGTATGTTCCCAAGATTCAAGTGAAAGATGCTTTGAGGTTTCATAACATTGGTTTACACCACTTTCCAATGATCCATGATTTTTTTCGTAATGATACGGACTCAATTGGACCTAGGCTATTTCTGAATCTTGTTGATCAAGTTCATTCTGTGCATCATCACAAGACGGAGAACCATAGGCATTATTTTTTATGTCCCCAGTACTAGGATGGAAATTTCGATGAGCATTCTCATTAGGCTGACAGGGTTTATTATCCTCCTCACGCCTATCATCCATATTTACAGGTACTTGTAAGCTTTCAGGTACTTGCGATGGTAGTGACGCAGACTCCGGCGCTTCGCTCTCATCGGGGTAGCGGTCTTGCGTGAGCGAGCGCTCATTCAAGTTTTCTTGACTTCCAGAGAGGCTGCGTCGCCTACGATCTTGGGAGGTGTTTATCAGAGATGGAATAGTGAGATATTTCTCTTTTTGATGCCGTCCATCTCCTGAATGGGAGCTAGTATGCGATACAGTACTGTTCGACCCACTGCTTAGATGATCTACAGAGGAGAAAACAGGATTCAAAAGGTGTCTTGCACCTGATTGAGTACCAAGATTCTGCCGAAACCGCCTTCGACCATGCTTGACTGTAAAACGATGCTCTCAAGTTGTGAAGTATCTGCGGTGTTCATGTGGTGATGATGCGGTGATGATGCGGTGATGATGATGAGAATACTGTTGAGTACAAAGGTCAGTCCGGCAGAATAACCAGACATTCGATTTGGAACGAAAGGCTTCTCTCCACTAACGAAACGACAATGTACTCGGAAGAATTGAATAGATACCCGAGGTGAAAGCCAAGCACAGCCTGTGGTTCAATCACCTTATTTCCGTCCCAAAACTGCCCCTAATGCTCAGAAGTGGGATACTTCTTTTCAATCACCTCAAGTTTCGTTGTATCAGTAGTATCGGACGATGTGCTCTTCCACTGCCGGCACTCAATCAGTTGAGAAAACGGTAGGAGACGCCTTACGGTTTGAGGAGCGGGTTCTCTCCATTCCCACTCGATTTGAATCTCGCAGAAGGATTAAAAATGGGGTAGGAGGGGAAGAGTCTCAGCAAAAGACGCGTGATATTTTCAATCGCAAGATGGCGACATTTCAGCAACGTGAGTATGATGAAGAAAGTCCACTCACCGAGAGTTTTTCTTTGCAGTTCTGCCATGCATCCGGGAATACATCTACGCTGTCCGAAAGTTCTCGGACGATGGATAGCTCACGAACCATACTCTTGTTCGCCAACATCCTCAGGTTGTGGTTGAACTCCGCTTGAAGATAGAGCGCCATTTTCGGATTCTGCGTATGGCGAAAGGACAAGGGGACACAAACATGCGCATTTAAGAGATACTAAGACGGGATCTTCTGTACGGCTATACTCGACATCGGCAAGGCTCATCTTGTGCAGCCAACACTCAAAACCTCGTTCAAAATCAAAGGCAAGTGGCGATCAACTCTGAAGCTAATTCTATTGAACCCGTAGAATCTTCAATTCCTGTAGCTGAAGTCCATGAGCAGGAATATGTAGAGAATCAAAACATATTCCAAATGGATAGCGACGAAATTCTTCCTGGTCCACCAGTACAAGTTCAGAACATATAAATACTTATTATCGTGTCAGACACTGCAACGACTGCCAGAATCATGGAAAAAACAACCACCGAAATGCAAATAGGTCTGCCACCATATCCAGAAGACCCTTTTACACTACATACCGCGAGATAATCTCCGTCAGGCCGTACACCTGCAACCTATAGGACTGGTCAACGCAGGCATGGTCGAGGTGTTGGAAAAAGAGTGGCGCAGAGGGGTGGACGTGGGCGCCGTTAATGATTCAAAGAAAGAAAACGTGTATCGGCGATGATATGGTGATTGAAAACAGCTGATTCAAGAACCATATCAAGACCCTCATCTCAACGTACGATATTGTAATGATTGATTGTTTGTCAGTCAGTGGAACTTCTTTGCTTGTTGTGTCTTACCGAATAAATGTAGGTACCGCTCTGTGCTTTTATCTGATTGCTGGATTACATAAAGATGTGTCAGTGGCTCCTAAAATGTTTAATTTCGAAAATGTTCCGTCAGTGACCACAGAAAAGCCAATTTGGCAAGAACGAACAAAAGGTATAATGGTCGCAGGGCATTTTAGAGTGGTATTCGTGGGTTCCTCGGTTGAAGTTCTTGCTAAGAAGTTCAGGTGTAGCAAAGAAGTTATGCTTATTCTGTACTGGTTTTGTTGATGAAAAAAAGACAAACACGATTTCCAGAGTTTAGTCAGCGTTAGAGTCGTCATAATTATTGATGGGGGTAACGCGTAAAGGAGAGTCAACTTTATTATTAGGTTTCATGTCCCTAATCTGTTGTCAATGATGTGTCCTAAATAAAGATTGTACACGAGTATTTGAAGAGCGAAGGGTTAGGTTGCTTGAAAACTAGATATCTTACTTCTTTGTACGACAATGGAGAAATATGCAGTGTCTGAGAGAAGCTGCGGCACGAAAAAGATCAGGGCACTGCTTCCTTGAGCTTCTTGGGCTGCAGCAGTTGTGTGAGTTAGCTTACCTTTTTGCAATGCTAAACTGCTCCAATCATAGAAAAAGATGAAGCTTACATTAGATATGGGACAATAGTCTCGGAGGAGAGGCGATATGAAAAGATTTCGGACATGGGCGCTGTCGTCGAAGTCGGCCGAAACGCCTAAAAACACGATCAAAGCACAGCGATCGAGTGTCTTCCCATTTCTTAGTTCCGCAGCAAAGCTGGCTTACTCATTTGATGCGTTTCGTTTTAACCCGGCAAGACGAAACCTTTCACGATGGGGATTCGATTGCCCAACGTGTTTTCATCCCTTTTCAATGAAGAAAGTGAGAAATCGAGCCCAACAGTTTACGTCTCAACAGTGTAAGTGCGGATCACAACAGCACATATGGATGGACATCCCAGTCCGTAGTTTTGATGTGGCTTCACATCTTGTGAAACGCCATGACGATCGCGCTTGCGGGCCTTCATCATAGCCCGTCCTTTTTATACTCAGTTCAAGGAAGCTCTTTCGAGCAAGTTCAAGTGCGTGGTTAATAGACTGCAAAGAGGCGTACAGTCAAGTGAAAATTTTTGATAAAGGGACCTCGGGATGTGATCAAAACCAACCACATTCGATCGAAATATGAGCCGGGGAGAAACACTGTTGCTAAAGATATCCTTTTCAGCTTGGCATCTAGGGTTCCTAGATTGTTCTAGACTAAAACCATCTCAATTTCCGTCAGCAGATTTCATACTGCCATATTACACCGAGGGCGCTAACAAATCTGGTTCGGAAAGGTAAAACCGACCGAGTGAGCCCAACTTCGGCGAAAGAGAAGATGTTAGTGATAGGAATCAAGACCGTCGCTGGTATTGCTCAGCTCTGGTTCAGTTAACAAAATTCACGGGCAGATAGTATTGTAGAATAAGAATTACCAAGCAGAACCGCCAAAAACAAACAAAGAAGCAAAACAGTTAGCATCCTTGCAAATTAGACGTCCGCGGGAACGAAACAGTTCCAGATTGTAACAGAAGGACCCTTTTCGCACGTCCCCAGGCAGTTGAAGTAAAAGTCCACGTTAACTATAAAGATGTGAGAGGATATTTTTGCTTCCGCTATCGTCATCGTACGGGGTGGTGTGACTCGCCTGTCGATAAGCTTGTTCTGAGGATATGTGACAGGTGAATAAGCGACAAAGCGGGAGCTGCAATTGCATGCAACCGGGTCCAATTGTACTCCAGCAGATACCGTTGGCAAGTTACTGTGTACATTTTCCAGACCCTTGTGTTTTTCAATGATCGCCCCGAGCAATCGCGTTTTGCCAGATAATTCCAACATCTTTCAGTCTATCGCGCCTGCTTCTACTCGAATCTGTGAAAAACAAGGTTTCCCAAATTAGTCCTTCTTCTTCAGTCATTTGTCGGCTTTGATGAAATCAATAGTCGTAGGTTTCAACTGATTCCACGTCTCCGGAGCAGACGGATTATATACCCAGATGTTGAGTGCCGCCCTAGTATCGCTCAATGCCGACCAGAGTCGTACGGTATCATCATAATAGCTGAAATCCATATGCATTGACTATGAATTGACCCTGTCCGCGGCAACGCAGACAAAGATCCAGTATCGACTGCCGTAATACCCTTCTTTTCATTGATAACTCCCTCATCTATCATATCACGGGGAAAATTGAACACCTCTGTAGCAGTATATTTTTGCAACAACTGTTTGCAGCATTACAACTTACCACACTTAATAGTGAACTCAGTGTCCTTCGAAGCTTCTTCACGTCTCGTTGCACGGTATTTAGCTCTGGCTTTCTCCGATATGATCCGTTCTGAAGCGGACAACTGTGAACGATGTTCTAACTTACCGGAAACGGTTCATTGTTTTGTTACTAATATTCCAGTCACTGCAGCTTACCTTGTGCATGAGGAAAATATCTTTAAGAAGAATTCCTATCAACAGCATGATTACACGTGAAAACATCACTCGCAGTGAAACCAACGCCCATACTTCCAAATATTCATACCACCATATTGACCGTTATAACCTATATATTGAGAGTTTTATGTATCCTTCGAGACTGTAAGAAGAATCAAGCGTGGATAACACCCAGTAATGCCCACGGGAGCAATTCATTCGCACCACGCACGTTCGGGGTCCCATTCTCACACGTTGGGAAAACTGGAGTCCTTGGTAGCAACGTCTCGAAGAGAAAACCGTAGTTCGTTCATTTTTGTGAATAAATTGGTGTTAAGAAACAAAGTATGAAATACGTACTACCCCAGACGCGATGAACGCATGGTGGGAAGCTGGATTATATGAAGTTGTGCGTGACAATGATACGATAAACGTCTCGACTGGAGAAAAAAGCGCACGGAGAAAACGGGAAACGCGAAGGTGAAATAGTGATGCTTCGACGGAGACTGAAAGCCATATATAAAAAATGCGCCGGAGCACATATCGCAGAAGTGATAAACTTTAGATCATTTCGTCGCCTTAAAAAATTCTAAGTATGCGGGGTTTGCTATGGTACATGTCATGAGATACTTTTTGCACTTTATGCGCGCGAGGGCCGTGCGAAAAAAGCGCGAGGCATTGCTGCAGGACATGCATGCGTCTGTGTCACCTTTAAATCGCCAGCGTAAATAGGTCCTTGACTTTCAACGTACGATTCTTCGTGAGTATCACGAAGATATCAACTTCCTCCCGATTGCATACAATTTGTATCACCCTAACATCCATGGGATATCAATTTGCCTCACGGAGTTCGAACCCCGTTTAAACTGTGTGCAAATGGAGGGCGTTTGGGATCCCATGGTAATGCTCAACGGGCTGGAGACTCTACTGTTGTAGAAACCTCTAGAAGGTCTTTAGGAAACAACTAGAAACTCCTCTATGAATTACAATTATGTAGAAGCATCTAGGAGCTTCCATAGAACATTTATTGTAGAAACTCTAAGGACTATCTTAGAAGAAATGCTGTGCTTCTAGAACAAAGTAGAAGTTCTTTAGAGCACTATTATAGAATAAAAGAATAAAGACTGAGTCTCGAAAAACGAACTCAATTCTACACTTCACCAAGTTATTCGCGTTCTAAGTGTACTTAAAACCATCACTGGTTATGGGCCCAGGCTACATACAAGCCTATTCTTCGAAGAACCAACGAGTATACTGCAACGCGAGGAGAAGTCTCACTGCGAAGAGACACAGAAACCGCGCCGAAATTCAGAATCGGTGAAATCCGGTTGGACGTTCAGAATCGTTCGAAACCGAAGAAGAAACACGGGTATTACAGTGTTCACAATTAATCGAAGTTATCAAGAAACAAACAGCACAATACGGAACTGAGCCAAAATCGTTCAGGAACGGTTCAGAATTTTTCGGAATCCCCTCAAATCAGAGGTTTGTGGTCTATATCGAAATCAACAATAGCTGTTTAGATAAACAAGAAACGGGGGTATAGTGGTCTAGGATTGTTTAGTACTATTTACAACAGTCTTTTCTTTTACAAATATAACTATTCGAGCGAAAAGGAATTGTTCCATTACATTTAAGAAATTTACTGAAGCAACAAACAACTAAAACTAGATGGATATGGAAGACAAAAACACATTTAAAAGTGAAAAACTTAAAGGAGATAATTTCTACTCCTGGAAATTCAGAATGATGAACTATCTCAAGAAGAGAAACTACTGTAACGTCGTTATTGGAAATGAAGAAGACTTGACAGCAAAGGAAAAAGCTTTAATAGATATCAGTCTTTCCGTCGATGATAATCAAAATGTCTATGTTGAATCTGCCACTATTGGAACAGAAGCTTGGAATGCTTCGTCAGAAGTTTATGAAAACAAAGGAATGGAAAACAAAATGGACTTCTAAGAAAATTTTATTTCAAAAAGTCTAAATGAGGGAGATTCAGCAAAACAACACATTGAAGATCTGAAGCGTTTAAAAACCAGATTGCACCAACTTGGAGTTCAAAAATCGAAAGAAGAGTATGTTATGCGTCTAATACGAAGTTTGCAAAAATCTTATGAAAGTTTGGTGGTCACATTGGAAAACATGGCAGAAAATTTTAGTGTCGAAGAACTACACGCCAGATTTCTAAGAGAGTAGTCCAGAAAAAATTGTTCTTCAGAGAATGAAAAATCTGGAAACCTGTTACAGGGAAAATCGAACAAACGGAAAACACCATTACCGTTTAAATGCCATTATTGTCAGAAGAAAGAACATAAAACAGCGGACTGCAGACTTTGAAAAAAGAACAATCATAGTTCAGACAATAATTCTGCATCAAGTAATCAGCAGAAAGAAAAGAATGGATAATTCGAACAGAAATGTATCACATTTTCTAATGGCCGAACAGAACGGAAAAAAATAAAATGGAACTTGTTATATGGACTCTGGGGCATCATTTCACATGACCAATAACGAAAAATGGTTTATGGGAGGAACAATCAAGAATATGAACTCTATAACTATACGACTTGGAGATGGATCAAGCGTATTCTCCAACAAAGAAGGAGATGTATCGATGGAAATTTTTATTCATGGAGAGAAAAGCACTATTTCAGTTCATAATATGGTTTTTGTTCCTGAAATCGCAACGATATTATTTCTATTGGACAAATTGACGAACGTGGTCACTCAGTTGAATTCAAAAATGGATGGTGCCGGGTATCTTTAAAATAAACAAATGAAACACTGCTTCAGATACGGAAAGAAAATTCAACATACAGTTTCAGAAGCATAAGGAAATACAGAGAAAAGTATTATGCATATGCCGCAATATCAAATGACTTTGAAATGTGGCACGCCAGATTCGGACACGCTGGGGAAACAGTTTTAAAACAAATTGTTTCAAACAAAACAGCAAACGGAATCCCTGAAGCTCTAAAGGACAAAATTACTGAAATATGTAAAGGTTGTGTTCTTGGAAGAATGGTTTCGAAATCGTTCAAACCACTTGGAAAATATCACTCCAAAGACGAGTTAGAGCTAGTTCGCACGGATCTTTGTGGACCAATGAGTACGAAATCGAAAGCAGGGAAAATTTTTTTTATAACATTCACAGACGACTACACCAGAAAATCATTCTTCTATTTTATGAGAAGCAAAGATGAAACCACAGCCAAAATTACAGATTCCATTACGATGATCGAGAAACAAACAGACCTCTCTGTCAAACGGATTCGGAGCAACAGAGGTGGTGAGTATATTTCTGAAAAACTACAGACATTTTTTAAAACAAAAGGAATTATTCAAGAGCTAGCAGCAGCTCATCAGCCACAACAGAATGAAGTTGTCGAGAGGATTAATCGAACACTATGTGAAACAGCTCGGTGCATGCTGTACTATCAAGATGTAACTAAAGTATTTTGGGCAAAGGCCGTTTAAACTGCAAATGCGTTAAGAAACTTTATGCCAACGAAAATTCTGGGAGACATGAGTCCTTTTGAAAAATGGTCTGGAAGCAAAGCAAACATTTCTCATCTTCGCGTTTTTGGATGCAAAGCGTTTGTTTTAATTCCAAAAGACAATAGAAGGAAATGGGATCCAAAAGCCAAATCATGTACTTTTCTTGGATATGAAGGAAAAAACTACCGATATATGGATGATAAGACAAAGAAACTCGCTGTGAGTGCGAACGCTAAATTTCAAGAAATACGGGATACAAAGAATTTTGAGATTGAAGTGAGAACGGAAAACAATACTCAGAATCAGAAAGAAACTCATCCAATTTTATCAGAAAATATTCAAGAACAACATGACGTTCACGAAGACAATGAAGAAAATATTGACGCGGTTCCCAGATGTTCAGAAAGAATTAAAAAAAAGCTTACATGGCTAACTTACGAACATGCTGATGAAAATGAGTAAATTTCACAAGGAGCTGCCAGGACGCTGGCTAATGAGACAGAACCGAAAACATACAATGATGCAATCAGAGGACCAGATAAAAACAATTGGAAGAGTACAATGGAAAAAGAAATGACTTCTTTACAAGGAAATCAAACATGGAAACTGGTTCAAGTCCCACCAGGAATGAGAATACTTTTTCCAAGATGGGTGTATAAAGTCAAGCCAAAGACTGGAAATCAAAACAGAATATTCAAAGCTCGGCTAGTATGCAGAGGGTATCATCAAAAATACGGACTTGACTATTTCGAGACATATGCACCTGTTGTGAGAATGGCATCTCTTCGAACCATGCTGGCAGTTGCCTTACAAAGCAAAATGCACATATGCCAAATGGATGTAAAGACTGCTTTCTTAAATGGAATAATTGAGGAAGAACTCTTTATGTACCAACCTGAAGGTTATATTGATACAGAAAATCCAACTCATGTATACAAACTTGAGAAATCAATTCATGGACTGAAACAGGCACCAAGAGCATGGTACAAGGTAATTAGCAAAGTGTTGGACAATATGAACTTTGAAAGATCCCATGCCGACAGTGGAATATTTATTGGAAATATTCACGGCAACATTATCTATATTACACTATATGTAGATGATTTGGTGATGGCATGCTGTCATAAGGGTATTCTGGATATGGTTAAAAATCAACTTAGCTCAAAATTCAAAATGAAAGACCTATGAAAAATACGTCATGTTCTGGGAATTTAAATTTATTACAGCCGAGAAGAAGGACATATAAAACTTGCACAATCAAATTATGCTAGAACGATTTTTAATCGATTCAATATGGAGTCTTGCAAAGAATTTAAATCGCCTATGGAAGCAAATATAATTCTTCGAAAGAAAGATAATAAGGAAACGAATACTAAAAACATACCGTACAGAAAGTTAATCGGCTCTCTGATGTACTTGATTCTGGGAACAAGACCAGACTTGGCTTATGCAAGTGGGGTACTCAGCCAGTTTTCTGAAAATCATTGGATGGAGCATTTGAAAGCCTGCAAGCGAATATTGAGGTATGTCCAGAAGACCAAGAATTCCTTCTTGCTGTATGCAAGAGATGAAACACCTAAAGTAACATTATACAGTTCTGCGAGTTGAGAAAATACAGAAGAACGAAAATCTATCTCTGGATTTGGGACTTACTACGGAAAATGCCTTATATCATGGAGCAGCAAAAAGCAGAATACTGTTGTTCTGACATCAACTAAAGCCGAGCTAATAGCGCTATCTGAGAATGTGAAAGAAGGACAATGGATTTCAAACTTACTGTATGATTTGACATCTGAAATTATCACCCCTTTCCAAATTTTTGTTGACAATCAGTCTACGATTACCATACCTAAAAACGAAGGCAGTCATGGAAAGACCAAACATATATCTATAAGACATTTTTATGTTCAAGAATGTTTGAAGAATGGAGAGCTAGTTCTTGAGTACTGTCGTACAGAAGATATGGCAGCTGATATTTTTATGAAGTCACTGAACAGAATCAAGCACTGGAATTTCATGAATATGCTTGGGTAAATGCCATTATCAAGTTGAAGGAGGGTGTTGTAGAAACCTCTAGAAGGTCTTCAGGAAACAACCAGAATTTCCTCTATGAATTAGAACTGTATAGAAGCATCCAGAAGCTTACATAGAACATTTATTGTAGAAACTCTAAAAACTATCTTAAAAGAAATGCTGTGCTTCTAGAACAATTAGAAGTTCTTTTGAGAACTATAATAGAATAAAAGAAAAAAGACTGAATCTCGAAAAACGAACTCAAGTCTACACTTCACCAAGTTATCCACGTTCTAAGTGTACTTCAAACCATCATCTACAGCGTCCCACTGCAGTCCTAGAAAAATTACAAAACGTCACCAGGGTTGGATCGAAACCCCACAACCGCCCAGAATGATGGGAGGAGAATATGCCGGTACAATTACCGGACGGACGTTCTCTGCTGTCGCTACAATTTGAAGCATGCCGTTGCATTTAGTGGAACATGGATGAAGTGAGAGCTACATTCGGTCTTTACAAGAAGTGGTACACGGCTGGTCGTGATCAGGACAAAATCGCGAAAGATGATCGATTTCTGTTTCCACAATTTACTTTCGAAGACAAAAGCACTCTTCGGCGCCTTCTATTTCGTGCAATATCTACTAGAATTTGCGCAGAGTTGCCGCTATCTTCGTGAAACCTGGATAAGCCCATGCATGCCGCGTGTGTTTGCGACGCGGTTCTAAACTCGGTTATGTTCCTCTTGAACCAAAGGAATTTAAACCGCCCTCCTATATATCTTACAGGTTGTAAGTGTGGGCTGGCGCTTGGTAAAACACGGTTGTCAGTAGCGCTTGATAATTACATTCACCAAGCGCCACGCGCTGCATTCGACGTATGTGCGATTTTGACCCCCTGGATGGAAAACGTAGAGCTGGAGAGCGCGTATGACACATTGGCACCCTCAAAAAATCGTGGCTAATTGCGCTCAGGCGCTTCTTTCGGGTTACGTAGCGCGCGACTTGCCAAATGTTGGCACGCAGCACCCATCTTCGCAATATTTATTTTTGAAAAAATCATAAATTTTAGGCGCGCTGGGCTTTCTGCCAAATCCTGTATATATTACAGGTTCTAAGTGTGGGCTGGCGCTTGGTAAAAAGCAGTTGTCAGTAGCGCTTGGTAATTACATACACCAAGCGCCACGCGCTGCATTCGACGTATGTGCGATTTTGACCCCCTGGATGGAAAACGTTGTGCTGGAGAGCGCGTATGACACATTGGCACGCTCAAAAAATCGTGGCTAATTGCGCTCAGGCGTTTCGTTCGGGTAACGTAGCGCGCGACTTGCCAGATGTTGGGGCGCAGCACCCATTTTCGCAATTTTTGCATTTGAAAAAATCATAAATTTTACGCGCGCTTGGCTTTCTGCCAAATCCTGCGTTTGCACATGTTTTATTGTAACATTTTTGCTGCACCACGTGGAGGCGTGCGTCGAGTGTGGCACTTAAAGGCGCTTGGTTTCAGCCACATCTCCGCTGCACAGTCGAGCTGTGTTGTAAGCTGGATAATGTGCGAAATTTTTATCAAAAGAAAGGGTTAGGGTATGCGTTTACGCTTGGTTCTGAATATATTGGTGTTTTGGCATGCTGAAAAATCAATGAATTTTTTGATGTCTGTGTCTGAGTTGAAAACAGGGCCGGCCAGACAAAAAATTGTAAAAATTATGCTGTGGCGCAGGTCAAGCAGCCAGACATGTATTTTGATTGAATCTACCGAATAGCAGGCCTCAGTACACCGCAAATGCAAGTCTGATCGAGACTAGAAAAACGCGATAGAAGGTGCCAAAAATGGAGGGTGTCCGAGACAAAACGGGTGTCTGAGACAAAACGGGTGTCTGAGACACCACGGGTGTGTATGAACTTGTGACAGTTGCTATACCAAACTCATCTCTGGGCACTGGACTACACGTTGCACGGGCCTGTAACGCGGCTAAACACGTAGAAAGACGTGTGTGGGAGGATCTTAGAGAAATCCAAAGTGTACAGTTGAACATGGTGGCCGCTAGATGATCTGATCTAATTCTCGAAAAGCTTCGGATTTGGGTGTGTTTGGGAGGGGTTTTACAATCTGAGAAAAGGTCTTAACCGTGTGTGCGGTAGACGGCAGATGACCAGCTCGTGATTCACCGAACTGTGGACACGCACAAGTAGGGCTGAGGAGAGTGTGTTGGATGTGAATGATGTGTAAGAGTGCTGAAGAGGAACCGAGTTGGACACAAAAACCGTGTGATGATTGGCGTTTTAGCATACTGAAAAATGTTTGAATGACTTGCAGTCCCTTAAGAAAAGAGGTGGGTTTAGGGGAAGATGCACCATTACGGGGTTTTATATTTGCAGTAAGGAAAACAATCTATATATATTACAGGTTGTAAGTGTGGGCTGGCGCTTGGTAAAACGCGGTTGTCAGTAGCGCTTGGTAATTACATACACCAAGCGCCACGCGCTGCATTCGACGTATGTGCGATTTTGACCCCCTGGATGGAAAACGTTGTGCTGGAGAGCGCGTATGACACATTGGCACGCTCAAAAAATCGTGGCTAATTGCGCTCAGGCGCTTCGTTTGGGTAACGTAGCGCGCGACTTGCCAGATGTTGGGGCGCAGCACCCATTTTCGCAATTTTTGCATTTGAAAAAATCATAAATTTTACGCGCGCTTGGCTTTCTGCCAAAATCCTGCGTTTGCACATGTTTTATTGGAACATTTTTGCTGCACAACGTGGAGGCGTGCGTCGAGTGTGGCACTCAAAGGCGCTTGGTTTCAGCCACATCTCCGCTGCACAGTCGAGCTGTGTTGTAAGCTGGATAATGTGCGAAATTTTTATCAAAAGAAAGGGTTAGGGTATGCGTTTGCGCTTGGTTCTGTGGCGATTTCGTGGAGGCAGTTGGCACATTGTCAGGCGTTTTGTATGTGCGTTTTGGGGTCGTGGACGCGGCTAAAAAAGGTGCGTTTGCGCTTGGTTCTAGGATGGTTTTCATATCCGGCAACACTGGGGGCCGATATTCGTTGGTATTGTCAAGTTCAATGTAGGTTGAGTGTGGTGAGTAGTAGGTCAGGCGAGTGCTGGCGCCACACTCTCAGCTAAAGAAGACGCGTGCAGTGCGTTTAGTGAGGTAGGGATGACGTATGCTTAACGATGCCAGGTAGGGTCTTATGACGTTAAGGTTTGTCCAACAGTGCCATCGCCACAAAGTAGCTATTGGTCAGGGCCTACGGGAGTTTACGTTTTCGTACAGGAAACCATTTTGTACGGGCTTTTACAGGTTTCAGGGGTTTAGGGGTTTAGGGGTTTTAGGGGAAGCTTTACCTTTATGGGATTTTGAATTTACGGAGAGGAAAACATTGTGTAGGGGTTTTAGGGGTTTTAGAGGTTCAGGGGTTCGGGGGTTCAGAGGGTTTAGGGGAAACTTTACCTTTATGGGATTTTTTATTTACGGAGAGGAAAACATTGTTTAGGGGCTGGAGGGCTTTAGGGGTTTTAGGGGAAGCTTTTCGTTTATTGGATTTTAGGGGTTTTAGGGGTCTAGAGTCGAGACGTCAAGTTCCAGTATAGTACGAATGCGTGGTGAACAGATTGTTTGAGGGTGTACTCGATATCTGCGGTGGTTGGATAACGTTCTGTGTTGAGCGACCTGCATTCGATAAGTGTACTGGGCTTTATGTGTAGGACTGATATAGAGTGTAGGTTGTTTCGTTACACTGTATTTTTGAGGCGGAGTTGGGGTATTTAGGGGCTGAGGTTGAGCTGGAGATAGAGTCGTTTGAATAACGCTTGTCGCTGGATTGGGTGTAATGTAACGGTCGAATATGGGGTGTTTGGCGTTATACTCATGTATATAGAGGAGGAAATGTGGTTTTCTGTGGCAAAGAAGAGAGTTGAAAGCAAAATGGAGAAAGAAGAATGGGTGTTTATTGTACCGGCTTGGAATCTAAAATCGTGCTTAAATGAGTGTTGTGGTGGACTTCCACCAAGCTGCAAGGCGTAGAATGTTGGGTTCGGCAAAGTGGTTGTTGTGTGTTAACCAATCATGAAACATGGCGTCTATTTCAAGGTGGAGGGGTGAGGAATCTTGGGAGGATTGGGAAATGGAGTTGAACTTGGATTGCATGCGGCCGTCAAAGAGGTGGAGTGCAATTTCGGAGCGAGTTTTGGAGCATGTTCGCCACAAGACCCATGCCAGTTGATAGAGCGAAATGAAGATGCAGTGTCTTGTTCCAAAAGTGTGCGGTTGAGAATGAGTTTTGAGTCCCTTGCAGAATCCGAGATGGCAACGGTAGCAGGTTCCTTGAGGTGATTTATCGAACCTGCAGTTGCGCGATATATGGTGCGGCGAAAAGCATCTGAAGCATCGTTGACGGGAATGGGGGCATGCATGAGTGTCCGTCAAGTGCACTTGCGTTTTTTCGTGCAGCAAGCATGGCACACAGAGAGGGGCAAGTCGGCGGGAGAGCTCCTCGAAGTGTGACACGATTTATTGCGGTGTTTTTCGTTCCAAGGTGTAAAAGAAGGTGGCAGAGTGCGACTGAGATTGAGAAGGAGCGACAGTGGGCGATTGGGTCGCAGCGGATGGATGCGTGGTTGTCAGCAACGGCGATGGAGTGGAGGTGGGGGGTCGTGGTGGACGACTGGCGTGGGGTTTGGGGCTTTGTGTTGGGCCGCCGTTGGTGTTGGTGTTTTGGTTGTTTAAGGATGTTCTGTTTGATTGATTGGGACGGTTTTTTGGCGGCGTAGGCGTTTGTGGGGAAGCGCTGGGTGACGGTGAAATGGATTGGGCGTGCTGAGAGGGAGAAGGGGTTGCGAAAACGGAGCTTCGTTCCGGGGTGGGAGAGGGAGAGACAGCTGCGATGCTATTGCAAATATCGCAATTAAGAACCGAAGGAGAGAAGAGACAGATGCCTGGTTCTTTTCCGTCCATGTGGAAATAGAGGGCGTTCCTTCGACAAACAGATTTGCATTCGACCCAGTGCTGCGCTTCCAACCAACGCTCCGTGGAAAGTGCTTGGTTGTATATGCGATTGGGCTCCTCAAACGCATTTGTGTTCGATGAGGACGAAGAAAGAGTTTCCGTGACGAGTTTGAAGTAGGGCTGGAAATCAATAGTGACGCAAGTGGATGGGTTTCCATCGCGGCCGGCCCTGCCGGCCTGTTGCACGAGGTCGCAAAGACTCGCTACTCCACCAAAGTTGAAAACCAGGCGAACGTTGGGAACGTCGATGCCCGTACCAAAAGAAGAGGTGCAAACCATGAAGAGAATGTGGTTGGTTGTGGGTGCGCTGGAAGAAGGCGGAGAGTTCCAAAGGGTGTGAGCCCGGCGTTTACGAACATCGGAGAGACCAGAATGGTACAGGAGAACCGTGACAGTAGTGGATTGTTTAAGGGCACCAAAAGAAGAACGCGAAGCGGCGAGAGCTTCATGGACAGCTTCGGCAGCCGGGCGTGTTAACGAGAATATAAGAACACGAGCTAGGGTTGTGTCAGCCGACGAGTGAAGCAATCGAGCCACATGCTCTTGCATGATTGAGACGCCCAGCTGAAGCAGGTATCCAAACACATCCTGAAAGTGGCCATGAGCGGCGCGAAAGCGTGTGGCACGCGAAGTGCTGGGGGCTGAGCTTAGCTGATACACGACAAAAGAAATGTTGTTTCTTGCAGTCGAAGAAGCGTACACATGCGCGTTCGGGATGTGCAGCTGCGACAGAAGAAGGGGGCGGTCGCGCGGCGGCACTGTCGCGCTTAAAAGCACGCGAGGGATCTTTGTGGGAATATGGCCGAGGCCGTTGTGGAGGTTGGCCAAGCACGGGCGAAAGTGTTGCCATAAAAGAAACAAGTGACATTCATCGATGGCAATGCGGGCAAGGCGGTCGGCGGCGATCAGTCGCGTGGTGAACTCTGTAAAAGAAGGAAGAGAAAGTCTTTCAGCGGAAAAGATGTAAATGTCGGCAAAGGAGTGCGATCCGGAAGGGGTGGGTGTACGAGAAGCACGAAGGCCGAAGAGCTGAGCGCGCAGTTCGTATTCACTGAGCAAGGCTGTGAGAGGGGTGATGAGAACGGTGGAGTATTTGCCCTTTTCCATGAAGACGGGGAGCAGAAGAAATAGTGTTTTTCCAGATCCAGTCGGCTGGAGTAGTAGCATGTTGGAAAGCCTGTTGTACACGGCCGCTGTGTTCACAAATTGTTGGTGGGACTTGAATAAAGCGGAGTCGTTGGAAAGTGCCTGTCTTAGTGCTCGGAGCATTTCTGATGTAATATGTTCGTAGGTCACAAGCGGTTGTTGTAAGAGAGAAGCTCCACCGCGCGGTATGGCGGCTGCCATAAAAGCAGGCGGATGTGGATTGAAAGGATGAGAGGCGGCCAGGTTTAGGTTGATTTGAGAATGGGGGATCGCAGAGCGGTCAGTGGGAGGGGACGGGGTTGGCTGCGATGTATGGATGGAGCGCTTTGGTTCAGGTGTAGGTAGAACTGTGTCAGTAACCGGACGTTTTCTGTGGTGTTGTTGTTGTTGTTTGGTGAGGGGAGCATTAAGAAGAAGACCGAGATACTGGTGCCATTTTCTGGACCACTCGCGATATTTGGAAAGTTGAGAGTGCTGCAAACCGGATATGTCATGTGGTGTACGAGCGTAAAGAAAAGCGGCGGTGTGCGCAGAGTGGCCCGCCTGGCCATGGGCAGTGGTCAATAGCTCTTCCAAGATGTGATCGGCTACAGAAGATGCGGTGACATTGGAAACTGTGTTGGTCATTCCCACGGTGAAGTTTCTATAGTCGTTGAAGGATATCGGGAAACCGCGTTTGCTCAAGTGAGAGCTGATTATCGAGCAGATGGTGGTTGCGGCATACGGAATTCCGCAGTTTGCGAACAGCATTTTCCAATGCATCTGGAAACAGTTTTCCCCGTGTAGGCGGCCGACGATATATGCTTCAAACGGACGTATCAGAGTCAAGTACATGAGCAGAAGACGGGATGTTTGGGCATCGGGAAAGCGAGCAATCGGAGTGGCGGCCCCTTTGCTGTTTCGAGTTTTCATGTAACGGCAAATGAGGACAGGCGATTTGTCGATGAGCATGAGACAACGTTGAAAGTGTTGGTCGTTGTGGATACGGTATGTCTCAATCTCTGTGCCGCGCGCAGGAGAGCCCGACGAAAGGTGTAGCGCAACCAACAGGCGTTCTTGGATTTTCTGTGCACATGAGAGCCACCTCGACAACGCATGCGTGAACATATCGGTGCCCAAAATGTCGGTTGTGGGCAGTTGTGTGCGGGGAAAGGTACCGTTTTGCTTGCGTTGCGGAAGAAACGGAGTGTGGTCGGTGTTGGAGTTGTGGGGCATGGAAGACGTGAGACAAGTGAAAACGAAAGCCATGTTTTGTTCGATAAACGGGCGGTTGTTGAGGTTGATAAGGAAAGAAAAGCCTGGGCTTTTGTTGAAGGAGTCGTCCTGAAGTGAGTGTAGCGCGTTTGTGAAACCGGTTGGAAGAGCGTGGCCAAGAAGCAGGTCGTTGTGAAGAGTATGTTGTATTTCTTTGTGTAGAGTTAAAACCAAAGAGCCGACTTCTGAGAGGGCGAGGTGAATGTCATGCACTATGCCGCAGGACGGGTGAACATCACAGTTGTGGAAAGAAACGAACATTTCCTCGCGAGAGGATATGGACATTGCAAGCGTGAGTGTCTTTCTGACAAACGAAAGTGCGTTGTTGGAATCAGCGTCGATTGCCGCGTCGATGGTACGCATGCGTTCTTGAACGTGAACTGTGCGTTCGGAAGCAGGGGTGGCAGGTTGCAACAGGGGAGAAGATTTGGAGAGCACGTGCAGTTCGTGTATGGCGCAGGCACAGATGCCATATTGAAGAGCGGCGAGGAGGTGCGTCACATCTGAGGCGGCTGCAAAACGAAAGGAGGTATTGTTGGGGTCGTGAGAAATGGCCGTGTCGTAAGGCTCAGGCGTGCGGTCAGACGGCAAGGGGGCAGCGATAGGTGGGTTGGGGTCGGTGCTTATCACGCTTGCGCAAGCAATGAAGTTGCGAACGGAGAGGAGATCTAAAGACTGGTATGGCGCTAAAGATTGAAGCAAGAAGGGCTTGAGCGCGCTATGGACCGCTGGGCCATGTTGGGTTCGAGGAAACGGGGCGGGGAGCTCACCAGAGGAAGACATGCGAATGGCATCCAACACGGAAGTAGTGTAGCAGTACATTAGGTCTGAGTCGGGTACGAGATGAGGGAGGTTTGCCCTTGTCCCGTGGGTGAACACAAGCAAACGGGAAATGTGTGAAGCGTAACGCTTGAGGGTTTCAGTGGAGACAGTTTTAAAAGCTGTGTCGGTGCGCTTGTTGAGGCGGTCCAAGAAAGCCAGGGAGGTCTTACTAACCAAAATGTTTACCTGAGAGAGGTAGTCGAAGATGTGGTGGGTGATGGTGCTTTCAGCGGATGTGGGCGTTGTGCCAGTTCTGGATAGTTGAGCCGCCACATCCAGATGAACATGAAGCGAGTGAAGAACGATGTCAAACTTGGAAAAGGTGATGAAAGAATTCTTCTCCGAGTGGTGACGAAGCAAAGGGTCTGATTGCGAACAAGGAGCGCCGGTGTTGAACTTTTGTAAAAAGTGGTTAATGTGTTGAAGCGGGGGCTCGATGCCTTTGGCAGTCGTTGCCACTGGACGATGGGGTGGTTGGAGACAAACAGGCTGCGCCGGGGGGGTCTCAGGCCGTGCCGCAGGCGCCTGCAGAACCTGGAAAGTTTTGGACCAGGAGCCTATGGGTTGAGCATTGGTAACGGGGAATAAACGGCGACGAACGCCGCCGTTCACTGTCTGCAAGGCAATACGGCCCGACGAGACGGTACGGTCAAGGTGCGGCTGGGCAACCGCAGGCGACATATTGTGGCATTCGATCAGATGCGCTTGCAAACGAACGGGGTCGAGGTAGCAGAATTTGCAGAGCGGGCACTGATAGCCATTGTGAATGGCAATGTGTGCCAGGGGCGTGAGGAACGTAGAGGGCCCGGACACAAATTGAGCGTTGTGTTGGGGGCGATACTTTTGCCACACGGGGGCAACGGTAGAGTTGTTGCGCAAGGTGTGCACCTCGTGCAGGATTGCCATTGACATGGGACGTGCAATTTCCAAAGGGATGGAGTGCTGTTTGTGCAGGTGATGTTGGATTGCGCGGGCAGACGGCAGCCCACACTGGCAGTTGACGCACAACGGAAAGAACCCAATAGAATGAATACCCATATTCACAGTGGTACCGAGTGCCATGATAAAAGAGCAAGAATCGTCGGCTGTATTCGCGTCGGTAACGGGTAAGTCGGGATGGGGTTGAGCATGAGCGTCACGCTCCACGGGCGGAGGCGGTGGGGGGAGCAGGGGATTAGGGGGAGTGGGCGGTGAGATGTTCACCGCAGCCCTCGGTGGGCTGTGCACCGAAGAGGGGATGAACACGGGCGAGCCATGTTCGCCGGCGGAGGATCAGGTGTTTTGCGACATAACTGAACGTGTAAGAGAGAGAAGAAGACGCTTGGGAGGATTGTTTTTGAAGACGCAAAGAAAGACACACACAAACAAACACAATCGAGTTTGGGAGCATCAGCGAAATGGACGGGTTCACTGCCGATATAGCAGTATAAGTAGTAAATAGGTGGGGCGAGGGTAATTGGAGAAAGGCGGTTTTGTGTTTTGGGGGAGGGCGCGTGTGGCTGGCTTGAGCAAACGGCATACTGTACAAGGGAACCATCACGATACTATTTGGTATTGCAGGTCATTCATTCCCGTTGTATGACTGTGGGGTTGTGGGGAGGAGTGTGTCACAATAAAGCTCATTGGCCTCCGCCCCTGAATATATTGGTGTTTTGGCATGCTGAAAAATCAATGAATTTTTTGATGTCTGTGTCTGAGTTGAAAACAGGGCCGGCCAGACAAAAAATTGTAAAACTTATGCTGTGGCGCAGGTCAAGCAGCCAGACATGTATTTTGATTAAATCTACCGAATAGCAGGCCTCAGTACACCGCAAATGCAAGTCTGATCGAGACTAGAAAAGCGCCATAGAAGGTGCCAAAAATGGAGGTTGTCCGAGACAAAACGGGTGTCTGAGACAAAACGGGTGTCTGAGACACCACGGGTGTGTATGAACTTGTGACAGTTGCCATACCAAACTCATCTCTGGGCACTAGACTACACGTTGCACGGGCATGTAACGCGGCTTAACACGTAGGAAGACGTGTGAGGGAGGATCTTAGAGAAATCCAAAGTGTACAGTTGAACATGGTGGCCGCTAGATGATCTGATCTAATTTTCGAAAAGCTTCGGATTTGGGTGTGTTTGGGAGGGGTTTTACAATCTGAGAAAAGGTCTTTGCCGTGTGTGCGGTAGACGGCAGATGACTAGCTCGTGATTCACTGAACTGTGGACACGCACAAGTAGGGCTGAGGAGAGTGTGTTGGATGTGAATGATGTGTAAGAGTGCTGAAGAGGGACCGAGTTGGACACAAAAAACGTGTGATGATTGGCGTTTTAGCATGCCGAAAAATGTTTGAATGACTTGCAGTCCCTTGAGAAAAGAGGTGGGTTTAGGGGAAGATGCACCATTACGGGGTTTTATATTTGCAGTAAGGAAAACAATCTTCAATATAATGGTGTTTTAGTACGCTGAAAAGGCATTGAATTCTAAAGCCCTGAATATATTGGTGTTTTGGCATGCTGAAAAATCAATGAATTTTTTGATGTCTGTGTCTGAGTTGAAAACAGGGCCGGCCAGACAAAAAATTGTAAAAATTATGCTGTGGCGCAGGTCAAGCAGCCAGACATGTATTTTGATTAAATCTACAGAATAGCAGGCCTCAGCACACCGCAAATGCAAGTCTGATCGAGACTAGAAAAGCGCGATAGAAGGTGCCAAAAATGGAGGTTGTCCGAGACAAAACGGGTGTCTGAGACACCACGGGTGTGTATGAACTTGTGACAGTTGCCATACCAAACTCATCTCTGGGCACTGGACTACACGTTGCACGGGCATGTAACGCGGCTAAACACGTAGGAAGACGTGTGAGGGAGGATCTTAGAGAAATCAAAAGTGTACAGTTGAACATGGTGGCCGATAGATGATCTGATCTAATTTTCGAAAAGCTTCGGATTTGGGTGTGTTTGGGAGGGGTTTTACAATCTGAGAAAAGGTCTTTGCCGTGTGTGCGGTAGACGGCAGATGACCAGCTCGTGATTCACTGAACTGTGGACACGCACAAGTAGGGCTGAGGAGAGTGTGTTGGATGTGAATGATGTGTAAGAGTGCTGAAGAGGAACCGAGTTGGACACAAAAACTGTGTGATGATTGGCGTTTTAGCATACTGAAAAATGTTTGAATGACTTGCAGTCCCTTAAGAAAAGAGGTGGGTTTAGGGGAAGATGCACCATTACGGGGTTTTATATTTGCAGTAAGGAAAACAATCTATATATATTACAGGTTGTAAGTGTGGGCTGGCGCTTGGTAAAACGCGGTTGTCAGTAGCGCTTTGTAATTACATACACAAAGCGCCACGCGCCGCATTCGACGTATGTGCCATTTTGACCCCCTGGATGGAAAACGTTGTGCTGGAGAGCGCGTATGACACATTGGCACGCTCAAAAAATCGTGGCTAATTGCGCTCAGGCGCTTCGTTTGGGTAACGTAGCGCGCGACTTGCCAGATGTTGGGGCGCAGCACCCATTTTCGCAATTTTTGCATTTGAAAAAATCATAAATTTTACGCGCGCTTGGCTTTCTGCCAAATCCTATATATATTACAGGTTGTAAGTGTGGGCTGGCGCTTGGTAAAACGCAGTTGTCAGTAGCGCTTGGTAATTACATACACCAAGCGCCACGCGCCGCATTCGACGTATGTGCGATTTTGACCCCCTGGATGGAAAACGTTGTGCTGGAGAGCGCGTATGACACATTGGCACGCTCAAAAAATCGTGGCTAATTGCGCTCAGGCGCTTCGTTCGGGTAACGTAGCGCGCGACTTGCCAGATGTTGGGGCGCAGCACCCATTTTTGCAATTTTTGCTTTTGAAAAAATCATAAATTTTACGCGCGCTGGGCTTTCTGCCAAATCCTGCGTTTGCACATGCTTTATTGTAACATTTTTGCTACACAACGTGGAGGCGTGCGTCGAGTGCGGCACTCAAAGGCGCTTGGTTTCAGCCACATCTCCGCTGCACAGTCGAGCTGTGTTGTAAGCTGGATAATGTGCGAATTTTTATCAAAAGAAAGGGTTAGGGTATGCGTTTGCGCTTGGTTCTGTGGCGATTTCGTGGAGGCAGTTGGCACATTGTCAGGCGTTTTGTATGTGCGTTTTTGGTGTCGTGGACGCGGCTAAAAAAGGTGCGTTTGCGCTTGGTTCTAGGATGGTTTTCATATCCGGCAACACTGGGGGCCGATATTCGTTGGTATTGTCAAGTTCAATGTAGGTTGAGTGTGGTGAGTAGTAGGTCAGGCGAGTGCTGGCGCCACACTCTCAGCTAAAGAAGACGCGTGCAGTGCGTTTAGTGAGGTAGGGATGACGTATGCTTAACGATGCCAGGTAGGGTCTTATGACGTTAAGGTTTGTCCAACAGTGCCATCGCCACAAAGTAGCTATTGGTCAGGGCCTACGGGAGTTTACGTTTTCGTACAGGAAACCATTGTGTACGGGCTTTTACAGGTTTCAGGGGTTTAGGAGTTTAGGGGTTTTAGGGGAAGCTTTACCTTTATGGGATTTTGAATTTACGGAGAGGAAAACATTGTGTAGGGGTTTTAGGGGTTTTACAGGTTCAGGGGTTCAGGGACTCAGGGGGTTTAGGGGAAACTTTACCTTTATGGGATTTTTTATTTACGGAGAGGAAAACATTGTTTAGGGGCTGGTGGGCTTTAGGGGTTTTAGGGGAAGCTTTGCGTTTATTGGATTTTAGGGGTTTTAGGGGTCTAGAGTCGAGACGTCAAGTTCCAGTATAGTACGAATGCGTGGTGAACAGATTGTTTGAGGGTGTACTCGATATCTGCGGTGGTTGGATAAAGTTCTGTGTTGAGCGACCTGCATTCGATAAGTGTACTGGGCTTTATGTGTAGGACTGATATAGATTGTAGGTTGTTTCGTTACACTGTATTTTTGAGGCGGAGTTGGGGTATTTAGGGGCTGAGGTTGAGCTAAAGATAGAGTCGTTTGAATAACGCTTGTTGCTGGTTTGGGTGTAATGTAGCGGTCGAATATGGGGTGTTTGGCGTTATACTTAAGTATAAAGAGAAGGAAATGTGGTTTTCTGTGGCAAGGAAGAGAGTTGAAAGCAAAATGGAGAAAGAAGAATGGGTGTTTATTGTACCGGGTTGGAATCTGAAATCGTGCTTAAATGAGTGTTGTGGTTGACTTCCACCAAGCTGCAAGGCGTAGAATGTTGGGTACGGCAAAGTGGTTGTTGTGTGTTAACCAATCATGAAACATGGCGTCTATTTCAAGGTGGAGGGGTGAGGAATCTTGGGAGGATTGGGAAATGGAGTTGAACTTGGATTGCATGCGGCCGTCAAAGAGGTGAAGTGCAATTTCGGAGCGAGTTTTGGAGCATGTTCGCCACAAGACCCATGCCAGTTGATAGAGCGAAATGAAGATGCAGTGTCTTGTTCCAAAAGTGTGCGGTTGAGAATGAGTTTTGAGTCCCTTGCAGAATCCGAGATGGCAACGGTAGCAGGTTCCTTGAGGTGATTTATCGAACCTGCAGTTGCGCGATATATGGTGCGGCGAAAACCATCTGAATTATCGTTGACGGGAATGGGGGCATGCATGAGTGTCCGTCAAGTGCACTTGCGTTTTTTCGTGCAGCAAGCATGGCACACAGAGAGGGGCAAGTCGGCGGGAGAGCTCCTCGAAGTGTGACACGATTTGTTGCGGTGTTTTTCGTTCCAAGGTGTAAAAGAAGGTGGCAGAGTGCGACTGAGATTGAGAATGAGCGACAGTGGGCGATTGGGTCGCTGCGGATGGATGCGTGGTTGTCAGCAACGGCGATGGAGTGGAGGTGGGGGGTCGTGGTGGACGACTGGCGTGGGGTTTGGGGCTTTGTGTTGGGCCGCCGTTGGTGTTGGTGTTTTGGTTGTTTAAGGATGTTCTGTTTGATTGATTGGGACGGTTTTTTGGCGGCGTGGGCGTTTGTGGCGAAGCGCTGGGTGACGGTGAAATGGATTGGGCGTGCTGAGAGGCAGAAGGGGTAGCGGAAACGGAGCTTCGTTCCGGGGTGGGAGAGGGAGAGACAGCTGCGATGCTATTGCAAATATCGCAATTAAGAACCGAAGGAGAGAAGAGACAGATGCCTGGTTCTTTTCCGTCCATGTGGAAATAGAGGGCGTTCCTTCGACAAACAGATTTGCATTCGACCCAATGCTGCGCTTCCAACCAACGCTCCGTGGAAAGTGCTTGGTTGTATATGCGATTGGGCTCCTCAAACGCATTTGTGTTGGATGAGGACGAAGAAAGAGTTTCCGTGACGAGTTTGAAGTAGGGCTGGAAATAAATGGTGACGCAAGTGGATGGGTTTCCATCGCGGCCGGCCCTGCCGGCCTGTTGCGCGAGGTCGCAAAGACTCGCTACTCCACCAAAGTTGAAAACCAGGCGAACGTTGGGAACGTCGATGCCCGTACCAAAAGAAGAGGTGCAAACCATGAAGAGAATGTGGTTGGTTGTGGGTGCGCTGGAAGAAGGCGGAGAGTTCCAAAGGGTGTGAGCCCGGCGTTTACGAACATCGGAGAGACCAGAATGGTACAGGAGAACCGTGACAGTAGTGGATTGTTTAAGGGCACCAAAAGAAGAACGCGAAGCGGCGAGAGCTTCATGGACAGCTTCGGCAGCCGGGCGTGTTAACGAGAATATAAGAACGCGAGCTAGGGTTGTGTCAGCCGACGAGTGAAGCAATCGAGCCACATGCTCTTGCATGATTGAGACGCCCAGCTGAAGCAGGTATCCAAACACATCCTGAAAGTGGCCATGAGCGGCGCGAAAGCGTGTGGCACGCGAAGTGCTGGGGGCTGAGCTTAGCTGATACACGACAAAAGAAATGTTGTTTCTTGCAGTCGAAGAAGCGTACACATGCGCGTTCGGGATGTGCAGCTGCGACAGAAGAAGGGGGCGGTCGCGCGGCGGCACTGTCGCGCTTAAAAGCACGCGAGGGATCTTTGTGGGAATATGGCCGAAGCAGTTGTGGAGGTTGGCCAAGCACGGGCGAAAGTGTTGCCATAAAAGAAATAAGTGACATTCATCGATGGCAATGCGGGCGAGGCGGTCGGCGGCGATCAGTCGCGTGGTGAACTCTGTAAAAGAAGGAAGAGAAAGTCTTTCAGCGGAAAAGATGTAAATGTCGGCAAAGGAGTGCGATCCGGGAGGGGTGGGTGTACGAGAAGCACGAAGGCCGAAGAGCTGAGCGCGCAGTTCGTATTCACTGAGCAAGGCTGTGAGAGGGGTGATGAGAACGGTGGAGTATTTGCCCTTTTCCATGAAGACGGGGAGCAGAAGAGATAGTGTTTTTCCAGATCCAGTCGGCTGGAGTAGTAGCATGTTGGACAGCCTGTTGTACACGGCCGCTGTGTTCACAAATTGTTGGTGGGACTTGAATAAAGCGGAGTCGTTGGAAAGTGCCTGTCTTAGTGCTCGGAGCATTTCTGATGTAATATGTTCGTAGGTCACAAGCGGTTGTTGTAAGAGAGAAGCTCCACCGCGCGGTATGGCGGCTGCCATAAAAGCAGGCGGATGTGGATTGAAAGGATGAGAGGCGGCCAGGTTTAGGTTGATTTGAGAATGGGGGATCGCAGAGCGGTCAGTGGGAGGGGACGGGGTTGGCTGCGATGTATGGATGGAGCGCTTTGGTTCAGGTGTAGGTAGAACTGTGTCAGTAACCGGACGTTTTCTGTGGTGTTGTTGTTGTTGTTGGGTGAGGGGAGCATTAAGAAGAAGACCGAGATACTGGTGCCATTGGCTGGACCACTCGCGATATTTGGAAAGTTGAGAGTGCTGCAAACCGGATATGTCATGTGGTGTACGAGCGTAAAGAAAAGCGGCGGTGTGCGCAGAGTGGCCCGCCTGGCCATGGGCAGTGGTCAATAGCTCTTCCAACATGTGATCGGCTACAGAAGATGCGGTGACATTGGAAACTGTGTTGGTCATTCCCACGGTGAAGTTTCTATAGTCGTTGAAGGATATTGGGAAACCGCGTTTGCTCAAGTGAGAGCTGATTATCGAGCGGATGGTGTTTGCGGCATAAGGAATTCCGCAGTTGGCGAACAGCATTTTCCAATGCATCTGGAAACAGTTTTCCCCGTGTAGGCGGCGGACGATATATGCTTCAAAAGGACGTATCAGAGTCAAGTACATGAGCAGAAGACGGGATGTTTGGGCATCGGGAAAGCGAGCAATCGGAGTGGCGGCCCCTTTGCTGTTTCGCGTTTTCATGTAACGGCAAATGAGGACAGGCGATTTGTCGATGAGCATGAGACAACGTTGAAAGTGTTGGTCGTTGTGGATACGGTATGTTTCAATCTCTGTGCCGCGCGCAGGAGAGCCCGACGAAAGGTGTAGCGCAACCAACAGGCGTTCTTGGATTTTCTGTGCACATGAGAGCCACCTCGACAACGCATGCGTGAACATATCGGTGCCCAAAATGTCGGTTGTGGGCAGTTGTGTGCGGGGAAAGGTACCGTTTTGCTTGCGTTGCGGAAGAAACGGAGTGTGGTCGGTGTTGGAGTTGTGGGGCATGGAAGACGTGAGACAAGTAAAAACGAAAGCCATGTTTTGTTCGATAAATGGGCGGTTGTTGAGGTTGGTAAGGAAAGAAAAGCCTGGGCTTTTGTTGAAGGAGTCGTCCTGAAGTGAGTGTAGCGCGTTTGTGAAACCGGTTGGCAGAGCGTGGCCAAGAAGCAGGTCGTTGTGAAGAGTATGTTGTATTTCTTTGTGTAGAGTTAAAACCAAAGAGCCGACTTCTGAGAGGGCGAGGTGAATGTCACGCACTATGCCGCAGGACGGGTGAACATCACAATTGTGGAAAGAAACGAACATTTCCTCGCGAGAGGATATGGACATTGCAAGCGTGAGTGTCTTTCTGACAAACGAAAGGGCGTTGTTGGAATCAGCGTCGATTGCCGCGTCGATGGTACGCATGCGTTCTTGAACGTGAACTGTGCGTTCGGAAGCAGGGGTGGCAGGTTGCAACAGGGGAGAAGATTTGGAGAGCACGTGCAGTTCGTGTATGGCGCAGGCACAGATGCCATATTGAAGAGCGGCGAGGAGGTGCGTCACATCTGAGGCGGCTGCAAAACGAAAGGAGGTATTGTTGGGGTCGTGAGAAATGACCGTGTCGTAAGGCTCAGGCGTGCGGTCAGACGGCAAGGGGGCAGCGATAGGCGGGTTGGGGTCGGTGCTTATCACGCTTGCGCAAGCAATGAAGTTGCGAACGGAGAGGAGATCTAAAGACTGGTATGGCGCTAAAGATTGAAGCAAGAAGGGCTTGAGCGCGCTATGGACCGCTGGGCCATGTTGGGTTGGAGGAAACGGGGCGGGGAGCTCACCAGAGGAAGACATGCGAATGGCATCCAACACGGAAGTAGTGTAGCAGTACATGAGGTCTGAGTCGGGTACGAGATGAGGGAGGTTTGCCCTTGTCCTGTGGGTAAACACAAGCAAACGGGAAATGTGTGAAGCGTAACGCTTGAGGGTTTCAGTGGAGACAGTTTTAAAAGCTGTGTCGGTGCGCTTGTTGAGGCGGTCCAAGAAAGCCAGGGAGGTCTTACTAACCAAAATGTTCACCTGAGAGAGGTAGTCGAAGATGTGGTGGGTGATGGTGCTTTCAGCGGATGTGGGCGTTGTGCCAGTTCTGGATAGTTGAGCCGCCACATCCAGATGAACATGAAGCGAGTGAAGAACGATGTCAAACTTGGAAAAGGTGATGAAAGAATTCTTCTCCGAGTGGTGACGAAGCAAAGGGTCTGATTGCGAACAAGGAGCGCCGGTGGTGAACTTTTGTAAAAAGTGGTTAATGTGTTGAAGCGGGGGCTCGATGCCTTTGGCAGTCGTTGCCACTGGACGATGGGGTGGTTGGAGACAAACAGGCTGCGCCGGGGGGTCTCAGGCCGTGCCGCAGGCGCCTGCGGAACCTGGAAAGTTTTGGACAAGCAGCCTATGGGTTGAGCATTGGTAACGGGGAATAAACGGCGACGAACGCCGCCGTACACTGTCTGCAAGGCAATACGGCCCGACGAGACGGTACGGTCAAGGTGCGGCTGGGCAACCGCAGGCGACATGTTGTGGCATTCGATCAGATGCGCTTGCAAACGAACGGGGTCGAGGTAGCAGAATTTGCAGAGCGGGCACTGATAGCCATTGTGAATGGCAATGTGAGCCAGGGGCGTGAGGAACGTAGAGGGCCCGGACACAAATTGAGCGTTGTGTTGGGGGCGATACTTTTGCCACACGGGGGCAACGGTAGAGTTGTTGCGCAAGGTGTGCACCTCGTGCAGGATTGCCATTGACATGGGACGTGCAATTTCCAAAGCGGATGGAGTGCTGTTTGCGCAAGTGATGTTGGATTGCGCGGGCAGACGGCAGCCCACACTGGCAGTTGACGCACAACGGAAAGAACCCAATAGAATGAATACCCATATTCACAATGGTACCGAGTGCCATGATAAAAGAGGAAGAATCGTCGGCTGCATTTGCGTCGGTAACGGGTAAGTCGGAATGGGGTTGAGCATGGGCGTCACGCGCCACGGGCGGAGGCGGTGGGGGGAGCAGGGGATTAGGGGGAGTGGGCGGTGAGATGTTCACCGCAGCCCTCGGTGGGCTGTGCACCGAAGAGGGGATGAACACGGGCAAGCCATGTTCGCCGGCGGAGGATAAGCTGTTTTGCGACATAACTGAACGTGTAAGAGAGAGAAGAAGACGCTTGGGAGGATTGTTTTTGAAGACGCAAAGAAAGACACACACAAACAAACACAATCGAGTTTGGGAGCATCAGCGAAATGGACGGGTTCACTGCCGATATAGCAGTATAAGTAGTAAATAGGTGGGGCGAGGGTAATTGGAGAAAGGCGGTTTGGTGTTTTTGGGGGAGGGCGCGTGTGGCTGGCTTTAGCAAACGGCATACTGTAAAAGGGAACCATCAGGATACTATTTGGTATTGCAGGTCATTCATTCCCGGTGTATGACTGTGGGTTTGTGGGGAGGAGTGTGTCACAATAAAGCTCATTGGCCTCCGCCCCATTGAGGAGAGTGATTTTGTGTAAGGGGCGTGGTTTCCGTGGAGGGGGGGAGCGGGAAGGGAAAAAGGGCAGCACAGAGAAGAGATGGGGCTGCGCGTTGGTGGAGTCGGGTTGGGGGAGGGCAGAAGTTTTCAGGGTGGGTTCGTACTTGTGTGTAAATGGACGGAGGTTTAGAACGAGCTGGCGCGCGATCGGGTGCGCCAGCGGATGTTGTGCGGCAATGTGGCAACTTGTTGTGAAGCATGACGTTTTCGGAACGGCTAACTAGTGACGGTGGTGGCGTATCGTACACACGTATTAGTTTGAGCACAAGCGGTGCTGCACCGCGGTTGAGCTCATATATGCATATGCGACATGTTTGACCGTTGATTTTGGAAAAGGTGGTGCTACATGTGACGTGGGTAGGAGGGGTGCTATGTGTTACAGTATGCGCACTGTGTAACGTTATGATGGTGTTTGGCAAAAGAAGTGAGATGTTGCGGGGCGTGGCAGTGGGGGCCGAAGAAGAAGGTTATAGGTTTTCTGTTTTTAAAACGAATGAAGGAAGAGAGTTTGCGCGTGGTTGTTCTTAGGAGAGAAGGTTTAGTTTTTAGTTGTGTTTTACTGAGAAAGAAAAGAAACAACTAATCTACAAGATCCACATGAAAGGTGTGTGTTTGTGTTTTTGGAACCCTGGGCCAATGAGCGTAGTCGTTTTCCATAGTCTATTAGCACTTCTTCTTCTCGCTCGATGGTTTCGGGTGGCCACTATTGTGATAAGGTGGTAGTCTTGGATTCCTGACTTTGAGTTTTTCAAAGTAGACGAAAGGCGCGCTACTACATTTGGTGTGCGAGGTTTGGGAGTACCTTGTCCCGTAAGGCCTGAATGTCGAGGTCCTCTGGGCGGTATTGGGCATCATTGATGATTCCGCCAACACAGAACGGGGCAGGCGTGATCCACATGGAGTGGGTTCCACGGTCTCCCGGGTGGGCAGTCTGACAAAGTCCGGACCTGTCACTCGGATTTCCATGGAAGTGGAGTTGAAGCGCTCCACGGTGACGGCGAGCAAACCGTTGGCATACGAAGACTGTGTGGCGGAGCGTTTGGAGAGGTCGTGGTAGACGAGGGTTCCATAAAAGTAGCACACTGTGTCGCCTTCATTAAACTGGCGTGCGGCAAAGACCCCGTCTCCGCCAAGGGTGTCGGATGTCGGACTTTTTGGTATACACTCCATGGGCATACCCTTCTATGGCCAGTAACGTATCCGGATCAATCTGAGTGAGAAGGCCCTGTTTCTCTCGCGGCCATTCATGCACCGGTTTACTGCGGCAAACGGCTGCAAACTCACGGTCTTTCCACAAGTTGCAGAGAAAGGAAGCGAGCGGCGCAGGAAAAATTTGGTACTGTGGCAGACCGGGAGGCGCGGTCCAAAGGTATTTCGATCGCAGGTCCGTGTTCGGTAGTGAGCGAACTACGCGATGAACTTGGATGATGAGATGGTGCGGCACTTCAATGTCGGTGCTGTTCTGTAAAACGGTTTTGATAAAGTGAACGACAGCATTGTGTTTTGCGTGAGCGTAACACACTGCGTCTTTCTCGCACCCCAAAAGCGTCTGTGACCTGGGAGCTCCATGCACGCCAAAGCGGTGGAACCCGTTCCGGCATATAAATCCACCACCATGTCGCCAGCTGAGAATAGCGGCTTATGAGTTCCTTGAGTAGAGCACGACTCTTCTGCTCCGGGCGTACTTTTTCAGTGACGGCGTTGTGATTGTTGGTGACAGAATGCAGGCGATTCCAACGCAGGGTCTCGCCAGCGGCTAGTCCCGGCACGTTATCAATCACGTTCTTGTAAGCCGGGTAGCGAGAAGGAACGTAGTTGTAGTTGACCGAGGTTTACGCGAGCCAGGTTTTCATCGTGAGTGAGCCCCGTTTTGATGCCGTGAATGGCGTATACTCGGTGATGGGCAACGGCGACGTTCGCAGCCCGCGGTGGCTCCCAGTAGGATGGGAGGCGGCGCGGACGAAAACCAACGGCACAGGGTCCACCTTGAATAGCGCAGTTTGGGACTCGGAAATGCTTTTGAAGCACGACAACCACGGCCTGAACTGGCGAATGGAGCAAAAGAGAATAAAGTGGCCGCCAGGGCACAACAGCTCGCCAATAACCTGCGCCGTGCGCTTCATATCGTCTTGGGAAATGGCGTCCGTGGTTGCTGTTTTGTGGCGGCCAGAGCCAGCTACCGAATGTTGTATGGCGGGTCGGTGAGGACCAGTTGCACTGCTCCGACTGGAGATGAGGCGGTAGTTCGTTTGATAATATCCACCTGTACGAATTCTTTGAAATCGACACCGTAGAGGCGAATATACCTTTTCCAATTTCGTCCTCCGCCTCTTGTAGAAGCGTTGAGAGTAGTAGTTTGGGTGAAGGAGTGCGGCGGGAGGACGCGAGTTTCGTTGACGTTGTAGGGAAGATTTGGGGGTTGGGGAGGAGGTGAGGGACCAGCGGCGTTGGGCGCGTTCCGACGACGACGGTAGTGGCGCTGCCGGATCAGGCGGAAGTTGCTGCTGTGACTCGTTCATAATGATGTCCACCAACTCGGTCTTCTTTTTGGCTATCTCCACGACGGGTTTGAGGGGTGGCCCGGAATAGGGCCGACCATGGCCATTCGAATCGGGGTCCAAAGTGGCAGACCGAACGAACGTCGTGAAGCGGTGAGGGTACACGTCGACGGTCGAGTTATACTCGAATTGCGTCAAAGATATGCCAGCGAGCGGTTTCATCCATTTCGTATAGGAAGTCGTTGAAAAGCAGCGCGGTGAAGGTCTTTCAAAAAATTCGGAAGCTAGCACGCGTAGATTGCGGTCAACCTCGTCTGTGTGGGACCAGGCGACGCTGTCCAATTCAGATTGGACTTTGGAAGGCTGAGCCTTCTTGGCAAATGTGGTAGTTTGCGATAAAGGGGCGTAGCCTC
>JARGXX010000089.1:0-48162 GCA_030374765.1 Agarophyton chilense | reverse complement strand
GTACGCGGAGTAGGTGCCGTCGCCGATCACAAATCTCTTTCGCAATGCCTCGTCGTGCAATCGTCAGACGTGCACAAGAGGAAGAGGTCGATGAAATCGAGCCAGTCCAGGAAACTCTCCTAGGCGATAAGCCGGAGTGTACGGACGAAATGCTCTTCGACTTCACGAAACCACTCTTAATAAAAGTTTGCGCTCCCTTTCGTAAACAGATTCAAGTAGTGGATGAACGATCGCTCGCAGAACAGTCTATGTGAGCCAATTGATGAAGCATGCTGAAGAGGATACGATACCGAAATCTATCGTGGTACCCCGTATGCCTCAGCTTCAAAGCGCTCAGATAGACAAATACAGCTCGCAGTTCAAACACTTCGGAAAATTTTGCGAAACAATTTCTGAAACTTCTTATTCAAGCCAAACTGGACGAAGTCCGTGAGCTTAAAAAGTCTCGAAGGAAACTACTCGAAGAAGCTTTCGAAAGTTTGGAGGAGGCGCTTACGGAGGGCCTCATTTGCCTTTCGTACGTCACCAATGAACAAACCAAGAACTCTGTGAAAGGTTCAAGGAAAATGTTTGTATCTTCTCTGAATGATAGAAGATACAAGCCACAATAGCGAGCGGTCTAGGTAGCTACATAAAGAACACCAAAAAGAAAGCTGACCTCCTGAAGAAATCCGCGCAATCGGCTGATGAAGAGGGGGCCCCAGAAGGGGTCGATCAGACGCGGAAGGAGCTAGCAGCCCTTAGAAATAGAATTAGTGTTTTGGAGAGTTCTCGTAAGAATAATCCCCCCAAAGCTCCAAAAGCCCCTAATAACCAAAAGCCCCTAAAGGGCAGGGCTAAAGCAGCGGGGAAAAGTAGTGTAAAGCCTAATCCGAAGCCGAAAAACGGAAAGGCAGGCGCCGCCGGACGGGGCGCCAGGCAAAATTAAACCGTTCCAGGCCAAGGAAGCCCCGTTCCTTCTCCTGCGAGTTCAAATATAACCCACCGGTTGGAATCAAAGACGAGGAAGTACCTTTTGAAGTTAAAAAGGTACTCTCCGTCGGTGGTGGGTTCATGCTTCGAACTCCATTAAAGGAATGCCTTGAAGATACAGTGGATCCCCTCTTTAAGGCACTAGGAACGGGGACAGGGAGAAGGTTCATCCCCTAGCTATGCGAGTGACACGGAAGTTTGAGAGAGAACTCACTCGTATTGAGGATGACATTCCCCCAGCCTTGCATCGAACGTTGATGCGAGGTATTAAGTACATGAAGACGAAGGACTGGGTCGTCAAACAAGCCGATAAGAACCTCGGACTCACACTTATGAGCCGAGAGTTCTACGACGACCTTGTGCGCAAGGAGATTCGTGAGGGTGCATTCTCCGAGGTAAGCCTCATTCCCCATGGAAGGGCTCCTCGGTAACCTCAACGCAATCTTGCTGGCATGTAATCTGGGGAGGAAATTCACAGATGAAACGCTAGAATACGCTTTAGGCGCCAAGTTCCCGGCACCCTTCTATGTACTACCGAAGATTCACAAGCTACGGTGAAGTCTAGACCGATCACGGCGTCACACTCGTACATCACGTCGGGGTTGTCTAGACAACTTAGCACCATTCTCAACAAGGAGGTGCAAAAGATTCCGGCTATAACAGTTAATAGCTGGCAAACCGTAAGGCAATTGGAACATATAGAGCTCCCGTCAGACTGTGTCTTCTTGACGTATGACGTGGAGCGATGTTACCCCAGCATCGATATCAGAGACGCCATAAGAACTCTGTTACATGAATTGCCTCACATATTCATGGCAAACAAAGGCTTCTGGTGTCGTGCTTTGGAGTTCATCATGTTTAACAACTATGTAACAGATGGACAGGGTGTACATCGACAGCTTATTGGTACAGCAACTGGAACACCGGTAGCTCCAGCATTTGCTAACCTTTATTTGTTCTTTAAGTTTCGAGGAATCTTCTTGGACTTTGTAAGCAAGATCATCATCAATCGCCGCTATATTGATGATGGACTTGTGATACTCAGAGATAGGGCAACTGCGGAGGCTCTCATGCATAGATTGAACACCTGTTCAAACCTGTCTATGACATGGGACATCAGCTCCAAAAAAGCAGTCTATCTTGACTTGGAGATATATAAAGGAAGGAGGTTTATGTTTCATAACATTGTGGACATTCGGGTATACACAAAGCCCATCTCCAAGTTCCTATATCTCCATGGAAAGTCCAACCATCCCACGCATACTTTGTCAGGAATCGTGAAAGGAGAAATGATAAGATATCTCCGTAACACTTCCGATAAACATACGTGGGAGGCCAAAGTAAGCATCCTATTCCGAATGTTAGCGAATCGTGGATACACAGGACAGCATCTACGGGCTGCTTTGGAATATGTGTCTTACCAAGACAGGGCGAAATATCTTGAGAAGTTCGTCAAACCATCTCCAGACTTGGGAGGATGGGTAGTCTGCAGATTCCATCCTCGCATTAAGATGTTCTGGCGCGCGCTTCAAGGAACTAATGGAAGTTCAAGTCCCGCGAAGTGGAATCCAAGAGAAATGGCCACGTACTCTTGTCTTCAGACGAGGTAATGGAGTAGCTCGCCATGTCATAAGTGCTATTGCGAAAGGAGCAAAGTCTTCGGACTTAGCCAATAGCACTCAAAACAAACTAATGGAACCAATTAGAAATGACCAACTGTCCAAGAACGGGGCTAAAAACCCCACTCTGGGCTTAGTTAAGTTAGTAATGTTCGTTTCATTAGATAGGGAGCAACATAAGTAGAGCAGTGCTTGGGCCATAGGAGGCTATGTAAGAAGCCGTGGAGAGCTCTCCACCTCTCTTCCAACCTTCTCATCCCAACATAAGGCACTGAGGAGTCATAAAGACGAAAGCGCTCTGCCACATCGTTCACTTCACCCCGCTTCCCCTCCCTTTCCCTTTCCCCCTCCCCTTCCGGCTTCAAGGGCGTCCTAGTCCTTAAGCAGTCTCTCTCTCTCCCCCCCCTTACATTCTGCGCGACGCAGCACACTTTCAACCACCTTACTCAATCCCTAAAACCCCTGTACGCGGAGTAGGTGCCGTCGCCGATCACAAATCTCTTTCGCAATGCCTCGTCGTGCAATCGTCAGACGTGCACAAGAGGAAGAGGTCGATGAAATCGAGCCAGTCCAGGAAACTCTCCTAGGCGATAAGCCGGAGTGTACGGACGAAATGCTCTTCGACTTCACGAAACCACTCTTAATAAAAGTTTGCGCTCCCTTTCGTAAACAGATTCAAGTAGTGGATGAGACGATCGCTCGCAGAACAGTCTATGTGAGCCAATTGATGAAGCATGCTGAAGAGGATCCGATACCGAAATCTATCGTGGTACCCCGTATGCCTCAGCTTCAAAGCGCTCAGATAGACAAATACAGCTCGCAGTTCAAACAACTTTCGGAAAAATTTTGCGAAACAATTTCTGAAACTTCTTATTCAAGCCAAACTGGACGAAGTCCGTGAGCTTAAAAAGTCTCGAAGGAAACTACTCGAAGAAGCTTTCGAAAGTTTGGAGGAGGCGCTTACGGAGGGCCTCATTTGCCTTTCGTACGTCACCAATGAACAAACCAAGAACCTCTGTGAAAGGTTCAAGGAAATGTTTGTATCTTCTCTGAATGATAAGAAGATACAAGCCACAATAGCGAGCGGTCTAGGTAGCTACATAAAGAACACCAAAAAGAAAGCTGACCTCCTGAAGAAATCCGCGCAATCGGCTGATGAAGAGGGGGCCCCAGAAGGGGTCGATCAGACGCGGAAGGAGCTAGCAGCCCTTAGAAATAGAATTAGTGTTTTGGAGAGTTCTCGTAAGAATAATCCCCCCAAAGCTCCAAAGCCCCTAATAAACAAAAGCCCCTAAAGGGCAGGGCTAAAGCAGCGGGGAAAAGTAGTGTAAAGCCTAATCCGAGCCGAAAAACGGAAAGGCAGGCGCCGCCGGACGGGGCCCAGGCAAAATTAAACCGTTCCAGGCCAAGGAAGCCCCGTTCCTTCTCCTGCGAGTTCAAATATAACCCACCGGTTGGAATCAAAGACGAGGAAGTACCTTTTGAAGTTAAAAAGGTACTCTCCGTCGGTGGTGGGTTCATGCTTCGAACTCCATTAAAGGAATGCCTTGAAGATACAGTGGATCCCCTCTTTAAGGCACTAGGAACGGGGACAGGGAGAATGGTTCATCCCCTAGCTATGCGAGTGACACGGAAGTTTGAGAGAGAACTCACTCGTATTGAGGATGACATTCCCCCAGCCTTGCATCGAACGTTGATGCGAGGTATTAAGACATGACAGAAGACGAAGGACTGGGTCGTCAAACAAGCCGATAAGAAACTCGGACTCACACTTATGAGCCGAGAGTTCTACGACGACCTTGTGCGCAAGGAGATTCGTGAGGGTGCATTCTCCGAGGTAAGCTCATTCCCCCATGGAAGGCTCCTCGGTAACCTCAACGCAATCTTGCTGGCATGTAATCTGGGGAGGAAATTCACAGATGAAACGCTAGAATACGCTTTAGGCGCCAAGTTCCCGGCACCCTTCTATGTACTACCGAAGATTCACAAGCCTACGGTGAAGTCTAGACCGATCACGGCGTCACACTCGTACATCACGTCGGGGTTGTCTAGACAACTTAGCACCATTCTCAACAAGGAGGTGCAAAAGATTCCGGCTATAACAGTTAATAGCTGGCAAACCGTAAGGCAATTGGAACATATAGAGCTCCCGTCAGACTGTGTCTTCTTGACGTATGACGTGGAGCGATGTTACCCCAGCATCGATATCAGAGACGCCATAAGAACTCTGTTACATGAATTGCCTCACATATTCATGGCAAACAAAGGCTTCTGGTGTCGTGCTTTGGAGTTCATCATGTTTAACAACTATGTAACAGATGGACAGGGTGTACATCGACAGCTTATTGGTACAGCAACTGGAACACGGTAGCTCCAGCATTTGCTAACCTTTATTTGTTCTTTAAGTTTCGAGGAATCTTCTTGGACTTTGTAAGCAAGATCATCATCAATCGCCGCTATATTGATGATGGACTTGTGATACTCAGAGATAGGGCAACTGCGGAGGCTCTCATGCATAGATTGAACACCTGTTCAAACCTGTCTATGACATGGGACATCAGCTCCAAAAAAGCAGTCTATCTTGACTTGGAGATATATAAAGGAAGGAGGTTTATGTTTCATAACATTGTGGACATTCGGGTATACACAAAGCCCATCTCCAAGTTCCTATATCTCCATGGAAAGTCCAACCATCCCACGCATACTTTGTCAGGAATCGTGAAAGGAGAAATGATAAGATATCTCCGTAACACTTCCGATAAACATACGTGGGAGGCCAAAGTAAGCATCCTATTCCGAATGTTAGCGAATCGTGGATACACAGACAGCATCTACGGGCTGCTTTGGAATATGTGTCTTACCAAGACAGGGCGAAATATCTTGAGAAGTTCGTCAAACCATCTCCAGACTTGGGAGGATGGGTAGTCTGCAGATTCCATCCTCGCATTAAGATGTTCTGGCGCCGCTTCAAGGAACTAATGAAGTTCAAGTCCCGCGAAGTGGAATCCAAGAGAAATGGCCACGTACTCTTGTCTTCAGACGAGGTAATGGAGTAGCTCGCCATGTCATAAGTGCTATTGCGAAAGGAGCAAAAGTCTTCGGACTTAGCCAATAGCACTCAAAACCAAACTAATGGAACCAATTAGAAATGACCAACTGTCCAAGAACGGGGCTAAAAACCCCACTCTGGGCTTAGTTAAGTTAGTAATGTTCGTTTCATTAGATAGGGAGCAACATAAGTAGAGCAGTGCTTGGGCCATAGGAGGCTATGTAAGAAGCCGTGGAGAGCTCTCCACCTCTCTTCCAACTTCTCATCCCAACATAAGGCACTGAGGAGTCATAAAGACGAAAGCGCTCTGCCACATCGTTCACTTCACCCCGCTTCCCCTCCCTTTCCCTTTCCCCCTCCCCTTCCGGCTTCAAGGGCGTCCTAGTCCTTAAGCAGTCTCTCTCTCTCCCCCCCCTTACATTCTGCGCGACGCAGCACACTTTCAACCACCTTACTCAATCCCTAAAACCCCTGTACGCGGAGTAGGTGCCGTCGCCGATCACAAATCTCTTTCGCAATGCCTCGTCGTGCAATCGTCAGACGTGCACAAGAGGAAGAGGTCGATGAAATCGAGCCAGTCCAGGAAACTCTCCTAGGCGATAAGCCGGAGTGTACGGACGAAATGCTCTTCGACTTCACGAACCACTCTTAATAAAAGTTTGCGCTCCCTTTCGTAAACAGATTCAAGTAGTGGATGAGACGATCGCTCGCAGAACAGTCTATGTGAGCCAATTGATGAAGCATGCTGAAGATACGATACATACCGAAATCTATCGTGGTACCCCGTATCTCAGCTTCAAAGCGCTCAGATAGACAAATACAGCTCGCAGTTCAAACAACTTTCGGAAAATTTTGCGAAACAATTTCTGAAACTTCTTATTCAAGCCAAACTGGACGAAGTCCGTGAGCTTAAAAAGTCTCGAAGGAAACTACTCGAAGAAGCTTTCGAAAGTTTGGAGGAGGCGCTTACGGAGGGCCTCATTTGCCTTTCGTACGTCACCAATGAACAAACCAAGAACCTCTGTGAAAGGTTCAAGGAAATGTTTGTATCTTCTCTGAATGATAAGAAGATACAAGCCACAATAGCGAGCGGTCTAGGTAGCTACATAAAGAACACCAAAAAGAAAGCTGACCTCCTGAAGAAATCCGCGCAATCGGCTGATGAAGAGGGGGCCCCAGAAGGGGTCGATCAGACGCGGAAGGAGCTAGCAGCCCTTAGAAATAGAATTAGTGTTTTTGGAGAGTTCTCGTAAGAATAATCCCCCCAAAGCTCCAAAAGCCCCTAATAAACAAAAGCCCCTAAAGGGCAGGGCTAAAGCAGCGGGGAAAAGTAGTGTAAAGCCTAATCCGAAGCCGAAAAACGGAAGGGCAGGCGCCGCCGGACGGGGCGCCAGGCAAAATTAAACCGTTCCAGGCCAAGGAAGCCCCGTTCCTTCTCCTGCGAGTTCAAATATAACCCACCGGTTGGAATCAAAGACGAGGAAGTACCTTTTGAAGTTAAAAAGGTACTCTCCGTCGGTGGTGGGTTCATGCTTCGAACTCCATTAAAGGAATGCCTTGAAGATACAGTGGATCCCCTCTTTAAGGCACTAGGAACGGGGACAGGGAGAATGGTTCCTCCCAGAGCTATGCGAGTGGACACGGAAGTTTGAGAGAGAACTCACTCGTATTGAGGATGACATTCCCCCAGCCTTGCATCGAACGTTGATGCGAGGTATTAAGTAAATGAAAAGACGAAGGACTGGGTCGTCAAACAAGCCGATAAGAACCTCGGACTCACACTTATGAGCCGAGAGTTCTACGACGACCTTGTGCGCAAGGAGATTCGTGAGGGTGCATTCTCCGAGGTAAGCTCATTCCCCCATGGAAGGCTCCTCGGTAACCTCAACGCAATCTTGCTGGCATGTAATCTGGGGAGGAAATTCACAGATGAAACGCTAGAATACGCTTTAGGCGCCAAGTTCCCGGCACCCTTCTATGTACTACCGAAGATTCACAAGCCTACGGTGAAGTCTAGACCGATCACGGCGTCACACTCGTACATCACGTCGGGGTTGTCTAGACAACTTAGCACCATTCTCAACAAGGAGGTGCAAAAGATTCCGGCTATAACAGTTAATAGCTGGCAAACCGTAAGGCAATTGGAAACATATAGAGCTCCCGTCAGACTGTGTCTTCTTGACGTATGACGTGGAGCGATGTTACCCCAGCATCGATATCAGAGACGCCATAAGAACTCTGTTACATGAATTGCCTCACATATTCATGGCAAACAAAGGCTTCTGGTGTCGTGCTTTGGAGTTCATCATGTTTAACAACTATGTAACAGATGGACAGGGTGTACATCGACAGCTTATTGGTACAGCAACTGGAACACCGGTAGCTCCAGCATTTGCTAACCTTTATTTGTTCTTTAAGTTTCGAGGAATCTTCTTGGACTTTGTAAGCAAGATCATCATCAATCGCCGCTATATTGATGATGGACTTGTGATACTCAGAGATAGGGCAACTGCGGAGGCTCTCATGCATAGATTGAACACCTGTTCAAACCTGTCTATGACATGGGACATCAGCTCCAAAAAAGCAGTCTATCTTGACTTGGAGATATATAAAGGAAGGAGGTTTATGTTTCATAACATTGTGGACATTCGGGTATACACAAAGCCCATCTCCAAGTTCCTATATCTCCATGGAAAGTCCAACCATCCCACGCATACTTTGTCAGGAATCGTGAAAGGAGAAATGATAAGATATCTCCGTAACACTTCCGATAAACATACGTGGGAGGCCAAAGTAAGCATCCTATTCCGAATGTTAGCGAATCGTGGATACACAGGACAGCATCTACGGGCTGCTTTGGAATATGTGTCTTACCAAGACAGGGCGAAATATCTTGAGAAGTTCGTCAAACCATCTCCAGACTTGGGAGGATGGGTAGTCTGCAGATTCCATCCTCGCATTAAGATGTTCTGGCGCCGCTTCAAGGAACTAATGGAAGTTCAAGTCCCGCGAAGTGGAATCCAAGAGAAATGGCCACGTACTCTTGTCTTCAGACGAGGTAATGGAGTAGCTCGCCATGTCATAAGTGCTATTGCGAAAGGAGCAAAGTCTTCGGACTTAGCCAATAGCACTCAAAACCAAACTAATGGAACCAATTAGAAATGACCAACTGTCCAAGAACGGGGCTAAAAACCCCACTCTGGGCTTAGTTAAGTTAGTAATGTTCGTTTCATTAGATAGGGAGCAACATAAGTAGAGCAGTGCTTGGGCCATAGGAGGCTATGTAAGAAGCCGTGGAGAGCTCTCCACCTCTCTTCCAACCTTCTCATCCCAACATAAGGCACTGAGGAGTCATAAAGACGAAAGCGCTCTGCCACATCGTTCACTTCACCCCGCTTCCCCTCCCTTTCCCTTTCCCCCTCCCCTTCCGGCTTCAAGGGCGTCCTAGTCCTTAAGCAGTCTCTCTCTCTCCCCCCCCTTACATTCTGCGCGACGCAGCACACTTTCAACCACCTTACTCAATCCCTAAAACCCCTGTACGCGGAGTAGGTGCCGTCGCCGATCACAAATCTCTTTCGCAATGCCTCGTCGTGCAATCGTCAGACGTGCACAAGAGGAAGAGGTCGATGAAATCGAGCCAGTCCAGGAAACTCTCCTAGGCGATAAGCCGGAGTGTACGGACGAAATGCTCTTCGACTTCACGAAACCACTCTTAATAAAAGTTTGCGCTCCCTTTCGTAAACAGATTCAAGTAGTGGATGAGACGATCGCTCGCAGAACAGTCTATGTGAGCCAATTGATGAAGCATGCTGAAGAGGATACGATACCGAAATCTATCGTGGTACCCCGTATGCCTCAGCTTCAAAGCGCTCAGATAGACAAATACAGCTCGCAGTTCAAACAACTTTCGGAAAATTTTGCGAAACAATTTCTGAAACTTCTTATTCAAGCCAAACTGGACGAAGTCCGTGAGCTTAAAAAGTCTCGAAGGAAACTACTCGAAGAAGCTTTCGAAAGTTTGGAGGAGGCGCTTACGGAGGGCCTCATTTGCCTTTCGTACGTCACCAATGAACAAACCAAGAACCTCTGTGAAAGGTTCAAGGAAATGTTTGTATCTTCTCTGAATGATAAGAAGATACAAGCCACAATAGCGAGCGGTCTAGGTAGCTACATAAAGAACACCAAAAAGAAAGCTGACCTCCTGAAGAAATCCGCGCAATCGGCTGATGAAGAGGGGGCCCCAGAAGGGGTCGATCAGACGCGGAAGGAGCTAGCAGCCCTTAGAAATAGAATTAGTGTTTTGGAGAGTTCTCGTAAGAATAATCCCCCCAAAGCTCCAAAAGCCCCTAATAAACAAAAGCCCCTAAAGGGCAGGGCTAAAGCAGCGGGGAAAAGTAGTGTAAAGCCTAATCCGAAGCCGAAAAACGGAAAGGCAGGCGCCGCCGGACGGGGCGCCAGGCAAAATTAAACCGTTCCAGGCCAAGGAAGCCCCGTTCCTTCTCCTGCGAGTTCAAATATAACCCACCGGTTGGAATCAAAGACGAGGAAGTACCTTTTGAAGTTAAAAAGGTACTCTCCGTCGGTGGTGGGTTCATGCTTCGAACTCCATTAAAGGAATGCCTTGAAGATACAGTGGATCCCCTCTTTAAGGCACTAGGAACGGGGACAGGGAGAATGGTTCATCCCCTAGCTATGCGAGTGACACGGAAGTTTGAGAGAGAACTCACTCGTATTGAGGATGACATTCCCCCAGCCTTGCATCGAACGTTGATGCGAGGTATTAAGTACATGAAGACGAAGGACTGGGTCGTCAAACAAGCCGATAAGAACCTCGGACTCACACTTATGAGCCGAGAGTTCTACGACGACCTTGTGCGCAAGGAGATTCGTGAGGGTGCATTCTCCGAGGTAAGCTCATTCCCCCATGGAAGGCTCCTCGGTAACCTCAACGCAATCTTGCTGGCATGTAATCTGGGGAGGAAATTCACAGATGAAACGCTAGAATACGCTTTAGGCGCCAAGTTCCCGGCACCCTTCTATGTACTACCGAAGATTCACAAGCCTACGGTGAAGTCTAGACCGATCACGGCGTCACACTCGTACATCACGTCGGGGTTGTCTAGACAACTTAGCACCATTCTCAACAAGGAGGTGCAAAAGATTCCGGCTATAACAGTTAATAGCTGGCAAACCGTAAGGCAATTGGAACATATAGAGCTCCCGTCAGACTGTGTCTTCTTGACGTATGACGTGGAGCGATGTTACCCCAGCATCGATATCAGAGACGCCATAAGAACTCTGTTACATGAATTGCCTCACATATTCATGGCAAACAAAGGCTTCTGGTGTCGTGCTTTGGAGTTCATCATGTTTAACAACTATGTAACAGATGGACAGGGTGTACATCGACAGCTTATTGGTACAGCAACTGGAACACCGGTAGCTCCAGCATTTGCTAACCTTTATTTGTTCTTTAAGTTTCGAGGAATCTTCTTGGACTTTGTAAGCAAGATCATCATCAATCGCCGCTATATTGATGATGGACTTGTGATACTCAGAGATAGGGCAACTGCGGAGGCTCTCATGCATAGATTGAACACCTGTTCAAACCTGTCTATGACATGGGACATCAGCTCCAAAAAAGCAGTCTATCTTGACTTGGAGATATATAAAGGAAGGAGGTTTATGTTTCATAACATTGTGGACATTCGGGTATACACAAAGCCCATCTCCAAGTTCCTATATCTCCATGGAAAGTCCAACCATCCCACGCATACTTTGTCAGGAATCGTGAAAGGAGAAATGATAAGATATCTCCGTAACACTTCCGATAAACATACGTGGGAGGCCAAAGTAAGCATCCTATTCCGAATGTTAGCGAATCGTGGATACACAGGACAGCATCTACGGGCTGCTTTGGAATATGTGTCTTACCAAGACAGGGCGAAATATCTTGAGAAGTTCGTCAAACCATCTCCAGACTTGGGAGGATGGGTAGTCTGCAGATTCCATCCTCGCATTAAGATGTTCTGGCGCCGCTTCAAGGAACTAATGGAAGTTCAAGTCCCGCGAAGTGGAATCCAAGAGAAATGGCCACGTACTCTTGTCTTCAGACGAGGTAATGGAGTAGCTCGCCATGTCATAAGTGCTATTGCGAAAGGAGCAAAGTCTTCGGACTTAGCCAATAGCACTCAAAACCAAACTAATGGAACCAATTAGAAATGACCAACTGTCCAAGAACGGGGCTAAAAACCCCACTCTGGGCTTAGTTAAGTTAGTAATGTTCGTTTCATTAGATAGGGAGCAACATAAGTAGAGCAGTGTTGGGCCATAGGAGGCTATGTAAGAAGCCGTGGAGAGCTCTCCACCTCTCTTCCAACCTTCTCATCCCAACATAAGGCACTGAGGAGTCATAAAGACGAAAGCGCTCTGCCACATCGTTCACTTCACCCCGCTTCCCCTCCCTTTCCCTTTCCCCCTCCCCTTCCGGCTTCAAGGGCGTCCTAGTCCTTAAGCAGTCTCTCTCTCTCCCCCCCTTACATTCTGCGCGACGCAGCACACTTTCAACCACCTTACTCAATCCCTAAAACCCCTGTACGCGGAGTAGGTGCCGTCGCCGATCACAAATCTCTTTCGCAATGCCTCGTCGTGCAATCGTCAGACGTGCACAAGAGGAAGAGGTCGATGAAATCGAGCCAGTCCAGGAAACTCTCCTAGGCGATAAGCCGGAGTGTACGGACGAAATGCTCTTCGACTTCACGAAACCACTCTTAATAAAAGTTTGCGCTCCCTTTCGTAAACAGATTCAAGTAGTGGATGAGACGATCGCTCGCAGAACAGTCTATGTGAGCCAATTGATGAAGCATGCTGAAGAGGATACGATACCGAAATCTATCGTGGTACCCCGTATGCCTCAGCTTCAAAGCGCTCAGATAGACAAATACAGCTCGCAGTTCAAACAACTTTCGGAAAATTTTGCGAAACAATTTCTGAAACTTCTTATTCAAGCCAAACTGGACGAAGTCCGTGAGCTTAAAAAGTCTCGAAGGAAACTACTCGAAGAAGCTTTCGAAAGTTTGGAGGAGGCGCTTACGGAGGGCCTCATTTGCCTTTCGTACGTCACCAATGAACAAACCAAGAACCTCTGTGAAAGGTTCAAGGAAATGTTTGTATCTTCTCTGAATGATAAGAAGATACAAGCCACAATAGCGAGCGGTCTAGGTAGCTACATAAAGAACACCAAAAAGAAAGCTGACCTCCTGAAGAAATCCGCGCAATCGGCTGATGAAGAGGGGGCCCCAGAAGGGGTCGATCAGACGCGGAAGGAGCTAGCAGCCCTTAGAAATAGAATTAGTGTTTTGGAGAGTTCTCATAAGAATAATCCCCCCAAAGCTCCAAAAGCCCCTAATAAACAAAAGCCCCTAAAGGGCAGGGCTAAAGCAGCGGGGAAAAGTAGTGTAAAGCCTAATCCGAAGCCGAAAAACGGAAAGGCAGGCGCCGCCGGACGGGGCGCCAGGCAAAATTAAACCGTTCCAGGCCAAGGAAGCCCCGTTCCTTCTCCTGCGAGTTCAAATATAACCCACCGGTTGGAATCAAAGACGAGGAAGTACCTTTTGAAGTTAAAAAGGTACTCTCCGTCGGTGGTGGGTTCATGCTTCGAACTCCATTAAAGGAATGCCTTGAAGATACAGTGGATCCCCTCTTTAAGGCACTAGGAACGGGGACAGGGAGAATGGTTCATCCCCTAGCTATGCGAGTGACACGGAAGTTTGAGAGAGAACTCACTCGTATTGAGGATGACATTCCCCCAGCCTTGCATCGAACGTTGATGCGAGGTATTAAGTACATGAAGACGAAGGACTGGGTCGTCAAACAAGCCGATAAGAACCTCGGACTCACACTTATGAGCCGAGAGTTCTACGACGACCTTGTGCGCAAGGAGATTCGTGAGGGTGCATTCTCCGAGGTAAGCTCATTCCCCCATGGAAGGCTCCTCGGTAACCTCAACGCAATCTTGCTGGCATGTAATCTGGGGAGGAAATTCACAGATGAAACGCTAGAATACGCTTTAGGCGCCAAGTTCCCGGCACCCTTCTATGTACTACCGAAGATTCACAAGCCTACGGTGAAGTCTAGACCGATCACGGCGTCACACTCGTACATCACGTCGGGGTTGTCTAGACAACTTAGCACCATTCTCAACAAGGAGGTGCAAAAGATTCCGGCTATAACAGTTAATAGCTGGCAAACCGTAAGGCAATTGGAACATATAGAGCTCCCGTCAGACTGTGTCTTCTTGACGTATGACGTGGAGCGATGTTACCCCAGCATCGATATCAGAGACGCCATAAGAACTCTGTTACATGAATTGCCTCACATATTCATGGCAAACAAAGGCTTCTGGTGTCGTGCTTTGGAGTTCATCATGTTTAACAACTATGTAACAGATGGACAGGGTGTACATCGACAGCTTATTGGTACAGCAACTGGAACACCGGTAGCTCCAGCATTTGCTAACCTTTATTTGTTCTTTAAGTTTCGAGGAATCTTCTTGGACTTTGTAAGCAAGATCATCATCAATCGCCGCTATATTGATGATGGACTTGTGATACTCAGAGATAGGGCAACTGCGGAGGCTCTCATGCATAGATTGAACACCTGTTCAAACCTGTCTATGACATGGGACATCAGCTCCAAAAAAGCAGTCTATCTTGACTTGGAGATATATAAAGGAAGGAGGTTTATGTTTCATAACATTGTGGACATTCGGGTATACACAAAGCCCATCTCCAAGTTCCTATATCTCCATGGAAAGTCCAACCATCCCACGCATACTTTGTCAGGAATCGTGAAAGGAGAAATGATAAGATATCTCCGTAACACTTCCGATAAACATACGTGGGAGGCCAAAGTAAGCATCCTATTCCGAATGTTAGCGAATCGTGGATACACAGGACAGCATCTACGGGCTGCTTTGGAATATGTGTCTTACCAAGACAGGGCGAAATATCTTGAGAAGTTCGTCAAACCATCTCCAGACTTGGGAGGATGGGTAGTCTGCAGATTCCATCCTCGCATTAAGATGTTCTGGCGCCGCTTCAAGGAACTAATGGAAGTTCAAGTCCCGCGAAGTGGAATCCAAGAGAAATGGCCACGTACTCTTGTCTTCAGACGAGGTAATGGAGTAGCTCGCCATGTCATAAGTGCTATTGCGAAAGGAGCAAAGTCTTCGGACTTAGCCAATAGCACTCAAAACCAAACTAATGGAACCAATTAGAAATGACCAACTGTCCAAGAACGGGGCTAAAAACCCCACTCTGGGCTTAGTTAAGTTAGTAATGTTCGTTTCATTAGATAGGGAGCAACATAAGTAGAGCAGTGTTTGGGCCATAGGAGGCTATGTAAGAAGCCGTGGAGAGCTCTCCACCTCTCTTCCAACCTTCTCATCCCAACATAAGGCACTGAGGAGTCATAAAGACGAAAGCGCTCTGCCACATCGTTCACTTCACCCCGCTTCCCCTCCCTTTCCCTTTCCCCCTCCCCTTCCGGCTTCAAGGGCGTCCTAGTCCTTAAGCAGTCTCTCTCTCTCCCCCCCCTTACATTCTGCGCGACGCAGCACACTTTCAACCACCTTACTCAATCCCTAAAACCCCTGTACGCGGAGTAGGTGCCGTCGCCGATCACAAATCTCTTTCGCAATGCCTCGTCGTGCAATCGTCAGACGTGCACAAGAGGAAGAGGTCGATGAAATCGAGCCAGTCCAGGAAACTCTCCTAGGCGATAAGCCGGAGTGTACGGACGAAATGCTCTTCGACTTCACGAAACCACTCTTAATAAAAGTTTGCGCTCCCTTTCGTAAACAGATTCAAGTAGTGGATGAGACGATCGCTCGCAGAACAGTCTATGTGAGCCAATTGATGAAGCATGCTGAAGAGGATACGATACCGAAATCTATCGTGGTACCCCGTATGCCTCAGCTTCAAAGCGCTCAGATAGACAAATACAGCTCGCAGTTCAAACAACTTTCGGAAAATTTTGCGAAACAATTTCTGAAACTTCTTATTCAAGCCAAACTGGACGAAGTCCGTGAGCTTAAAAAGTCTCGAAGGAAACTACTCGAAGAAGCTTTCGAAAGTTTGGAGGAGGCGCTTACGGAGGGCCTCATTTGCCTTTCGTACGTCACCAATGAACAAACCAAGAACCTCTGTGAAAGGTTCAAGGAAATGTTTGTATCTTCTCTGAATGATAAGAAGATACAAGCCACAATAGCGAGCGGTCTAGGTAGCTACATAAAGAACACCAAAAAGAAAGCTGACCTCCTGAAGAAATCCGCGCAATCGGCTGATGAAGAGGGGGCCCCAGAAGGGGTCGATCAGACGCGGAAGGAGCTAGCAGCCCTTAGAAATAGAATTAGTGTTTTGGAGAGTTCTCATAAGAATAATCCCCCCAAAGCTCCAAAAGCCCCTAATAAACAAAAGCCCCTAAAGGGCAGGGCTAAAGCAGCGGGGAAAAGTAGTGTAAAGCCTAATCCGAAGCCGAAAAACGGAAAGGCAGGCGCCGCCGGACGGGGCGCCAGGCAAAATTAAACCGTTCCAGGCCAAGGAAGCCCCGTTCCTTCTCCTGCGAGTTCAAATATAACCCACCGGTTGGAATCAAAGACGAGGAAGTACCTTTTGAAGTTAAAAAGGTACTCTCCGTCGGTGGTGGGTTCATGCTTCGAACTCCATTAAAGGAATGCCTTGAAGATACAGTGGATCCCCTCTTTAAGGCACTAGGAACGGGGACAGGGAGAATGGTTCATCCCCTAGCTATGCGAGTGACACGGAAGTTTGAGAGAGAACTCACTCGTATTGAGGATGACATTCCCCCAGCCTTGCATCGAACGTTGATGCGAGGTATTAAGTACATGAAGACGAAGGACTGGGTCGTCAAACAAGCCGATAAGAACCTCGGACTCACACTTATGAGCCGAGAGTTCTACGACGACCTTGTGCGCAAGGAGATTCGTGAGGGTGCATTCTCCGAGGTAAGCTCATTCCCCCATGGAAGGCTCCTCGGTAACCTCAACGCAATCTTGCTGGCATGTAATCTGGGGAGGAAATTCACAGATGAAACGCTAGAATACGCTTTAGGCGCCAAGTTCCCGGCACCCTTCTATGTACTACCGAAGATTCACAAGCCTACGGTGAAGTCTAGACCGATCACGGCGTCACACTCGTACATCACGTCGGGGTTGTCTAGACAACTTAGCACCATTCTCAACAAGGAGGTGCAAAAGATTCCGGCTATAACAGTTAATAGCTGGCAAACCGTAAGGCAATTGGAACATATAGAGCTCCCGTCAGACTGTGTCTTCTTGACGTATGACGTGGAGCGATGTTACCCCAGCATCGATATCAGAGACGCCATAAGAACTCTGTTACATGAATTGCCTCACATATTCATGGCAAACAAAGGCTTCTGGTGTCGTGCTTTGGAGTTCATCATGTTTAACAACTATGTAACAGATGGACAGGGTGTACATCGACAGCTTATTGGTACAGCAACTGGAACACCGGTAGCTCCAGCATTTGCTAACCTTTATTTGTTCTTTAAGTTTCGAGGAATCTTCTTGGACTTTGTAAGCAAGATCATCATCAATCGCCGCTATATTGATGATGGACTTGTGATACTCAGAGATAGGGCAACTGCGGAGGCTCTCATGCATAGATTGAACACCTGTTCAAACCTGTCTATGACATGGGACATCAGCTCCAAAAAAGCAGTCTATCTTGACTTGGAGATATATAAAGGAAGGAGGTTTATGTTTCATAACATTGTGGACATTCGGGTATACACAAAGCCCATCTCCAAGTTCCTATATCTCCATGGAAAGTCCAACCATCCCACGCATACTTTGTCAGGAATCGTGAAAGGAGAAATGATAAGATATCTCCGTAACACTTCCGATAAACATACGTGGGAGGCCAAAGTAAGCATCCTATTCCGAATGTTAGCGAATCGTGGATACACAGGACAGCATCTACGGGCTGCTTTGGAATATGTGTCTTACCAAGACAGGGCGAAATATCTTGAGAAGTTCGTCAAACCATCTCCAGACTTGGGAGGATGGGTAGTCTGCAGATTCCATCCTCGCATTAAGATGTTCTGGCGCCGCTTCAAGGAACTAATGGAAGTTCAAGTCCCGCGAAGTGGAATCCAAGAGAAATGGCCACGTACTCTTGTCTTCAGACGAGGTAATGGAGTAGCTCGCCATGTCATAAGTGCTATTGCGAAAGGAGCAAAGTCTTCGGACTTAGCCAATAGCACTCAAAACCAAACTAATGGAACCAATTAGAAATGACCAACTGTCCAAGAACGGGGCTAAAAACCCCACTCTGGGCTTAGTTAAGTTAGTAATGTTCGTTTCATTAGATAGGGAGCAACATAAGTAGAGCAGTGTTTGGGCCATAGGAGGCTATGTAAGAAGCCGTGGAGAGCTCTCCACCTCTCTTCCAACCTTCTCATCCCAACATAAGGCACTGAGGAGTCATAAAGACGAAAGCGCTCTGCCACATCGTTCACTTCACCCCGCTTCCCCTCCCTTTCCCTTTCCCCCTCCCCTTCCGGCTTCAAGGGCGTCCTAGTCCTTAAGCAGTCTCTCTCTCTCCCCCCCCTTACATTCTGCGCGACGCAGCACACTTTCAACCACCTTACTCAATCCCTAAAACCCCTGTACGCGGAGTAGGTGCCGTCGCCGATCACAAATCTCTTTCGCAATGCCTCGTCGTGCAATCGTCAGACGTGCACAAGAGGAAGAGGTCGATGAAATCGAGCCAGTCCAGGAAACTCTCCTAGGCGATAAGCCGGAGTGTACGGACGAAATGCTCTTCGACTTCACGAAACCACTCTTAATAAAAGTTTGCGCTCCCTTTCGTAAACAGATTCAAGTAGTGGATGAGACGATCGCTCGCAGAACAGTCTATGTGAGCCAATTGATGAAGCATGCTGAAGAGGATACGATACCGAAATCTATCGTGGTACCCCGTATGCCTCAGCTTCAAAGCGCTCAGATAGACAAATACAGCTCGCAGTTCAAACAACTTTCGGAAAATTTTGCGAAACAATTTCTGAAACTTCTTATTCAAGCCAAACTGGACGAAGTCCGTGAGCTTAAAAAGTCTCGAAGGAAACTACTCGAAGAAGCTTTCGAAAGTTTGGAGGAGGCGCTTACGGAGGGCCTCATTTGCCTTTCGTACGTCACCAATGAACAAACCAAGAACCTCTGTGAAAGGTTCAAGGAAATGTTTGTATCTTCTCTGAATGATAAGAAGATACAAGCCACAATAGCGAGCGGTCTAGGTAGCTACATAAAGAACACCAAAAAGAAAGCTGACCTCCTGAAGAAATCCGCGCAATCGGCTGATGAAGAGGGGGCCCCAGAAGGGGTCGATCAGACGCGGAAGGAGCTAGCAGCCCTTAGAAATAGAATTAGTGTTTTGGAGAGTTCTCATAAGAATAATCCCCCCAAAGCTCCAAAAGCCCCTAATAAACAAAAGCCCCTAAAGGGCAGGGCTAAAGCAGCGGGGAAAAGTAGTGTAAAGCCTAATCCGAAGCCGAAAAACGGAAAGGCAGGCGCCGCCGGACGGGGCGCCAGGCAAAATTAAACCGTTCCAGGCCAAGGAAGCCCCGTTCCTTCTCCTGCGAGTTCAAATATAACCCACCGGTTGGAATCAAAGACGAGGAAGTACCTTTTGAAGTTAAAAAGGTACTCTCCGTCGGTGGTGGGTTCATGCTTCGAACTCCATTAAAGGAATGCCTTGAAGATACAGTGGATCCCCTCTTTAAGGCACTAGGAACGGGGACAGGGAGAATGGTTCATCCCCTAGCTATGCGAGTGACACGGAAGTTTGAGAGAGAACTCACTCGTATTGAGGATGACATTCCCCCAGCCTTGCATCGAACGTTGATGCGAGGTATTAAGTACATGAAGACGAAGGACTGGGTCGTCAAACAAGCCGATAAGAACCTCGGACTCACACTTATGAGCCGAGAGTTCTACGACGACCTTGTGCGCAAGGAGATTCGTGAGGGTGCATTCTCCGAGGTAAGCTCATTCCCCCATGGAAGGCTCCTCGGTAACCTCAACGCAATCTTGCTGGCATGTAATCTGGGGAGGAAATTCACAGATGAAACGCTAGAATACGCTTTAGGCGCCAAGTTCCCGGCACCCTTCTATGTACTACCGAAGATTCACAAGCCTACGGTGAAGTCTAGACCGATCACGGCGTCACACTCGTACATCACGTCGGGGTTGTCTAGACAACTTAGCACCATTCTCAACAAGGAGGTGCAAAAGATTCCGGCTATAACAGTTAATAGCTGGCAAACCGTAAGGCAATTGGAACATATAGAGCTCCCGTCAGACTGTGTCTTCTTGACGTATGACGTGGAGCGATGTTACCCCAGCATCGATATCAGAGACGCCATAAGAACTCTGTTACATGAATTGCCTCACATATTCATGGCAAACAAAGGCTTCTGGTGTCGTGCTTTGGAGTTCATCATGTTTAACAACTATGTAACAGATGGACAGGGTGTACATCGACAGCTTATTGGTACAGCAACTGGAACACCGGTAGCTCCAGCATTTGCTAACCTTTATTTGTTCTTTAAGTTTCGAGGAATCTTCTTGGACTTTGTAAGCAAGATCATCATCAATCGCCGCTATATTGATGATGGACTTGTGATACTCAGAGATAGGGCAACTGCGGAGGCTCTCATGCATAGATTGAACACCTGTTCAAACCTGTCTATGACATGGGACATCAGCTCCAAAAAAGCAGTCTATCTTGACTTGGAGATATATAAAGGAAGGAGGTTTATGTTTCATAACATTGTGGACATTCGGGTATACACAAAGCCCATCTCCAAGTTCCTATATCTCCATGGAAAGTCCAACCATCCCACGCATACTTTGTCAGGAATCGTGAAAGGAGAAATGATAAGATATCTCCGTAACACTTCCGATAAACATACGTGGGAGGCCAAAGTAAGCATCCTATTCCGAATGTTAGCGAATCGTGGATACACAGGACAGCATCTACGGGCTGCTTTGGAATATGTGTCTTACCAAGACAGGGCGAAATATCTTGAGAAGTTCGTCAAACCATCTCCAGACTTGGGAGGATGGGTAGTCTGCAGATTCCATCCTCGCATTAAGATGTTCTGGCGCCGCTTCAAGGAACTAATGGAAGTTCAAGTCCCGCGAAGTGGAATCCAAGAGAAATGGCCACGTACTCTTGTCTTCAGACGAGGTAATGGAGTAGCTCGCCATGTCATAAGTGCTATTGCGAAAGGAGCAAAGTCTTCGGACTTAGCCAATAGCACTCAAAACCAAACTAATGGAACCAATTAGAAATGACCAACTGTCCAAGAACGGGGCTAAAAACCCCACTCTGGGCTTAGTTAAGTTAGTAATGTTCGTTTCATTAGATAGGGAGCAACATAAGTAGAGCAGTGTTTGGGCCATAGGAGGCTATGTAAGAAGCCGTGGAGAGCTCTCCACCTCTCTTCCAACCTTCTCATCCCAACATAAGGCACTGAGGAGTCATAAAGACGAAAGCGCTCTGCCACATCGTTCACTTCACCCCGCTTCCCCTCCCTTTCCCTTTCCCCCTCCCCTTCCGGCTTCAAGGGCGTCCTAGTCCTTAAGCAGTCTCTCTCTCTCCCCCCCCTTACATTCTGCGCGACGCAGCACACTTTCAACCACCTTACTCAATCCCTAAAACCCCTGTACGCGGAGTAGGTGCCGTCGCCGATCACAAATCTCTTTCGCAATGCCTCGTCGTGCAATCGTCAGACGTGCACAAGAGGAAGAGGTCGATGAAATCGAGCCAGTCCAGGAAACTCTCCTAGGCGATAAGCCGGAGTGTACGGACGAAATGCTCTTCGACTTCACGAAACCACTCTTAATAAAAGTTTGCGCTCCCTTTCGTAAACAGATTCAAGTAGTGGATGAGACGATCGCTCGCAGAACAGTCTATGTGAGCCAATTGATGAAGCATGCTGAAGAGGATACGATACCGAAATCTATCGTGGTACCCCGTATGCCTCAGCTTCAAAGCGCTCAGATAGACAAATACAGCTCGCAGTTCAAACAACTTTCGGAAAATTTTGCGAAACAATTTCTGAAACTTCTTATTCAAGCCAAACTGGACGAAGTCCGTGAGCTTAAAAAGTCTCGAAGGAAACTACTCGAAGAAGCTTTCGAAAGTTTGGAGGAGGCGCTTACGGAGGGCCTCATTTGCCTTTCGTACGTCACCAATGAACAAACCAAGAACCTCTGTGAAAGGTTCAAGGAAATGTTTGTATCTTCTCTGAATGATAAGAAGATACAAGCCACAATAGCGAGCGGTCTAGGTAGCTACATAAAGAACACCAAAAAGAAAGCTGACCTCCTGAAGAAATCCGCGCAATCGGCTGATGAAGAGGGGGCCCCAGAAGGGGTCGATCAGACGCGGAAGGAGCTAGCAGCCCTTAGAAATAGAATTAGTGTTTTGGAGAGTTCTCATAAGAATAATCCCCCCAAAGCTCCAAAAGCCCCTAATAAACAAAAGCCCCTAAAGGGCAGGGCTAAAGCAGCGGGGAAAAGTAGTGTAAAGCCTAATCCGAAGCCGAAAAACGGAAAGGCAGGCGCCGCCGGACGGGGCGCCAGGCAAAATTAAACCGTTCCAGGCCAAGGAAGCCCCGTTCCTTCTCCTGCGAGTTCAAATATAACCCACCGGTTGGAATCAAAGACGAGGAAGTACCTTTTGAAGTTAAAAAGGTACTCTCCGTCGGTGGTGGGTTCATGCTTCGAACTCCATTAAAGGAATGCCTTGAAGATACAGTGGATCCCCTCTTTAAGGCACTAGGAACGGGGACAGGGAGAATGGTTCATCCCCTAGCTATGCGAGTGACACGGAAGTTTGAGAGAGAACTCACTCGTATTGAGGATGACATTCCCCCAGCCTTGCATCGAACGTTGATGCGAGGTATTAAGTACATGAAGACGAAGGACTGGGTCGTCAAACAAGCCGATAAGAACCTCGGACTCACACTTATGAGCCGAGAGTTCTACGACGACCTTGTGCGCAAGGAGATTCGTGAGGGTGCATTCTCCGAGGTAAGCTCATTCCCCCATGGAAGGCTCCTCGGTAACCTCAACGCAATCTTGCTGGCATGTAATCTGGGGAGGAAATTCACAGATGAAACGCTAGAATACGCTTTAGGCGCCAAGTTCCCGGCACCCTTCTATGTACTACCGAAGATTCACAAGCCTACGGTGAAGTCTAGACCGATCACGGCGTCACACTCGTACATCACGTCGGGGTTGTCTAGACAACTTAGCACCATTCTCAACAAGGAGGTGCAAAAGATTCCGGCTATAACAGTTAATAGCTGGCAAACCGTAAGGCAATTGGAACATATAGAGCTCCCGTCAGACTGTGTCTTCTTGACGTATGACGTGGAGCGATGTTACCCCAGCATCGATATCAGAGACGCCATAAGAACTCTGTTACATGAATTGCCTCACATATTCATGGCAAACAAAGGCTTCTGGTGTCGTGCTTTGGAGTTCATCATGTTTAACAACTATGTAACAGATGGACAGGGTGTACATCGACAGCTTATTGGTACAGCAACTGGAACACCGGTAGCTCCAGCATTTGCTAACCTTTATTTGTTCTTTAAGTTTCGAGGAATCTTCTTGGACTTTGTAAGCAAGATCATCATCAATCGCCGCTATATTGATGATGGACTTGTGATACTCAGAGATAGGGCAACTGCGGAGGCTCTCATGCATAGATTGAACACCTGTTCAAACCTGTCTATGACATGGGACATCAGCTCCAAAAAAGCAGTCTATCTTGACTTGGAGATATATAAAGGAAGGAGGTTTATGTTTCATAACATTGTGGACATTCGGGTATACACAAAGCCCATCTCCAAGTTCCTATATCTCCATGGAAAGTCCAACCATCCCACGCATACTTTGTCAGGAATCGTGAAAGGAGAAATGATAAGATATCTCCGTAACACTTCCGATAAACATACGTGGGAGGCCAAAGTAAGCATCCTATTCCGAATGTTAGCGAATCGTGGATACACAGGACAGCATCTACGGGCTGCTTTGGAATATGTGTCTTACCAAGACAGGGCGAAATATCTTGAGAAGTTCGTCAAACCATCTCCAGACTTGGGAGGATGGGTAGTCTGCAGATTCCATCCTCGCATTAAGATGTTCTGGCGCCGCTTCAAGGAACTAATGGAAGTTCAAGTCCCGCGAAGTGGAATCCAAGAGAAATGGCCACGTACTCTTGTCTTCAGACGAGGTAATGGAGTAGCTCGCCATGTCATAAGTGCTATTGCGAAAGGAGCAAAGTCTTCGGACTTAGCCAATAGCACTCAAAACCAAACTAATGGAACCAATTAGAAATGACCAACTGTCCAAGAACGGGGCTAAAAACCCCACTCTGGGCTTAGTTAAGTTAGTAATGTTCGTTTCATTAGATAGGGAGCAACATAAGTAGAGCAGTGTTTGGGCCATAGGAGGCTATGTAAGAAGCCGTGGAGAGCTCTCCACCTCTCTTCCAACCTTCTCATCCCAACATAAGGCACTGAGGAGTCATAAAGACGAAAGCGCTCTGCCACATCGTTCACTTCACCCCGCTTCCCCTCCCTTTCCCTTTCCCCCTCCCCTTCCGGCTTCAAGGGCGTCCTAGTCCTTAAGCAGTCTCTCTCTCTCCCCCCCCTTACATTCTGCGCGACGCAGCACACTTTCAACCACCTTACTCAATCCCTAAACCCCTAAAACCCCTAAACCCCTAAACCCCTAAACCCCTAAAAACCCCTAAAACCCCTAAACCCCTAAAGCCCTAAACCCCTAAACCCCTAAAACCCCTAAACCCCTAAACCCCTAAACCCCTAAACCCTAAACCCCTAAACCCCTAAACCCCTAAACCCCTAAACCCTAAACCCCTAAAACCCCTTAAACCCCTAAACCCCTAAAACCCCTAAAACCCCTAAACCCCTAAACGCCCTAAAAACCCCCTAAACCCCTAAACGCCCTAAAACCCCTAAACCCCTAAACCCCTAAACCCCTAAAACCCCTAAAACCCCTAAAACCCCTAAACCCCTAAAACCCCTAAACCCCTAAAACCCCTAAAACCCCTAAAACCCCTAAACCCCCTAAAACCCCTAAACCCCTAAAACCCCTAAAACCCCTAAAACCCCTAAACCCCTAAAACCCCTAAAACCCCTAAACCCCTAAACCCCTAAAACCCCTAAACCCCTAAACCCCTAAAACCCCTAAACCCCTAAACCCCGCCCTAAAAACCCCTAAACCCCTAAACCCTAAACCCCTAAACCCCTAAACCCCTAAAACCCCTAAACCCCTAAAACCCCTAAACCCCTAAAGCCCTAAACCCCTAAACCCCTAAAGCCCCTAAACCCCTAAACCCCTAAAACCCCTAAACCCCTAAACCCCCTAAACCCCTAAAACCCCTAAACCCCATCGAGCCCCCGCTTCAACACATTAACCACTTTTTACAAAAGTTCAACACCGGCGCTCCTTGTTCGCAATCAGACCCTTTGCTTCGTCACCACTCGGAGAAGAATTCTTTCATCACCTTTTCCAAGTTTGACATCGTTCTTCACTCGCTTCATGTTCATCTGGATGTGGCGGCTCAACTATCCAGAACTGGCACAACGCCCACATCCGCTGAAAGCACCATCACCCACCACATCTTCGACTACCTCTCTCAGGTGAACATTTTGGTTAGTAAGACCTCCCTGGCTTTCTTGGACCGCCTCAACAAGCGCACCGACACAGCTTTTAAAACTGTCTCCACTGAAACCCTCAAGCGTTACGCTTCACACATTTCCCGTTTGCTTGTGTTTACTCACAGGACAAGGGCAAACCTCCCTCATCTCGTACCCGACTCAGACCTCATGTACTGCTACACTACTTCCGTGTTGGATGCCATTCGCATGTCTTCCTCTGGTGAGCTCCCCGCTCCCTTTCCTCCAACCCAACATGGCCCAGCGGTCCATAGCGCGCTCAAGCCCTTCTTGCTTCAATCTTTAGCGCCATACCACTCTTTGGATCTCCTCTCCGTTCGCAACTTCATTGCTTGCGCAAGCGTGATAAGCACCGACCCCAACCCGCCTATCGCTGCCCCCTTGCCGTCTTACCGCACGCCTGAGCCTTACGACACGGTCATTTCTCACGACCCCAACAATACCTCCTTTCGTTTTGCAGCCGCCTCAGATGTGACGCACCTCCTCGCCGCTCTTCAATATGGCATCTGTGCCTGCGCCATACACGAACTGCACGTGCTCTCCAAATCTTCTCCCCTGTTGCAACCTGCCACCCCTGCTTCCGAACGCCCAGTTCACGTTCAAGAACGCATGCGTACCATCGACGCGGCAATCGACGCTGATTCCAACAACGCCCTTTCGTTTGTCAGAAAGACACTCACGCTTGCAATGTCCATATCCTCTCGCGAGGAAATGTTCGTTTCTTTCCACAATTGTGATGTTCACCCGTCCTGCGGCATAGTGCGTGACACTCACCTCGCCCTCTCAGAAGTCGGCTCTTTGGTTTTAACTCTACACAAAGAAATACAACATACTCTTCACAACGACCTGCTTCTTGGCCACGCTCTGCCAACCGGTTTCACAAACGCGCTACACTCACTTCAGGACGACTCCTTCAACAAAAGCCCAGGCTTTTCTTTCCTTACCAACCTCAACAACCGCCCATTTATCGAACAAAACATGGCTTTCGTTTTCACTTGTCTCACGTCTTCCATGCCCCACAACTCCAACACCGACCACACTCCGTTTCTTCCGCAACGCAAGCAAAACGGTACCTTTCCCCGCACACAACTGCCCACAACCGACATTTTGGGCACCGATATGTTCACGCATGCGTTGTCGAGGTGGCTCTCATGTGCACAGAAAATCCAAGAACGCCTGTTGGTTGCGCTACACCTTTCGTCGGGCTCTCCTGCGCGCGGCACAGAGATTGAGACATACCGTATCCACAACGACCAACACTTTCAACGTTGTCTCATGCTCATCGACAAATCGCCTGTCCTCATTTGCCGGTACATGAAAACGCGAAACAGCAAAGGGGCCGCCACTCCGATTGCTCGCTTTCCCGATGCCCAAACATCCCGTCTTCTGCTCATGTACTTGACTCTGATACGTCCGTTTGAAGCATATATCGTCCGCTGCCTACACGGAGAAAACTGTTTCCAGATGCATTGGAAAATGCTGTTCGCCAACTGCGGAATTCCGTATGCCGCAAACACCATCCGCTCGATAATCAGCTCTCACTTGAGCAAACGCGGTTTCCCGATATCCTTCAACGACTATAGAAACTTCACCGTGGGAATGACCAACACAGTTTCCAATGTCACCGCATCTTCTGTAGCCGATCACATCTTGGAAGAGCTATTGACCACTGCCCATGGCCAGGCGGGCCACTCTGCGCACACCGCCGCTTTTCTTTACGCTCGTACACCACATGACATATCCGGTTTGCAGCACTCTCAACTTTCCAAATATCGCGAGTGGTCCAGCAAATGGCACCAGTATCTCGGTCTTCTTCTTAATGCTCCCCTCACCCAACAACAACAACAACACCACAGAAAACGTCCGGTTACTGACACAGTTCTACCTACACCTGAACCAAAGCGCTCCATCCATACATCGCAGCCAACCCCGTCCCCTCCCACTGACCGCTCTGCGATCCCCCATTCTCAAATCAACCTAAACCTGGCCGCCTCTCATCCTTTCAATCCACATCCGCCTGCTTTTATGGCAGCCGCCATACCGCGCGGTGGAGCTTCTCTCTTACAACAACCGCTTGTGACCTACGAACATATTACATCAGAAATGCTCCGAGCACTAAGACAGGCACTTTCCAACGACTCCGCTTTATTCAAGTCCCACCAACAATTTGTGAACACAGCGGCCGTGTACAACAGGCTGTCCAACATGCTACTACTCCAGCCGACTGGATCTGGAAAAACACTATCTCTTCTGCTCCCCGTCTTCATGGAAAAGGGCAAATACTCCACCGTTCTCATCACCCCTCTCACAGCCTTGCTCAGTGAATACGAACTGCGCGCTCAGCTCTTCGGCCTTCGTGCTTCTCGTACACCCACCCCTCCCGGATCGCACTCCTTTGCCGACATTTACATCTTTTCCGCTGAAAGACTTTCTCTTCCTTCTTTTACAGAGTTCACCACGCGACTGATCGCCGCCGACCGCCTCGCCCGCATTGCCATCGATGAATGTCACTTATTTCTTTTATGGCAACACTTTCGCCCGTGCTTGGCCAACCTCCACAACTGCTTCGGCCATATTCCCACAAAGATCCCTCGCGTGCTTTTAAGCGCGACAGTGCCGCCGCGCGACCGCCCCCTTCTTCTGTCGCAGCTGCATATCCCGAACGCGCATGTGTACGCTTCTTCGACTGCAAGAAACAACATTTCTTTTGTCGTGTATCAGCTAAGCTCAGCCCCCAGCACTTCGCGTGCCACACGCTTTCGCGCCGCTCATGGCCACTTTCAGGATGTGTTTGGATACCTGCTTCAGCTGGGCGTCTCAATCATGCAAGAGCATGTGGCTCGATTGCTTCACTCGTCGGCTGACACAACCCTAGCTCGCGTTCTTATATTCTCGTTAACACGCCCGGCTGCCGAAGCTGTCCATGAAGCTCTCGCCGCTTCGCGTTCTTCTTTTGGTGCCCTTAAACAATCCACTACTGTCACGGTTCTCCTGTACCATTCTGGTCTCTCCGATGTTCGTAAACGCCGGGCTCACACCCTTTGGAACTCTCCGCCTTCTTCCAGCGCACCCACAACCAACCACATTCTCTTCATGGTTTGCACCTCTTCTTTTGGTACGGGCATCGACGTTCCCAACGTTCGCCTGGTTTTCAACTTTGGTGGAGTAGCGAGTCTTTGCGACCTCGCGCAACAGGCCGGCAGGGCCGGCCGCGATGGAAACCCATCCACTTGCGTCACCATTTATTTCCAGCCCTACTTCAAACTCGTTACGGAAACTCTTTCTTCGTCCTCATCCAACACAAATGCGTTTGAGGAGCCCAATCGCATATACAACCAAGCACTTTCCACGGAGCGTTGGTTGGAAGCGCAGCATTGGGTCGAATGCAAATCTGTTTGTCGAAGGAACGCCCTCTATTTCCACATGGACGGAAAAGAACCAGGCATCTGTCTCTTCTCTCCTTCGGTTCTTAATTGCGATATTTGCAATAGCATCGCAGCTGTCTCCCCCTCTCCCACCCCGGAACGAAGCTCCGTTTCCGCTACCCCTTCTGCCTCTCAGCACGCCCAATCCATTTCACCGTCACCCAGCGCTTCCCCACAAACGCCCACGCCGCCAAAAAACCGTGCCAATCAATCAAACAGAACATCCTTAAACAACCAAAACACCAACACCAACGGCGGCCCAACACAAAGCCCCAAACCCCACGCCAGTCGTCCACCACGACCCCCCACCTCCACTCCATCGCCGTTGCTGACAACCACGCATCCATCCGCAGCGACCCAATCGCCCACTGTCGCTCATTCTCAATCTCAGTCGCACTCTGCCACCTTCTTTTACACCTTGGAACGAAAAACACCGCAACAAATCGTGTCACACTTCGAGGAGCTCTCCCGCCGACTTGCCCCTCTCTGTGTGCCATGCTTGCTGCACGAAAAAACGCAAGTGCACTTGACGGACACTCATGCATGCCCCCATTCCCGTCAACGATGCTTCAGATGCTTTTCGCCGCACCATATATCGCGCAACTGCAGGTTCGATAAATCACCTCAAGGAACCTGCTACCGTTGCCATCTCGGATTCTGCAAGGGACTCAAAACTCATTCTCAACCGCACACTTTTGGAACAAGACACTGCATCTTCATTTCGCTCTATCAACTGGCATGGGTCTTGTGGCGAACATGCTCCAAAACTCGCTCCGAAATTGCACTCCACCTCTTTGACGGCCGCATGCAATCCAAGTTCAACTCCATTTCCCAATCCTCCCAAGATTCCTCACCCCTCCACCTTGAAATAGACGCCATGTTTCATGATTGGTTAACACACAACAACCACTTTGCCGTACCCAACATTCTACGCCTTGCAGCTTGGTGGAAGTCAACCACAACACTCATTTAAGCACGATTTTAGATTCCAACCCGGTACAATAAACACCCATTCTTCTTTCTCCATTTTGCTTTCAACTCTCTTCCTTGCCACAGAAAACCACATTTCCTACTCTTTATACTTAAGTATAACGCCAAACACCCCATATTCGACCGTTACATTACACCCAACCCAGCAACAAGCGTTATTCAAACGACTCTATCTCCAGCTCAACCTCAGCCCCTAAATACCCCAACTCCGCCTCAAAAATACAGTGTAACGAAACAACCTACACTCTATATCAGTCCTACACATAAAGCCCAGTACACTTATCGAATGCAGGTCGCTCAACACAGAACTTTATCCAACCACCGCAGATATCGAGTACACCCTCAAACAATCTGTTCACCACGCATTCGTACTATAATGGAACTTGACGTCTCGACTCTAGACTCCTAAAACCCCTAAAATCCAATAAACGAAAAGCTTCCCCTAAAACCCCTAAAGCCCTCCAGCCCCTAAACAATGTTTTCCTCTCCGTAAATAAAAAATCCCATAAAGGTAAAGTTTCCCCTAAACCCCCTGAACCCCTGAACCCCTGAACCTCTAAAACCCCTAAAACCCCTACACAATGTTTTCCTCTCCGTAACTTCAAAATCCCATAAAGGTAAAGCTTCTCCTAAAACCCCTAAACCCCTAAACCCCTAAACCCCTAAACCCCTGAAACCTGTAAAAGCCCGTACACAATGGTTTCCTCTACGAAAACGTAAACTCCCGTAGGCCCTGACCGATAGCTACTTAGTGGCGATGCCACTGTTGGACAAACCTTAACGTCATAAGAATCTACCTGTCATCGTTAAGCATACGTCATCCCTACCTCACTAAACGCACTGCACGCGTCTTCTTTAGCTGAGAGTGTGGCGCCAGCACTCGCGTGACCTACTACTCACCACACTCAACCTACATTGAACTTGGCAATACCATCGAATATCGACCCCCAGTGTTGCCGGATATGAAAACCATCCTAGAACCAAGCGCAAACGCACCTTTTTCAGCCGCGTACACGACCCCAAAAACGCACATACAAAACGCCTGACAATGTGCCATCTGCCTCCACGAAATAGCCACAGAACCAAGCGCAAACGCATAACACAACCCTTTCTTTTGATAAAAATTTCGCACATTATCCAGCTTACAACACAGCTCGACTGTGCAGCGGAGATGTGGCTGAAACCAAGCGCCTTTGAGTGCCACACTCGACGCACGCCTCCACGTTGTGCAGCAAAAATGTTACAATAAAACATGTGCAAACGCAGGATTTGGCAGAAAGCCCAGCGCGCCTAAAATTTATGATTTTTTCAAATGCAAATATTGCGAAAATGGGTGCTGCGCGCCAACATCTGGCAATTCGCGCGCTACGTTACCCGAACGAAGCGCCTGAGCGCAATTAGCCACGATTTTTTGAGCGTGCCAATGTGTCATACGCGCTCTCCAGCACAACGTTTTCCATCCAGGGGGTCAAAATCGCACATACGTCGAATGCAGCGCGTGGCGCTTGGTGTATGTAATTACCAAGCGCTACTGACAACTGCGTTTTACCAAGCGCCAGCCCACACTTACAACCTGTAATATATATAGGGATTGCCTGCGGGCACTTTTGGTCAACTGCGAATTACGGCTCATAATTTGCACCCCGAAAGTGCGAAAAAATAATGCAAATCAACAATCACGTAGCAAATTATGAGCCGTAATTTGCAGGTGAAAAATTCTGCCAGCAGGCAATTCTTGGACACTCTCAACTAAACACGCCAACATCCCAAAACAACCCTCCACAGCCTAAAGTCCTAGAACCGCACCCCAGAACAAGTTCTACGGCAGGGTTTTCCACCCCGCTCCTGGACATGCTTTAAACCCGTCTAAATGCGTAAAATGCCGCAAATCATGTTTGAAACCCGGCTCTCTTTACTTTTGTGCAACACTATGAACCCATAACAAATGCGTAAAATCTCGCATGAACCACCGTAGACTAATCTCAATAGTCAGTTCAAACGTTTAAACTTACTTTTGTTCTTCTGCTTTTCTTGGAGCGCGCACAACTATCTAAACCCATTGTACCACGTAATCAAAACAATGATCAAAAACTCAACATTCAACCCAGCAGGTCAATTGCTACCTCAACTCCTCACCACTCGCTATGCAGCTGCTACAACTTCTCGCCAACGCACCGAGAAACACTTTTTTACAACAAACTCTGTCGGTAGCTTTAGGACGCCCTAGTTCACCCTTCCTACCTGACAGTCTTTGAATGTTGTAGTGTTGGGATGGCCAACTCTTACAATAAACATTCAGCCTTAACCGGTTCAATAACCGTCGTTACCGCCGGCATAAAGCCGTTAGAGGGAGACACAGGCATGGGAATCGGCTCTATAGAGCAGCTATTGCCTTGGTACGGCGCCTGGTAGAAGAGAAACGAGTTTGCTCACATTGAGTGAAATTGCCTGCGGGCACTTTTGGTCAACTGCGAATTACGGCTCATAATTTGCACCCCGAAAGTGCGAAATAATAATGCAAATCAACAATCGGGGTGCAAATTATGAGCCGTAATTCGCAGTTGAAATTTATTGCCTGCAGGCAATCCCAATCGCTCTTTTTGACTACGTCTGCCCACATCCTAAAACACCCCCCTGGGCCCCCCACACGCCATATTACGTCTTCAACCAAGTATTCTAAAACACATAGCCTCCACAGCACATGGTAAACATCACGCGCTAGGGTGCCACCGCGCATTCAAGTGGCCATTGCTTTACATATGCACGCACGTGCTTCCATTACTTTTACGCGGAGCTGCAGTACGTCGACTTACCTCAATACGCGTGTACGCTGTGATGACTTTACCGTTTAATACAATCATCACGGAAAAGTACGGGTAACTTTCGATATAAGATACCTTTTTGAAAACCACATTTACGCCTGCAATCGTCAAATGGCCCCATTTCGTAACACTTCTATATTCCTCACAACACAAAACCGCCTCCTTGACTGGTCCCCCCCCCGTTGCAATCGCGTGTACTCATCGTACGGTTTTATACTGCATACAGTGGCGCCGTTGCAAGCGCCACATCTACTTGGAATACCGTATTCAGAAAATGTTCTACGTATGACTAAAACAACCACTGATGTAGTACTATGTGTGTTACTACCTCTTACTTATGCTGATTACCAATAGTATTAGTAGCACATATACTTGTACTACCAGAATTACTAGTACAAGTAGAGGAAGAAGCACGATGAAAGGTTAGGTTTTAGGATAGAAACGAGTACTTTATTCCAAGGTATCTAGATATGCTACTGTTACAACAGACCGCATCGGTGCATCATGCGTTATTGGCTTCAGATTCATCACTGACGACCCAGTCAGACTCATGAATGCCATCGCTATCAGCCCCTGCATAGCCGTTGTTGTCCCCTCCCACCAATTGCAAAATCTCCGCGTCTAAATCCGATTCGTCGTTGGCCACCTCCATCGCTTCTATCTCGTCTGCTTCTATCGGCGACTGCTCATCGTCCTCTCCGGAGTTATTCTTGGTCCCTTGTTCCCCCAGTCCTTCATATTCCTCTTCGGCTTGTAGGTCCACGTCATCATTGGACACAAACCGCGGAGTGAATCCCTGTTGCCGGTGAACTGCATCAGGGAGCTGATATCCGTCAGGCACCATGTACATGTGGTAGCGGACCAGCTCACGCTCCATGTACCCGTCTTCGTAAGAAGCTCCAGCGTGGAACACGTCTCCCCTGCCAATGAAAACAGAGAACGGCGGCACTCGCAACTTTTTCACCTCCATGCTCTTCGAAAGCTGCTTCAGGCGCTGCAAGCTTCCGAATACCGTGCGGTGCGAATCTTCGCACACCCATATGGGGAACGAAAACTGCCCAGAAACCATCATAAAGTACCCCGGGTTCCCTCCGGCCTCCCTTTCTTCGTGCGTCAGCCCTCGAAAGTCGGTGTGAAGAGCTTGCCGCCGGCATTCCAAGCTCGTGCACAAAACTCTGCCTCCCGTCACCGGCCCATGCATCTTGATGCTGTTGCTGAGGTTGTTGTTCAATCGCAACGCACACAAGATCTGGCCCAGCCGCGCATCCAACAATGCCCGACGCCGAACAAGCCACTCCAATTGCGGGTCGCGTTCTACTGCATCCACCATCCCGGCTCGGGTCGTCATAAACCTTCCAACTCCTACATTCCGATCCTTCCCATCCACCGCCGATCCGGCGTTGATAATCGGGTTCCATCTTATGCGGTTCGATTCAATCCGCAAGTCGGGCTGCTGCTTGAAGTTGTCTTCAAACCATTGCAGCATTTTCCCAGACACATCCCCACCATTCAAACATTTCGGCGCACCCTCATCGGTTGCAAACGATTCCAAAATGCAGAACCCTTGGTGTTGCAGCTCCCTGCGCTTTTCACCGAAGAACTCCAACGCCAACTCATCCCGCTCCATCGCTGCCATCCACAGGCGCTCCTCTTCACTTTTCGGATTGCCGCTCGTCGGTAGCACTTGTCCAAACACCGGAACCTTGGTAGATTCCAGCGCCGCATGCTTCTCCTTCGCGGCGTGCCAAAACACCAGATGGTGGACCAGCTTCAGCTCTTCCGCCGTCAGGCATTCAGCTCGGTGCTTGGACGCCATATGGATGGTGTCCAGCCAAGGATGCACGTGTTCAATCACGTTAACATCCTTTGGCAACATGCTCGGCGGCACATTTGCCCAATTACACCATGCCGGCGATGAAGCCCCTTTGTAAGTTTCTGGCAGCCTCATCCATTGCGGCGGTCCATCGGGAGGGTTAGAGTCGTCAAATGGGCGCTCAATGTCAGCATCTCTCATCGACCCCTCCCCACCCTGCTGCACACCTTCACCCACTGCATCGTCTGTCACGAATGCCTCATTACCCTCGCCGTCTGAGAAGTTCTCGGCGCGGATTCCCAGGTTCCCCAACAGTTCAAACAGAGTATCTCTCCGCAACTGCTTCATCCGCTGCAACAACTCCCTTTCCTGTGCCAGTTGGGTTCTCTTCGACCGGCGACTGGGTGGAGACAGTCTCGTGTCAGGAGCTTTTCGCTTCACACCCCTTGCACGCCCAACCGGCACCTCTTCCACCCTTGGAACAGTTCTTTTTCCTTTCCCCTTACGCGTGCTCACCCTTGGACGCGACTCGTTGTAGTTCATGTCGTCGTCCAAGTCCAACACAGCCACCTCCGGCGACGGCACCACAGTCTTCACCTTCGCCCGTCCCGGAGCGCTCCGACTTTGATGCTGCCCCGAGGGCTCGCTGGAGACCCTGTCCCTACTCCTCTCCTCACTCCCTACTTCAAACAACCCCTCCATCCTGTCCGTCACTTCCTTCATTTTGCGCTCCAGCTTCCTTTCCCACTGTCGGTCGCTCCCGGAGTTCTCCATCTTCGACACAATCATAACGAGGAAGTTCCGCACGGTGGACGTTTCCACTCCGCCAATGCTCATTTGGGTGTCGAGCACGGCGGCAACCGTCACGTCCTTCTTCTCTGCCACTTGTCGGCAAAAGAAGTACACCTGCAGCGCAAACTTGAAAAAGTAATACCGCATATCCTCGAAACGGCCCCTTCTCCCCCCTTCGAAACCCCCGCGGGTACCCAGTAAAGCCTTCACACACTCCACGCAAAACAAAAAACCGCCTTCATCGAGTGTGTACAACCGGTCGTCCGACAAATGCGACAGACCCAACTTCGGCGCCTCTTTGCACACCTTCTCAAAGTTGCTCAGCAACTCCGGGCTCCTTACAAGAGCAAGGGCAATGTCGGCGTAGCGCCGAAGTTGCGTCGTTTCCAATGTGCCGAGTAGCATAAACTCTTGCATCGCTACTGCCACCGCATATGACGTCAGTGACTTGACCTTCACTTTGTCATCCAACACTGACGCCATTATGAACGACACGGTGGTGTGCACGCGGTCTGCAAACGACATCGCCAACACGTTGCTTGCCATGATGTTCAGCTTACAACCGATGCTCAACCGCTCCTTCCTTGTGAGGTCCTTCCCGTCCGGTCGCAACCACAGAACGACGTCCAGCACTTGGGTCATGCTTTTCCACCTCTGGGACGTGTTCCTCAGGTCTTGGTACACCACCAAACGATGAAGCCCATCCACCAACAGACACTCACAGGTAATTGAATTGCCTTGAAGAACCTCATCCACTGATCTGCCGCCGAGCACGATTGCAACGCTCACCCGCCCAACCGCTCCCAAAACACCTTGCTGCTCCATCATAACCTTCAAATTCTCCCTGTGCTGCCCATTCAATGCCCGCACTTGATGCTCCCCGTAGCGAATTCTGCCGATATCCACCGTAGCATTCACCTGCCTATAGTGGTTCAGCTCAATCTTGCTATCGGTGGGGATCGCAACAGCCTGTTTCGGAGGCTCCACCGCTTGTGACAATGACCGGGTGTTCGACGGGCCCGACCTCATACCCGTGAAAATGACGTCCTCATCCACCTCCACTGCCTTGGCGGCCGAAGTACCCACTTCAATCGTTCCGCCCGGTGGCGTACGAGGGCGTGGCGTTACTGCGCGTGAAACGGATGTGCCCCTGCGCGGCGTTGGTTGAGACCTCAGACGAGGTCGCCCAGTGCGTCGAATTGTACCAGGAGAAACGGTGGCAACAGTTGCCCCAGCACCAGTTGCAGTCGAACCAGATGCATTCGAGCGCTGCGATGCGCGCCCTTGGCGGCTCTGGGACCTCGTCTTACGACTTCCCGTTCGGGGCGTCGTAGGTGGACGCCGTTGTACGTCGGGAGTACCCTTCGACGGGGGTGGGGACTTTCTCCTCCTCTTTCCGACCGCATCAGCGGATTCATCTGAATCCACCTCAACCACCTCCCCTGTTGTTTCCATCGCCTCCATCATACCGAGGTCCCACGAATAAAAAGAATTCGGTAACACCCCACCCAGTGTTGCAGGCGGTTCTTCCACACCACCAAATCGGTACGGGTACCTAATGTCGTCAAACCCCGGCAGGATCTTAACACTGCGAACTTTCACCAAATCCTCACCTTCCGCCTCAAAGCTCTTTAGGCTAGATCCATGCATATCCCTGGACAATTCCCCCTCCTTCCTACCAGGCATCAACACAGCCGTTCCGACGCGCCGGCGGTTTCCCCCTTCGCCTTTCGCCAAAAGAAACACGACGTCGGCTGCTTTCATGTTTTGATGTTTTCCACGCGATGGCATTGCAATACACACAATATGAACCGGGGAGATGCGCGCAGAAGAGCGTGACAAAAAAAACTATGACACGGGCGAATGAAGGCGGAACACAAAGCCAAATACGGCAGATCCGAAACTCAGGCCCGCGGGGAGATGATTCAAGTAAAAGTGCAGACTTGATGCGAACTTTGATGGCGCCCGCTTGATCCGTTTACAAAACAAGACAGAGGCTGCAGTTCGGGAAAGGGAAGGAATGTGACGGCGGGGAAAACGGGTGTAAACGGGTGTACTTCGACTCCGTCCTTTCCGCGAAAAACTAAAAAGGGCTCCTAGTGGTTGTGTAGTGGCAACCTGAACCCCAACGACGCGTGACACGCGTCACAGCAATCGCGATCCGTTCCAAAAAAACCGCTGCACAGACACCAAATTTTATAAGTTTTAGGGGGGTTGTGTGTGGCAAATTGCCTGCGGGCACTTTTGGTCAACTGCGAATTACGGCTCATAATTTGCACCCCGAAAGTGCGAAATAATAATGCAAATCAACAATCGGGGTGCAAATTATGAGCCGTAATTCGCAGTTGAAATTTATTGCCTGCAGGCAATCCCAATCGCTCTTTTTGACTACGTCTGCCCACATCCAAAAACACCCCCCTGGGCCCCCAACACCCCGTTTTTTGCCTTCGCCCACACGCCCCTCCCTACATTTGCGCCACACTCGTAAACTCTCACCACACCCCTCATATCTCGCATACGCCTGCTTAGACCCATATCAAGCGTCATTGCAAAACCGAAAACCTAATGTTGTTTCACTGCGTCTCTTCACTCGCCCACAACGCTTCTTCTTCACTGCACCGTGTCACAACTCATGTACATTCAACTTTTTAATATCAACCAAGTACTCTAAACAACCAAACTTCCTCACCACTCTCCTCTCTATACAGATGCTACTAATTCTCGGAAGTGCACCAAAACATGTCTTTCCACAAACATGTCTGTCGGCACCCTTTACGCGAGCTCGTTCACCATTCAAATTCCACAGTATTCGCCTGTGGTAGTGTAAGGTTGGGCGACGCTAGAAAAGGCGTTCAGCCCCAACAGGTTCAATAACCTTCGTTTCCGCCGGTATAAAGCCGTGAGAGGGAGACACAGGCATGGGAATCGGCTCTATACAGCGTCTATGGCCTTGGTACGGCGCCTGGTAGAAGAGAAACGAGTTTGCTCACATTGAGTGAAATTGCCTGCGGGCACTTTTGGTCAACTGCGAATTACGGCTCATAATTTGCACCCCGAAAGTGCGAAATAATAATGCAAATCAACAATCGGGGTGCAAATTATGAGCCGTAATTCGCAGTTGAAATTTATTGCCTGCAGGCAATCCCAATCCCCCTTTTTGACTACGTCTGCCCACATCCAAAAACATCCCCCTGGGCCCCCCACACCCTGTTTTTCGCCTTCGCCCACACGCCTCTCCCTACATTTGTGCCACATTCCTAAACTCTCACCACACCCCTCGTCTCTCGCATACGCCTCTGTAGACCCATTTCCAGCCCCATTGCAAAACCGAAAGCCTAATGATGTTTCACAAAACCCCTTCACTCGCCCACAACGCTTCTTCTCCACTGCACCGTGTCACAACTCATGTACATTCAACTTTTCAATTTCAACCAAGTACTCCAAAAAACCAAACTTTCTCACCACTCTCCTTTCTATACAGATGCTACTAATTCTCGGAAGTGCACCAAAACATGTCTTTCCACAAACATGTCTGTCGGCACCCTTTACGCGAGCTCGTTCACCATTCACATTCGACAGTATTCGCCTGTGGTAGTCTAAGGTTGGGCGCCGCTAGAAAAGACGTTCAGCCCCAACCGGTTCAATAACCGTCGTTACCGCCGGTATAAAGCCGTGAGAGGGAGACACAGGCATGGGAATCGGCTCTATAGAGCAGCTATTGCCTTGGTACGGCGCCTGGTAGAAGAGAAACGAGTTTGCTCACATTGAGTGAAATTGCCTGCGGGCACTTTTGGTCAACTGCGAATTACGGCTCATAATTTGCACCCCGAAAGTGCGAAATAATAATGCAAATCAACAATCGGGGTGCAAATTATGAGCCGTAATTCGCAGTTGAAATTTATTGCCTGCAGGCAATCCCAATCGCTCTTTTTGACTACGTCTGCCCACATCCAAAAACACCCCCCTGGGCCCCCAACACCCCGTTTTTCGCCTTCGCCCACACGCCCCTCCCTACATTTGCGCCACACTCGTAAACTCTCACCACACCCCTCATATCTCGCATACGCCTGCTTAAACCCATATCAAGCGTCATTGCAAAACCGAAAGCCTAATGATGTTTCACTAAACACCTTCACTCGCCCACACGCCCCTCCCTACATTTGCGCCACACTCGTAAACTCTCACCACACCCCTCATATCTCGCATACGCCTGCTTAAACCCATATCAAGCGTCATTGCAAAACCGAAAGCCTAATGATGTTTCACTAAACACCTTCACTCGCCCACAACGCTTCTTCTTCACTGCACCGTGTCACAACTCATGTACATTCAACTTTTCAATTTCAACCAAGTACTCTAAAAAACCAAACTTTCTCACCACTCTCCTTTCTATACAGATGCTACTAATTCTCGGAAGTGCACCAAAACATGTCTTTCCACAAACATGTCTGTCGGCACCCTTTACGCAAGCTCGTTCACCTTTCAAATTCCACAGTATTCGCCTGTGGTAGTGTAAGGTTGGGCGACGCTAGAAAAGGCGTTCAGCCCCAACAGGTTCAATAACCTTCGTTTCCGCCGGTATAAAGCCGTGAGAGGGAGACACAGGCATGGGAATCGGCTCTATACAGCGTCTATGGCCTTGGTACGGCGCCTGGTAGAAGAGAAACGAGTTTGCTCACATTGAGTGAAATTGCCTGCGGGCACTTTTGGTCAACTGCGAATTACGGCTCATAATTTGCACCCCGAAAGTGCGAAATAATAATGCAAATCAACAATCGGGGTGCAAATTATGAGCCGTAATTCGCAGTTGAAATTTATTGCCTGCAGGCAATCCCCCTTTTGCTCCCTCAAACTGCATCTCACGTTAACCGACCCCGACCGTATTTGAGCTGTCGGCTATCGCTCTTCTGCAGTCCTCTCCGCTTGGCAACGTTCGCCTTTCGAAACTTTGTCGTTGTTTCAGCGGTGTTGCTTGTTTTGGATTCTTGCGCCCGCTGCGGTATCGAGTTACGATCAAGAACGGCTTTGACGTACACGCACCCGCTAAAGCCCAAGACCTCACCATTGCGCAAACCCCTACACGGCCCCGCTCTTTGAACCCCTAAACCCCACGACCCCTTCAATCAAGACGCCCTTGCACAACTTCAGCCCCCGAATTCCCCTTCAAAAGAACAAGTCTCTCTTCGTTCAATCACCCCCCCTTCTATCTCTCTATCTCCGCCCCCAGCCTTCTCCACCGACACTTCGAATATCTCTCCAAGTTCCGTCTTACAAGATGGTCACCACCGAAGGTCTCATTGGTTTGTTCTTGCCGCTGCGCGACGCGTACGCCCGCATGCGCCCCGATGATCCCAACGCCCGCGCGCTCCAGTACCTGGACTTGGTCTACTTCGCAGTTCAGAACCGAGGCTCTGTGCCAGCTGCAGAGGAAGTTTGCTCCTTGGTCGTGCCATCTGAAAAGCACGGCAAGTACACCAACACGGAGATACAACACAGCCTCCTCAAAAACAACTACTTTTCTCAGGTGTACCTCATGGCCAGATGTGTGGACCTCGACGATGGTAGCAACGACCGGCGTCTCAGGGACTTGTACCAGCTCTACCTCCAAATCCAAGCTTCAAGCAATACTTCTGAGCAGCAACCGTCTTCTGCTGCTGGTAATGGTACCACCCGTGCAAGTGCTCGTTCTTCCAATGCGCCTACAAATCGCCGCCGCCCCAGCCGTCAAGTCGACTTGCTCATTCCGAAAACGGCTCTCTTGTCGTCCTTCCTCAAATCGCGCATTCTGCCTCCACAGTCGCAAACTTCCAAGGACAGTCGCTCACGATTCTCCACTACCGTTGAGGCATCTCGTTTTCAAATGGTTTTGTATCTGTCGATGATCTACACTCTCAAACGCGAGAAACTCAAATCGCGCCAGACCAAGAAACAACGCCTCAATACCGGCGTTGCAACCGCGACCTCTATGTTGCCTTCGTTGCAAAACTTTAAGCACGAAACGTGCGAGCGAATTTCATTTGTCGTGCACAAGCTTGTGACCTCTTGGAATGTGTTCTGCCGCCATCTTGGGTATGACTCACTGGAGCACATGCTCGCTCCGTACATCTTGTTCGACAGCAACACCCTAACCTACCACGCTCTCGAACGCCGCGGCGAAGGCTACGCCCCTTTATCGCAAACTACCACATTTGCCAAGAACGCACAGCCTTCCAAAGTCCAATCTGAAGTGGACAGCGTCGCCTGGTCCCACACCGACGAGGTTGACCGCAATCTACGCGTGCTAGCTTCCGAATTTTTGAACGACCTTCACCGCCTGCTTTTCAACGACTTCCTATACGAAATGGATGAAACCGCTCGCTGGCAATCTTTGACGCAATTCGAGTATAACTCGACCGTCGACGTGTACCCTCACCGCTTCACGACGTTCGGTCTGCCACTTTGGACCCCGATTCGAATGGCCATGGTCGGTCCTATTCCAGGCCAACCCCTCAACCCGGCCGTGGAGATAGCCAAAAAAGAAGCCGAGTTGGTGGACATCATTATGAACGAGTCACAGCAGCAACTTCCGCCTGATCCAGGAGCGCCACTACCGTCGTCGTCGGAACGCGCCAACGCCGCTGGTCCCTCACCTCCTCCCCAACCCCCAAATCTTCCCTACAACGTCAACGAAACTCGCGTCCTCCCGCCGCACTCCTTCACCCAAACTACTACTCTCAACGCTCTACAAGAGGCGGAGGACGAAATGGAAAAGCATATTCGCCTCTACGGTGTCGATTTCAAAGAATTCGTACAGGTGGATATTATCAAACGAACTACCGCCTCATCTCCAGTCGGAGCAGTGCAACTGGTCCTCACCGACCCGCCTTACAACATTCGGTCCTTAGCTGGCCGCCACAACAGCAACCACGACGCCATTTCCCAAGACGATATGAAGCGCACGGCGCAGGTTATTGGCGAGCTGATGTGCCCTGGCGGCCACTTTATTCTCTTTTGCTCCATTCGCCAGTTCAGGCCGTGGTTGTCGTGCTTCAAGAGCATTTCCGAGTCCCATACTGCGCTGTTCAAGGTGGACCCTGTGCCGTTGGTTTTCGTCCGCGCCGCCTCCCATCCTACTGGGAGCCACCGCGGGCTGCGAACGTCGCCGTTGCCCATCACCGAGTACGCCATTCACGGCATCAAAACGGGGCTCACTCACGATGAAAACCTGGCTCGCGTAAACCTCGTCAACTACAACTACGTTCCTTCTCGCTACCCGGCTTACAAGAACGTGATTGATAACGTGCCGGGACTAGCCGCTGGCGAGACCCTGCGTTGGAATCGCCTGCATTCTGTCACCAACAATCACAACGCCGTCACTGAAAAAGTACGCCCGGAGCAGAAGAGTCGTGCTCTACTCAAGGAACTCATAAGCCGCTATTCTCAGCCTGGCGACATGGTGGTGGATTTATTTGCCGGAACGGGTTCCACCGCTTTGGCGTGCATGGAGCTCCCAGGTCACAGACGCTTTTTGGGGTGCGAGAAAGACGCAGTGTGTTACGCTCACGCAAAACACAATGCTGTCGTTCACTTTATCAAAACCGTTTTACAGAACAGCACCGACATTGAAGTGCCGCACCATCTCATCGCCAAGTTCAGTCGCCTAGTTCGCTCACTACCGAACACGGACCTGCAATCGAAATACCTTTGGACCGCGCCTCCCGGTCTGCCACAGTACCAAATTTTTCCTGCGCCGCTCGCTTCCTTTCTCTGCAACTTGTGGAAAGACCGTGAGTTTGCAGCCGTTTGCCGCACTAAACCGGTGCATGAATGGCCGCGAGAGAAACAGGGCCTTCTCACTCAGATTGATCCGGCTACGTTACTTGCCATAGAAGGGTATGCCCATGGAGTGTATACCAAAAAGTCCGACATCCGACACCCCTTGGCGGGAGACGGGGTCTTTGCCGCACGCCAGTTTAATGAAGGCGACACCGTGTGCTACTTTTATGGAACTCTCGTCTACCACGACCTCTCCAAACGCTCCGCCACACAGTCTTCGTATGCCAACGGTTTGCTCGCCGTCACCGTGGAGCGCTTCAACTCCACTTCCATGGAAATCCGAGTGACAGGTCCGGACTTTGTCAGACTGCCCACCCCGGGAGACCGTGGAACCCACTCCATGTGGATCACGCCTGCCCCGTTCTGTGTTGGCGGAATCATCAATGATGCCCAATACCGCCCAGAGGACCTCGACATTCAGGCCTTACGGGACAAGGTACTCCCCAACCCTCGCACACCAAATGTAGTAGCGCGCCTTTCGTCTACTTTGAAAAACTCAAAGTCAGGAATCCAAGACTACCACCTTATCACAATAGTAGCCACCCGAACCATCGAGCGAGAAGAAGAAGTGCTAATAGACTATGGAAACGACTACGCTCATTGGCCCAGGGTTCCAAAACCACAAACACACACCTTTCATGTGGATCTTGTAGATTAGTTGTTTCTTTTCTTTCTCAGTAGAACACAACTAAAAACTAAACCTTCTCTCCTAAGAACAACACGCGCAAACTCTCTTCCTTCATTCGTTTTAAAAACAGAAAACCTATAACCTTCTTCTTCGGCCCCCACTGCCACGCCCCGCAACATCTCACTTCTTTTGCCAAACACCATCATAACGTTACACAGTGCGCATACTGTAACACATAGCACCCCTCCTACCCACGTCACATGTAGAACCATTTTTCCAAAATCAACGGTCAAACATGTCGCATATGCATATATGAGCTCAACCGCGGTGCAGCACCGCTTGTGCTCAAACTAATACGTGTGTACGATACGCCACCACCGCCACTAGTTAGCCGTTCTGAAAACGTCATGCTTCACAACAAGTTGCCACATTGCCGCACAACATCCGCTGGCGCACCCGATCGCGCGCCAGCTCGTTCTAAACCTCCGTCCATTTACACACAAGTCCGAACCCACCCTGAAAACTTCTGCCCTCCCCCAACCCGACTCCACCACCGCGCAGCCCCATCTCTTCTCTGTGCTGCCCTTTTTCCCCTTCCCGCTCCCCCCCTGCACGGAAACCACGCCCCTTACACAAAATCACTCTCCTCAATGGGGCGGAGGCCAATGAGCTTTATTGTGACACACTCCTCCCCACAACCCCACAGTCATACACCGGGAATGAATGACCTGCAATACCAAATAGTATCGTGAAGGTTCCCTTGTACAGTATGCCATTTGCTCAAGCCAGCCACACGCGCCCTCCCCCAAAACACCAAACCGCCTTTCTCCAATTACCCTCGCCCCACCTATTTACTACTTATACTGCTATATCGGCAGTGAACCCGTCCATTTCGCTGATGCTCCCAAACTCGATTGTGTTTGTTTGTGTGTGTCTTTCTTTGCGTCTTCAAAAACAATCCTCCCAAGCGTCTTCTTCTCTCTCTTACACGTTCAGTTATGTCGCAAAACAGCTTATCCTCCGCCGGCGAACATGGCTTGCCCGTGTTCATCCCCTCTTCGGTGCACAGCCCACCGAGGGCTGCGGTGAACATCTCACCGCCCACTCCCCCTAATCCCCTGCTCCCCCCACCGCCTCCGCCCGTGGCGCGTGACGCCCATGCTCAACCCCATTCCGACTTACCCGTTACCGACGCAAATGCAGCCGACGATTCTTCCTCTTTTATCATGGCACTCGGTACCATTGTGAATATGGGTATTCATTCTATTGGGTTCTTTCCGTTGTGCGTCAACTGCCAGTGTGGGCTGCCGTCTGCCCGCGCAATCCAACATCACTTGCGCAAACAGCACTCCATCCCTTTGGAAATTGCAAGTCCCATGTCAATGGCAATCCTGCACGAGGTGCACACCTTGCGCAACAACTCTAACGTTGCCCCCGTGTGGCAAAAGTATCGCCCCCAACACAACGCTCAATTTGTGTCCGGGCCCTCTACGTTCCTCACGCCCCTGGCACACATTGCCATTCACAATGGCTATCAGTGCCCGCTCTGCAAATTCTGCTACCTCGACCCCGTTCGTTTGCAAGCGCATCTGATCGAATGCCACAATATGTCGCCTGCGGTTGCCCCAGCCACACCTTGACCGTACCGTCTCGTCGGGCCGTATTGCCTTGCAGACAGTGTACGGCGGCGTTCGTCGCCGTTTATTCCCCGTTTACAATGCTCAACCCATAGGCTGCTTGTCCAAAACTTTCCAGGTTCCGCAGGCGCCTGCGGCACGGCCTGATACCCCCCCGGCGCAGCCTGTTTGTCTCCAACCACCCCATCGTCCAGTGGCAACGACTGCCAAAGGCATCGAGCCCCCGCTTCAACACATTAACCACTTTTTACAAAAGTTCAACACCGGCGCTCCTTGTTCGCAATCAGACCCTTTGCTTCGTCACCACTCGGAGAAGAATTCTTTCATCACCTTTTCCAAGTTTGACATCGTTCTTCACTCGCTTCATGTTCATCTGGATGTGGCGGCTCAACTATCCAGAACTGGCACAACGCCCACATCCGCTGAAAGCACCATCACCCACCACATCTTCGACTACCTCTCTCAGGTGAACATTTTGGTTAGTAAGACCTCCCTGGCTTTCTTGGACCGCCTCAACAAGCGCACCGACACAGCTTTTAAAACTGTCTCCACTGAAACCCTCAAGCGTTACGCTTCACACATTTTCCCGTTTGCTTGTGTTTTACTCACAGGACAAGGGCAAACCTCCCTCATCTCGTACCCGACTCAGACCTCATGTACTGCTACACTACTTCCGTGTTGGATGCCATTCGCATGTCTTCCTCTGGTGAGCTCCCCGCTCCCTTTCCTCCAACCCAACATGGCCCAGCGGTCCATAGCGCGCTCAAGCCCTTCTTGCTTCAATCTTTAGCGCCATACCACTCTTTGGATCTCCTCTCCGTTCGCAACTTCATTGCTTGCGCAAGCGTGATAAGCACCGACCCCCAACCCGCCTATCGCTGCCCCCTTGCCGTCTTACCGCACGCCTGAGCCTTACGACACGGTCATTTCTCACGACCCCAACAATACCTCCTTTCGTTTTGCAGCCTCCTCAGATGTGACGCACCTCCTCGCCGCTCTTCAATATGGCATCTGTGCCTGCGCCATACACGAACTGCACGTGCTCTCCAAATCTTCTCCCCTGTTGCAACCTGCCACCCCTGCTTCCGAACGCCCAGTTCACGTTCAAGAACGCATGCGTACCATCGACGCGGCAATCGACGCTGATTCCAACAACGCCCTTTCGTTTGTCAGAAAGACACTCACGCTTGCAATGTCCATATCCTCTCGCGAGGAAATGTTCGTTTCTTTCCACAATTGTGATGTTCACCCGTCCTGCGGCATAGTGCGTGACACTCACCTCGCCCTCTCAGAAGTCGGCTCTTTGGTTTTAACTCTACACAAAGAAATACAACATACTCTTCACAACGACCTGCTTCTTGGCCACGCTCTGCCAAACCGGTTTCACAAACGCGCTACACTCACTTCAGGACGACTCCTTCAACAAAAGCCCAGGCTTTTCTTTCCTTACCACACCTCAACAACCGCCCATTTATCGACACAAAACATGGCTTTCGTTTTTCACTTGTCTCACGTCTTCCATGCCCCACAACTCCAACACCGACCACACTCCGTTTCTTCCGCAACGCAAGCAAAACGGTACCTTTCCCCGCACACAAATGCCCAACAACCGACATTTTGGGCACCGATATGTTCACGCATGCGTTGTCGAGGTGGCTCTCATGTGCACAGAAAATCCAAGAACGCCTGTTGGTTGCGCTACACCTTTCGTCGGGCTCTCCTGCGCGCGGCACAGAGATTGAGACATACCGTATCCACAACGACCAACACTTTCAACGTTGTCTCATGCTCATCGACAAATCGCCTGTCCTCATTTGCCGGTACATGAAAACGCGAAACAGCAAAGGGGCCGCCACTCCGATTGCTCGCTTTCCCGATGCCCAAACATCCGTCTTCTGCTCATGTACTTGACTCTGATACGTCCGTTTGAAGCATATATCGTCCGCTGCCTACACGGAGAAAAACTGTTCCAGATGCATTGGAAAATGCTGTTCGCCAACTGCGGAATTCCGTATGCCGCAAACACCATCCGCTCGATAATCAGCTCTCACTTGAGCAAAACGCGGTTTCCCGATATCCTTCAACGACTATAGAAACTTCACCGTGGGAATGACCAACACAGTTTCCAATGTCACCGCATCTTCTGTAGCCGATCACATCTTGGAAGAGCTATTGACCACTGCCCATGGCCAGGCGGGCCACTCTGCGCACACCGCCGCTTTTCTTTACGCTCGTACACCACATGACATATCGGTTTGCAGCACTCTCAACTTTCCAAATATCGCGAGTGGTCCAGCAAATGGCACCAGTATCTCGGTCTTCTTCTTAATGCTCCCTCACCCAACAACAACAACAACAACACCACAGAAAACGTCCGGTTACTGACACAGTTCTACCTACACCTGAACCAAAGCGCTCCATCCATACATCGCAGCCAACCCCGTCCCCTCCCACTGACCGCTCTGCGATCCCCATTCTCAAAATCAACCTAAACCTGGCCGCCTCTCATCCTTTCAATCCACATCCGCCTGCTTTTATGGCAGCCGCCATACCGCGCGGTGGAGCTTCCTCTCTTACAAACAACCGCTTGTGACCTACGAAACATATTACATCAGAAATGCTCCGAGCACTAAGACAGGCACTTTCCAACGACTCCGCTTTATTCAAGTCCCACCAACAATTTGTGAACACAGCGGCCGTGTACAACAGGCTGTCCAACATGCTACTACTCCAGCCGACTGGATCTGGAAAACACACTATCTCTTCTGCTCCCCGT